>PVIU01000160.1:215878-421754 GCA_004026605.1 Ondatra zibethicus
CCCCCCCCCCCCCCCCCCCCCCCCCGCCCCATCACACCTTCTACCACATCCCCTAAGGCACCTGCTCAGCATGCTGCTGAGGAAACAGCTCAACAGATTCTCCTACTCTACTCCCCTCTTCACCCTGAGAGGGAGGGACCTGCCTCCCCTCCTGACCCAGGAGATGGGGAGAGGCACAACACAGTAGGGCCACAGAACACTCACATCCGGTTATAAGAATCTCACTGGCAGGATAGGAAAATGTGTCCATGGGTTTCGGCGGCTGCTCTCCTCGTACTGGTGAAGTTAGCCTGAGCCCCAACCTCCACTACCACCAGCCTCAGAATGACTGCATGGACTAGTGGCCTCCTGACTTGTAAAAGGACAGAGGGCAGGTTTTTTTGAGCTGCCTACCAGCTTTGTGAGTCAATTTCAGATAAAGGCTCTCAGAGAAGACTGGATGCTGCCTATGACATCAGAGTGGCAGGAGTCGGGACGCAGGTTCCTGTGCCGTTTCTGTCTTGTGCATGTGCAGAAGTTGTCCTTTTATGCTGTCTCACAATTACAAACATGGTTTGTGGAGCTCGTGTCCTTTCTGCAGGCCTCTGGTACCACGCCCTTCTTTGTGGCCGCATCTTGGCAATACAGAGCGACTCCTCTCTGATCACACTCGGCAGGCAGCACCATCCCATATCCTGCTTCTCATTCAGAAGGTGTTCGACAGAGATCCTACCACTTGCCAGGCTCCCCACTCCCTGGAGATTTTACTAGAACACTGCCTTGAACTTCTGCTATTTGTATGTACATCTCATGGAACCTTAGCGGACTCCTTCCAAAGCTAAGGACTACCCTGAGCATCCATCTGCACATGCCACGCAGAAAGCGCCTTCTACATCAGAGATATTAGCATACTGGCTGAATTGGACTAAATTCAATGTTTTGCATAAAAATGCTCATTTTTTGGCATGGTATTTCACTACTGATTACTGCTACATTCTGCCTGATCTCATCAAGAAATCAGCTAAGAATGCAAGGAGAGTTACGTTTGAAGAATTCTCAGCAGTTGGGATACATCCTGAAGTATCTAGTGGTGAAGTGGTATCTGGAGGCTGTGTGGCACGCCTGTAGTTCCAGCACATGAGAGGCAGAAGCAGGAGGGTGCTGAGTTCAAAGTTAGTCTGGGCTACAGTGGGAAAAGTCTGAGTTCAAGGCCAGTCTGTCTTACAAAAGAAAAGATATGGCATATTGGGTATGGTTACGCTCCTGCAGATAAAAAAAACAAAGTGTAAGGGCGAGAGAGAGAAAGAAAGAGAGAAAGAGTGTATGTTGTTTCCAAGGAAGGAAAAAGAGCTGAAATCAGTGAGTAAGATACTCACAGTTAAAGCTGGTGATTATTTCGTCTACTGTGAATGTTTGTAAATTTGTTTTGAAAGGCTGAAAACAAACAACAACCCACGCTATCAGCTCTTTCACAGACCACAGAGCCATTCCAAGCTGAATGCCAATAGCATGTGAAAACAGGGACCTGGTTTCTAACATGGGTACCAGGGCCACACCTGTGCACATGAACGAGCTCTCTCTTTCTCTCTCACACACACACAACACACACACACACACACACACACACACACACACACACACACACACACAGTCTCTAAAGCTGTAGACTCCCATGTGACCCTCCTCAGAAGATTCTACTGGAAACAAGGATCATTAAATTTCTTTGTCATAACTGTCGAAACCATGAAAAGCCTCACGAATCACTGGCTAAGTTACAGATTCAAGTACTTTGTGCCTATTGTCTTCAGGAACCACACGCTTTCCCTACAGTGTGTTAGCAAGGTATGCAGATGCCTTCTGTTTACTCTGACAAGTCTATAAAGAGGGTACATAACCTTATCCCTATTCTACAATAATAATAATGACAGTGACAACTAGCATCTATTGAAGGCCTTCTTAGATCCCAGGCAGCAGACCACAATACTTTATTTTGCTTAATCTTTACAACAGTGTTGTAAGATTAGTACTATTTCTGTATGTGTTTTAAACGACGAGTAAAACTGAAAGCCCATGGGAGCTAAGTTAGAGGATTTTTGCATAGAGTTTGAGCAGAATTTCAGGGGAGACTTTATCTACACAGCCTGGCTCCCTACCCAACCTACCTGGACAAGCTCATTCCACCCCTGGGATACAAAGGCTTTCTCAACAGCCTGCTCCCTCCCAGGAGCCCAGGGTGATAGCTGAGCAGCTCTGATTGACCCACTGTGCTCCACAGGGGCATATTCTAACACCCCTTCTCCAACTGTGATCTTGGTGTGGTTAATGAGAGGAAAGGATGGAAGGCAGAGTTAGAGAAAACAGGAGGAACAGTCTATGTCTGTGGATCTTGAAGTGGACAGGTATTTCGGAGGCAGCTGAGGAGTATACTGCTGACGACCAAAGAGTTAGCACAGTCATTCATATATTAAAGATTCTCTAATATTTAACGGAGGTGGCTACGTGTAAAGTCCCGCAGGGATTGCTCTGCAGAACCTAAGCAGAGCTGTTAGCGTGGCAGAAGTCAGCACCAGCCATTCCACAGCCATAGGAACATTCAAATGGAGCACCTATGCTGGACACTCGTCATCCTCAGTGCTGGGTGTGGCCAGCTCAGCCCCAGCACGTCCTGGGAAAGCTACTTTCAGGACACACATTCCTGGTTTCTCCATGGAACTCAAACACAGAGTGCCTGGTGCCCAAACACATACACCTACATCCTAACTGGCTAAACTTGGTGGAGAAGACCCTTAAGAACTACAAAATTGTCACCATTCCTGCCACGTAATGCACCAAGCATATCACTGACAGGTACTATGCTAAGCACTTTATGCATTTTCCTATCAAACCGAGAAAACCAAAGCCAACGCAATGGAAACCCACACAAGTTTCCCTGACTCCAATGCTCCACACTCACACTTTTGGAATAATCCTGGATGGATCTGAGCAGTAACCCTGCTAAAACTTCCATAGATCTAAACAGGATGTCCCAGAGACATCACAGAATTCAAGTTTCTACTAAGTACTTGCAGATTAACAGTCCTTTTAACGAAAAAATAATTACCCTCCTTGCTGGCACACTGCTGAAGAGGGCCGGTTCTCCAGTGGGGGAGAATGCAAATCAGGTTCTTAAGCCTGAATGGTAGAGCTCAGCTCTGCCGCTGCCCCCCCCACCCCCGCCCCTGACTCCTGCATCTCAAACCCTTGGAACCTACTCTAATTAACACCGCACAAGTCTGGTACTTTGGGCAGAGAGCTCAACCATAAACTGATTAGTATCCAGCTTTTGCCAAAGGCTCGTTTAAGACATCTGATAGCAGAGAGAGATGGCTTAATGTGCAGATTAACTGGCCATTCCGCTTGGCTCTCTACGTTTTAGCCATACACTAAATTGGATCAACACAAAGCAACATTTGTTTCCTGAAGCAATTCAAGTTCTTTTCGGGAGAAACTCCTTTCCACACTTACAGCTCACACTCTCAGCTCTCGGAGAGCATGGGTCTAAGAAACACCCATTTGAACAGTCACTGGGGGTCTTTGGTAAAAGAACAGTCCAGAGCACTGTCATTAAATTATCCATTGCCCCAGAAATGAAAGAGCATGGGATACATTCTGTGCCAAGGAAAAGTTTGCTTCTCTGAAAGAGTTTATGTTTTCTTTCCTCAGAGAACTGGATAATCACATCTTTTTGACTCAGTTTCAAAACTCACAAATGCACCAACTAATTCATCCACACCTCCTCGTAGTCTTAGATTCTCTTTGCCCCTTTTAATCTTGATTATATTTTTATGTCTGCTGCTTTGTTCTTCATTTTGCACACCAACTTATATCTTTTCCTGCTTCAAAGGGAGACACAAATCCTAGCAAAAGGCCTTTTTCTCACCCAGATTCTCCTGCCCTGCTCCAAAGGATCCTCGAGTTTTCAGACCATTAATATCAGGTCTGGGAAGCATGTTTGACCTGAGAAGACTCTGTGTCACCCCCACATCAACCAGAACAAAGCTGTGAAGATGAGAACAGAATGCTGGCCGTCTCAGGGGGTGAAGCTGATGTCCAGAGATGATCCCCACATATGACGACAACGCTTAGGACAGACTTAACTCACGCCATAATTCTAAGCCATTCCCAAACAAGAAGCAAGAATTCGCCACTGGGGGAGAGTCCATCTTCCAAAGCCGGCCACTAGCACTTCCCACCTGTCCTCTTCGTGCATATGAAGTTCTCCATCAGTGCCTGGAAAAGGTGAGTGCTCAGCAAATGGTCATTATAAGTCTGAACACATCAAGGGCAAAGCTGAGTGTTGTGTCTGTCATATCTGCACAGCGAGCCAACCAAATGCCCCTGAGAGCTGGGCGGTGGTGGCACACACTTTTAATCCCAGCACTTGGGGGGCAGAGGCAGGTGGATTCTCTGTGAGTGGGAGGCCAACCTAGTCTACAGAATGAGTGAGTTCCAGGACAGCCAGGGCAGTTACACAGAGAAACTCTGTCTTGAAAAAAACAACAACCACCACAACCAAAGAGAACACCTCTGTGGCAACAGCTCATGTCGACAACCCAGGATGATCTATATACTTAGCAGGTCATTTATTTTCCCGGCTTTTTTGGGGGGGTAACAGCTTCAGTATCCTATACAAGCTTCCAGCTGTACTTGATGGAATGCACAAACGACATTTCTAGAGACAACAGTTAAGGTCGGCGGGCTGCCTCACTTTCTGGCAGAGAGTGCGGTCTGCAGACTGTGACTAAAGCCCCGTGGCTGTGCTCAGGCCTGGGTTGTCTCCCAACAAGTGTCCAAGCAGCTGTAGAGCATGAGTCACAGGCAGGGCAGGGGTGAAGACTGGAGAGGAGGACAGAGAAGAACACAGCTGTTTTCCATAGTATTTGCACTCCTGGTGTATTCACGTGTGTGCAAGGGTCTCTGAATATTCTCAGCCATGGCTACACCTGCATACAATTCTGGCTTTTCTATTATCTGTGTGTAGGGGCTGACATTTTTTCCCTATTTGGTGTAAAGCACGGGGAAGGTATGGGGTTCTATTGGAGTTCTCCTGAGCTGGAGATGTGCACAGATGACTTTCACAATGGGGCTAGCATGGCAGGGATAATAAAGGAGTCTTTCCCACAGTTTAGCCTCTTTATTTCTCTCAGTCTCTGGAGGAAACGTCACCAACAAATCCCTTCCAGTTACAAAGCCCATTCCCTCCCAGAGCTTGCCCCTGATGTCTGACAGTGCCTGTACTCCCCCAGGGTATGTGGGATCAATACACCAGGACTTCAAAGAAGCCCTCAAATTGAAGTGCAGGCAGAATTTTCAAAAAAAAAAAAATCCTGGAGCTAGGATTCAGAAGTTGGAGGGAGAGGAGGGGGAAAGGCAGACTGGGAATTTGACAGCGCCACACAATGCACCAGGATCAGAGCTGCAAGGCAGATTCAACTCCAGAGATGAAAACTCTCCTCTTGGTGCTGACAACATCTGTTTTATTTTGAAGGTTGCTAAGGAGAGTCCTAGCTGGGCCAGCATTGTTCCAGCTCAGGACTTCACAGTGCTGACTGAGGGAACGAAAGCTCGCCAGATAAGCCTGCTCCTTTGCCTTTCCAGATATCAAAGCGCCACTTTGCTCACGGGGCTGACTAGTACCCCACACCCGCTCACCCCTGTCTCGGCCCGGACTGGACTTTCCTTACGGCTTACTGTCTAACTCTCCCCCCTGACCCCCCCTATTACCCACTTGCCAAGTTCCCACCCCTGCTCAAGAAAAGCTTATTAGGGACAAACAGACAGGGAGCTCATCCTCAAGCCAGCAGAGGCCCTCTATGAAGACAGAAGAACCGCGCAGGAGCTGAAGACGTGCACATGCAGGAGGAGGCTTAGCATCAGGCAGAGCGGGGAGTCATTTCCCGGCCTTTAAAGATCTGTGCTGCCTCCTTAAGGAAGAAACCAAATGCCTTTGTCAGGCCCAAAGCACTGAAGACAGCAGAGCTGACCACAAGGCTGTCCACTGGGAAGTGATGCAGGTGGGGAGCGAGTCGCACCCCACAGGCCCATCCCTCCTGAGCCTAATTGCTATTACAAGCCTTGATGAACAGCAGGAAGAGCTAGTAGACACTCCTCCCAGTGGGCAGACACACAAGAAAAAAGGAATGAGGAAAGGTCACTACAGGAAACAGCGTCAAAGCTGGCAATCACACATAAGACAAGGCAAAGACATGTGAGACACGGTGAAGACATGGCAGGAAGCACATGTAAGATAGCAGTCACATGTAAGACAAGGCGAGTACACGGCAGGAGCCACATGCATGATGAAGTGAGGACAGCACATACATGACAAAGTGAGGACACCAGAGAGCACACATGGTAAAGCGGGGACAGCAGGGAGCACATACTTGATAAAGAGAGCACACACATGACAAAGTAAGGACAGCAGGAAGCATGCACACACAGAGGATAAAGTGATAGACAGAAGAACATGGATGATACTGTGAGGGCAGCAGGGAACATGCATGATAAAGTGAGGACCAGTCAGGGAGCACATATGGTAAAGTGCGCACTCTCCAGGGAGCACATACATTATAGAGAGAGCACTCTCCAGGAACCACACATATGACAAGATGAGGGTACATCAGTTGATATATGACAAGGTAGAACAGGACCACACAGGTGATAAGGGAGGGGCACTCCAAGCATCACATACATGACAAACGGGGTGACACTATGTGGACAAACCAGTAATCTTCCTACATGTTACAAGCTGCTCTCAAACACGGGGTGAGATGACACCTCTGCCTCCCCACCTCCCCCAACCAAGGGAGAAGCACCTGGGCTGGGAGCCTGAGGAGAGACAGGGAGTGGCTGGCCCCTATTGTAAATGCATCTGCAGAGAAAACCACAGTGGGCTTTTAGCAGAAGGGGTAGACAACACATAAGCTGGAGGAGGTGATTGCTCTTTCTTGTGCTTTAGGAAGCACTAGCCCAGGGCAGAAATACCCAAGGGTCTAAGAAAGCAGAAGAGAATGGCTGTCTCTCCCCTCAACAAAGAGCCACTGCAAAGAGCCATTCAGCTCAGCTCCCACTGGCAGGTGGCTCTCAATAACAAAGAACCCACATTCTCCAGCAAGGGCACTGGAACAAACATCACCTATGCTTTTCCTTGCTGGCCAGACTGTTTTAGCCCATCATGCTGGGGAGCTCAAGGACACTTGCCTGATCCAAACATCTAAATGAGGCAGAATGCCCAGCCTACCCCAGGCTTCCTGAGCGTGCAGGAAGGATTAAGCAGACAGCCTAAGAGGCCCCCTCTTCAAGTTACTCACCTAGCCAGGTCACGCTTACGCTGGATGGGGCAGACATGGCCTCTGCCACCTTGTGCCAGCTCCTGTTGTGTCCAGGAGCCCAGAGGGCCACAAGGCAAAGGTAGTAGCCAGAGTTTTCTTTGCCAACATCTCGCAATAGTAGATGGTAGGAGCGGGTATCCACATGGCTGAGAGCAACGTGTGGTGAGCTGTGTACCAGGGAGTCACGATCCAGCCGAGCCAGCATGTGGGAAGCCAGCAAGGAGGCATCGGGTGTCTTTCTGAAGTACCATGTCACCTCAGGTCGGACATCATCCACACGGTCTGTTGTAATGTTGCAAGAAAGGTCCAGGTCCTTCCCTTCAGCCACAGACACCGTCCTGGGCACAGCCAATTGCAGAGCTACAAGAGGAAACCAAGTCTGTCAAGCGATCAAGTGATTTGCCCTTTCTAGACCCTCCCTTCTCCTTACCACCTTCTAGATCACCTCCTTTTAAGCTGACTTATAGCATTAAAATTAGAAGGCTTTGTGCAGTTGAAAGTGCTTGAGGAATAGTTAATGAATAAATTCATGACACGCTAAATTGGCTTTGGAAAAGAAAAGCAATGAAAACCAGCAAACACTTCTATTGCTTTCATGTGCTTACTGTATGTTAATCCTGAAAATAATATGAGGTGGGTACTATTCTGGTCATTTTATTGATGTGGAGGCTGAAGCACAGTAGCTCCATGGTAGAGCCCTCCCCTAGCATCACTGGCTCCTGCACCCTGAGGGTGGGGGTGGGAAGTCCTACACTGCACAGATGAACCTGGAAAGTGAAACCAGACAATTCTCCTCTCCTCGTGAGTCAGACCTTTCCGACGCGCTGTATGCAGACTATCATTTCATTAGACACGCCCAGCTGAAAGTCAAGCATGAGACACACTCTAAGCTCCAAACCCGATGAGTTTCGCATTCTCCATGCTACCGTCCTCTCATGACTGTGGACATTTAAAAAGTAAGCTATATTTAGGGGAAGCCTTGTAGTACTGGGTACCAGAGACTCAAGGAAGGCCTTGCTTAGCATTCCATTGTCAAATCTTTCAAATGAAAATATTTTACTCTACTCAGGGAGTTTTTAAAATGTCGAACATCTGTAATCAGAGTGGAAAAATTCAAGTTACAATGATGCTCTGGGAACGATCGCTAAATGACAGACAGCCAACTTCTCCCAGCGGAGTCAAATGAGATACAGGATTCCCACCTTCCAGCAGAACCCATTCAGCACCCACTGCCGTTGCCAGGAAGTTCAGGGACAGGTGGTAGTGTCTAAACCTGTTCCACCAAACACCAAACCCACTGCCCATGCCCTCCGGCAGATATTGCTTCCACGTGAATATGTTCAAATCTTAACAATATTTCAAACAACTATTTCAAGCCAAGTTCAACATCCATCCCAACACAGGACAGAAAATGAGGTGGACACAGTATTAGGAATGAGAGTTTCAAAGTCTGGTTTGTCCTTTCCTCTCTCCTCTTTGTAGAGCGAGAAATGCATTCCTAGGGTCCAGTAATATTGGCAGCAATGTCTTTTCAGCTGTATAGTCTACTTTATCATTTTCTCAGTGAAAGTGGCTAAATATCTGTCCTATCGCTAGCCATGGCTCCTAATAGTCCAGATTTAAAAGTCTGGCAATGGGAGGTGAAATAGAGCCAGGGGAGGGGGATTCAGAACGCAAGAGGAGATCAGTCCAGGCTTTCTCCTGTAGAATATTGTTAAATCCTCAAGTTACATATAAGATTTGTCTCACCAGCCACTCCCACCATAAGAAGGACCTACCACATGGGTGACACAGCTTTGCCACCTAAGTGGCTCTGAGCCATCTGCAGTGCCACTATGGTCAGAGAACATGAGCTGGCACCTGTGACTAGGGCACAGGTTGATAATAAGCAAAAAGACCATCCCTTGGCCGGGTATGGTGGGACATGTCTACAATCCCAGTGAAAGACCCCAACTGATTTTGCATAACGAACTGGATGAGTTGGGTAATGGAAAACTACAAAGCATAGTAAACCGGTTTGACTGTTGCACTCCAGCAGATTCTTCCTCCCCTCTCCCCCCGCTGGGCAGGAAGGCTAGCAATTATCAGGACCAGTTACAGTCTTCTAGGCAGATGATTATCAGAACGGTCATAGTGAATGATTACCAAACTGCAAACTGAGTCACAATGGAACTTGAGTTTTTTGGAAATAGACTGGACTATGCTAATTTCATTCTGGGTTGAACTCCAGTTTGAATATCTAGACCAATCCCAATTGTACCTGTACCCCATATTATAATTCATGTAAAACTTGTGATTTTGTCTATAAAAGCTTGCTTGCCTGGATGCTCGGGGTGCTTAGCTATCCCGAAGCTGGGCACCCACTTGCGCAATTGTGAAATAAACCTTGTGCTTTTGCATCTGACAGCCTGGTTATTGAGCCTGGGGGCTCCTCGGCCACAAGACCACTTTGAGGGTCTTTCACCAGCACTTGGGAGACAGAGGCAGGCAGAGCTCTGTGAGTACAAGATAACCTTGTGAGTTTCAGGCCAGTGAGACCCTGTTGAAAAACATGAGTAAATAGAGAAAGAGGGCTATAAGGATGGAGGGAAAGAGGAAAGAGGAGAGGGAGGGGGAGAGCGCATGCAAGTGAGCTCACAGCCCTCAAGCTCAGGGATTCTTAACTTGCAGTGCACAGAGAGAGAATTTAGGGAGTCTGTGCATGTGAATGAGAAAATTCATTCCTATTTTTATTTTCATTAACCTTTACTGGTGTATTACTCACCTTTCCTTTGTGAAAGCGAGCAACAAGGCAGTATTGTAAGGCCTGTACCTGGGGCTTGGTCCTCAACAGAAATAACAGATCTTCATACATCACTTTACAGGAGCTGTAGACATCTGAACCATCATTTGCATTCCCTGCTCCTTAGAAATTATGATGGTTGTGAGGCCTGCCCATATGGCTTATTATTCATGTGTTAATAATGAAGTACAATTTAGTATAAAACAAATTTGTCTTAACGATATTTTGATAACTACTTCAGTATAATTCTTTCCCCGTCACCTTATGTATTATGTTTCATGAATTAAGAGAGTTCCGGGCTTCAAAAGACTGTCAAAGAGGCCCATCACACACGAAAAGATCACAAGACCAAGGATGCTGGCGCAAGCCTGTGGTCCCAGCTATTCTGGAAGCTGAAACTGGAAGAGCACAAGTTCAAGGCCAGCTGGAGTAACTTAGCAAAGCCCTACCCCAAAATAAAAAGGGCGACATAGCTAAGCAATAGGTGCTTGCCTAGCAAGTGGGCAGGCCTGGGTTCAACACCAGAAAGGTTGGCGAAGCCTCGGCCTCAGGATGGGGCTGCTATGACCGAGTCTGGAGTCCCCATCATATAATTAGATGCTATGGGCTTGTGGTGTGTTTGACACAAGCACCGCCTTCCCGATTGAAATTCCTCAATTAAGTGGTGAGTTTGCTGCCAAGCTAAGCTCTTAGCTTGCCTGCCTCATTAAAATAGTTGCTTGATGCACACTGAACAGCCAGAGGTTTCCTATGGCAGATTCCAGACAATCACTTTGGCTAAAGAAGGTGACCTAAGTCCATCTGGAAAGTCATTTCTGCAGCCAAGGGAGCCAAGGCCACACCTTGGCTGCCACAAGCCATTCATGAAGATATTCACACCCACTTTCAGATACAAGGAATGCTGCCCAGAACCATGCAAGTTGCAAAAACAATCACTGACCACAGCTTCCTGCTTTCCTTCCCAGGGAGCAGAGGAGGCCACACACTCATTCCTACGCAGGGAATGAGTCTAGCCAAGGTCTCCCAGGAAGCAGACTGCTATCTGAATATACTGGACTCCTAGACAACCAAACATACCCAGTGATCCCTAGCAGTGACATTAACCTGCAATGCTTTCTTTGTACTTTCTGTTCTTCCTGAAGCATCAGGCTCCAGTGACCTGGGATTAAGCCTGCAGTAGCTCTGAGCTCGGGGGCCCAGCACAGTACTGAAATCAGAAGGCTCCCAATGCTTGTCCAACCCTAAGTCAGTAAGAGTTTTTTCTTTTGTTTTTCTTTCTGTTTTTGTAGACTTCTTAATACGCCTTTTCTATCTTGTTTCTGTAGTTGGAAATTTTAAAAAGGAGGTATATTTGCAAATTGTAAGGCAAAAAATTAATTTATATGGACCATGGCTGAACTTTCTGAAATATGTGTGGCATAGGAAGCAAGAAGAAGGCCTCATCCACGGGGAGTCTGTCACCTGGCAGGAGATGGTGCACCTGATGGGGGTGGAAAGGCAGGTCCAGCGTGTGCACGTTAGCAAGAGGTTTGGAGTCAGCCACACACAACCCGATAGCCATGGGGAAGGCACACCCAAGGATTCAAGGAAATAGTAAACAAGCAAAAGCTAAAGCAGCGGATCTACCCACACCCCCAGAAAATGTTAGGTGGGCCCTGACGGGACACATTCTTAACCTCTGAGTCAGATATGAACCTTCCTATACAAGGTGAGCAAGAGCCCAGATTCACTTGAATCGTCCCAAGCTCCCAACACCACTCTGCTCCCCTTCCCCAATGAGGGGAAGCGGGGTTAGTCCTTTTCTGGTCTAGTCCGATAATGTTCACTGATTCCAATCAGTGAGTGACACATTTTCAAACCCTCACCTGTTGGCTGGATCGTCACGGTGGCCACTTCCACAGCTTTTTCTTGGATTTCTTGCCAGCTGCCTTGCTCTGTGATCCACTCGCTGACCACACACCTGTAGGAACCCTGGTCTGCAGAGAGTGCCCGGGCCACGGAGAGGCGGTAGGCTTCACTGCCCACTGTGTCCAGGCGTACATCCCCACTGTGGTAGCGCTGCTCATAGCCAGGGCCTGGGTGAAACCGGCCTTCGTGGCTTAGGGATAGGATGTTGCGGTGAACCGGGCCACGGTGCAGTTCCCAGCGAAGCGCCAGGTGAGTGTGCAATGGTGACATTGTAGTCGCAACACATCGCAGCTCGAAAGGTTCTCCCTCACGCAGGCTCAGGCCTGGAGGAGGCCGGGAGCTGGGGCCCACCACCAGGGCATCTGCCAGCACTGTGAAGAACAGAGGGAAGAGGTCAGTCAGTGGTCACCATTGGTCCTACCCCATGAGGAAAGAATAGGCTAGCTTCCAGGACTCTGGCCTTGAGCCCTGGCACCTACCCAAGAAAGATTCCTCATTCCATTCCTGGTTCTAAAGCCTAGATATGCAAGTCATCTGGTCTGATCCACCCACAATCTCAACTAGTGTTCTGACTCGAGAAAACAAAAAGAAAAATGAGACAATAAATAAAACTCCATCCAGCTAAAATGGGTTTGTGAGTGCTTCTGTCACCATGGTGCATGTTTACTTTGCTCTCCGTGCCTCGGTTTCCTAGAAAGGAGGATGATGACTGTACCCACTTCACAGAATGAACAAGAGTCCAACGAGTGACAGGGCAGCTCCCAGAGCAGCAGGACAGTGCCTGGCACCAGGATGAAACAGACTGACAAGATGCCCAAATAATCCTTTGGCTGGGACACGGGGCTGCAGGAAGGAGCCTGCAATCTAGAGACAAGTGAGTTGCTAAGACTCAAGATCTCCAGGGAGGTAACAGCAGGGGTTGCCTGTGGCGCATGTCCCAGGTAGGGTATATCCACAGGAGAGGAAGGGGCCACAAAATACTGAAGGTTCTGCTGCTAATTCTTAGCACCAACGGGAAGAAGCCACCACTGCTCCAGTCTTGAAAAGAGGGTGGGTTCAGGAGAAGTGACAGGGCTGGTGATGTGGTAAGAGTTGGGGGGCGGGGAGCTGTCTACCAAGGGCTGGGAAAATCTTCCAAGCTCACCAGGAGCATCACAGTCTCCCTGGTACACACTCAGAAAGGGATTGTTCCAGGTACCAGGAACGTTAACTGCTTTAGACGAAAACTCACATAGGCCCATCTCTTCTACAAAACTAAGATCGTGGCCTCCATTACACACATCAGTCTGTGAATGTACTGTGAGTGTAGCTAGCATGGCGTCTCTCTCAAGGCCAGTTCCTCACTGAGGCAACTGAAGCTGCAGGCCAGATAGATGCTGGACCACATCTAGCTCCTGCCAGAGACTGCACCTGGGCAGCCAGCCAGCCTCTCTCACACTATCCTCCTGCTCTCCTGAGCCAAGAAAAGCCTCCCCTTGCTTCTCTTGCCTCAAAGACTAGTGAAGAAACAGGCAGATATCAGGGAGGGCTGGAGGTTCTCTCACCCTCTGCTTCTTACCATAAACCACAAGAGTGTATCTGACCTGAGGGAGGGGGAGCTGGTACTACTTAACTCAGGGCAAAAAGGTCTTATGGGGAATCTTAAAAGAAAAAAAAAGTCAAGATTTTTCATTCCCTAACTCTAGAAGTCAAACTCAAGGCCTTGCCTATCTCGGCAGTTACTCTGCCATGGAACTTTCTAGTTTCCTATGCCCCGACCCCCAGATGGAGCCTTGCTATGTAGCTCAAGCTGGCTTTGACCCACCATATAGTTCTGCCCGGCTGGCCTCAAACTTTCAATCCTCTTGCCTCAGCTTCCCAAGCGCTAGGTTTATAGGTGTGTGCCAGCATACCCACCGGCATGCTATACCTCTTTTGGGAAGATGCAAGAGGTAGACTGGATGGCTTAATGCTTTGGCCCCTACTTGACAGACATGGCTGACATTTCACCCCCTCGTGGTTGGGTAAAGAACAGCAGCAGCTAAACCTGACCAACAGCAGTCTCTATGAACCGCGACATTCGCCCACTCCTTTCTATTATCATCTCCTAACTTTCCAGGTAATTATATACACAACTGCCCCAATACAACTGTTTTCAGAAACAAGGCAGGGCACAAATAAATGTACAATTAATAACACTAAGAATGTTTTCCCTTCTGTTAGCCTCAAATTGAAATAGCTTCTTCTTGCTCATTCACTAATGAGCTATGTCATTTTAAGCAAGTAATTAACCTATGTATTTCCATCTCACGTGTGAATTAGGAAAATAGCCTGTCCTGTCTTCTTCATTTGGATTCAGATAATTGAAGGTGTGAGCAAACCCAACAGCACTTAGAAGGTGAGCAAAACCCAAACTCAAAACACTCCAGATGCCTATGGCGCCAACTTTGCACAGCTGGGTTCATGAAATGGCAGTAACCACGTGGTTTTATCATCTATATACAGCAAGTAGAAAACTCTGATGCAAACAGGTATTCACTCATGAAGGTCCCAGAGAAAAAGACATGAACTTTGAAGTTTCAATTTCTCCCATAAAGCTGAGCCTCACAGTCACGCCTTCCAGCTTGTCTTTAAGCTGAATACTAGCAACGACACAGCTGGAGAGGCCTGGCATGGGTTAGCCTTCCTGTCCCCACACCTTTTAAGGCAGGCTCTGTTGGACCCAGGAAGCTGAGGCACGGACTGAGCCAGGAGCCATTTGGCTGACAAGTGGCAGACCCAGGAGCCGACTGCACATGCAAGCTGGCTTCAGAGTTGGGCTCTCACAGATGACCACACCATGGTGCCTACAATTCACTGGCCATAGGATGTGTCAGAATTACACTGGGAAAGGAGAAGGGGCTCTCAGGGGTCACTTGGTCCACCCTCCGCCTACCATCAGGTAAGACGCCATCACTGCTGTCTTTGCAACAGCACAATAGCAGAGGAGGGTCTGGCACCGCGAGAGAGCTGTACCTTTAACCTGCACTGTATCCTCATAGTTGCCCTGGACGGTGGCATCTGTGCTCGGGGTTGAGCACTTGTAGTGGCCTTGGTCTGAGGGCTGGACATTCTTTATGTGCAGTTCCACAGCATCGTTGGCTGTTCTTCTTAACAGGATGTCACCCCGCTGCAGCCGCTCCTGGTACAGCTGTGCTGGGAAGCCCACTTCCCAGGTGCTGGCGAGCTCCACGAAGCTGCTCCCCGAAGACGAGAAGCTCCAGTCAAAGTTCTGCTCGCTGGGGCCATCGTAGTCGCTGACGTTGCAGGGGATCACCAGCTCGGTGCCCACCACCCGAACCAGGCTGCCCGCAGGGACTCTCACCACGCGCCCGCGACAGACGGCTGTAACGAGAGGGAACGAAAGGTGGACCTTTACTCATGGAGGGGCTTCTTGGTATAAAAGTGACATTTGCAGGCTGCTCCTACTCAGGGGCCCAAGGGCAGAATGTGGCAGCTCTAAAAAAATGGACCCCCACAGAAGAGGATTAAGCCATTCCTGAAATTATGGGTTGGAAGTAGCATCCTGAAATGATTGCCTTCCATACAACCAGTTTCCCAGGGCTGACAGGCAGACTACATATGAGAAGCGGGCTAACCATGGGCTCGGATAGCTCTGTCTTCTCGCCGTTACCATTTCCCATGCCATTGTCCTGCAGTGCGAGCAAAGGCTCTGTGCGAAAGCACACAGAGCAGCACATATTTACATTTCTGCCCATCGCACACCAGCCTTCACCCCGGAGACCGTCCCCAAGACCTGATTTATAATGACGGATGCCAATTCTCAAATCCTCGAGCAGCATGCTGATAAAATGATTTAACTTCTGTTATCTGACATTGGTTATAAATTATTTTTAAAATATGACAATTCCGCCAAGTATTAATTTTCTATTTTCTGGCTCATTTCCTTCTCTCTACTCTTCACCCTGATCTAAATTCAGAAGGCTGATGGGGAAGTTCAGAGGGAGGGAGGCTGCCTGGTGCTGTCAGAAATACAGCAGCTTGTGGTGGGAAAGGAACACAGTGGACGGAGCCAACGGCTGGCTGATATCACCTGCCAGGGGAGTCTGCGATCCACAGACCTCTGGGGCAGGACCCTCAGCGACAGGCACCTACCTGTCCCTTTAGAAGGTCTCACTGCAATGAACTTCCCTTCAGCACGTTTTTGTAGAGTTTATGACCTGGATTTTGCATTTCCATTTAGACCAAATGACTAACTGTACCAATCTTGATATTCTACAAACAGGTACAACAATGAAACAAGGAGGCCAGAATCAAATCTCTCTTAGCTTGCTTTCCCTGATTACAAAATAAGATGGTTATCAATGAGTTAATAAAACAAAATGTTCAGCTGAGAGTTCTCTACGTAATATCGATTCAATATGATGGGGCTTTCTATTGTCACTATTGGATTTCTATCATCTGTTATGAGTTGATCTACATGCCTCACACAAAATTCATATGCTGAATTCTGAAATTCAGTATGTCAGAACACAGCCTTAATTGGGAATAGGGTCACAGGGGATGTCATCAGGCAAGCTGTGATGTGGTCATATGGCATAGGGTAAGCCTCTGAGCCAATGTGACTGGCGTCCTTAAAAGGGAGCTTATTTGGACACACAGGGAGAACCCTGCACACAGTGATGAAGGTAGAGAGCAAGGTGATGCATCCAGACTAAGAACATCACAGACTGGCAGCCAGCCAGCACAGACTAGGAGAGGTAGGCCCAGCCTCCCTCCCAGGCCTCAGAGAGCAGACTCTGGCCACCTTGCTGTGACCTCTAGCTTGTAGGAAGAAGGGTCTGTTTAAGCCACCTGGTCTGCAGCATCATTCCCAGGAACCCAGCACACCGGGGCTGCCTGTTTATTGCTGGTGTAATTCATGTTCTCAAACTCTGGCTGCCTATTAGTGGATTCTAAAATGAATTTATAGTGGTTGTGTGTGCTTTTAGAAAGAGAATTTTAAATGAACAGAAGCGATTAAAGTGCAATGCACTTGGTAAGGGATAAATATTGCTATATACAGCACTTTGTTAGGTAAACAAAGGTATGTGTGAATCAGATGATGATGAAGACCCTAGCATAAATTTAGGTGAGGGTCGGGAAAAAAAAAAGTTGAGGGCCATTTTGTAAAACCTAACTCTTGTTTTCTCTAACCTCAAAAGCATTATCAATTATCATTTCCTTTGGGAAAGGAAAAAAGAAGCAACTGTGTAAGAGAAATATTGACAGAGACAGTGTGAGACACTGTTCACGTAAGGGGACTGTGGTAGTTTAAACATAAGTTGCCCCCATAATCTCATAGGCAGTGGCACTATTAGAAGGTATGGCTTTGTTGGAGGGGTACGACCTTTTTGGAGGAAGTGTGTCATGGGGGTGGGGGGGCTTTGAGGTTTCCCATGTTCAGGACATCACTGAGTGTCTCGGTCAACTTACTGTTGCCTGCTCCAGCACATCTGCCTGCAGGCCGCCATGCTCCCCTACCAGGCTCCCCATCATGATGATAATGGAATGAACTCCTGAAACTGTAAGCGAGACACCCCAATTAAATGTTTTCTTTATAAGAGTTGCTCTCGTCATGATGTCTCTTCACAGCAATGACAAAACTAAGACAGGGACCAAGTGTCTTCCTGTTTGAGCTGAGCTAGGGGCAGGCCCAAAACAACTTCCCAACTAAGAGAGGCTGCTGAACCCCAAATTGCATCACTGCCCTTAAAAATCAAATAAAGTCGGGCTGGGGGGTGGCAGGTAGCTCAGCACTAGAGTACCTTTGCATGTGGGAGGGCCAGGGCTCCACTCCTAACACTGACAATAAAGCTAAATAAATAAATAAGTAATATTAAATGAAGCATCATATGCTTATAACACAGTCAAGAAGTTAAGGATCACTTGAATTTAGGAGTTGGCAGCTCCTTGACATTGCAAGATCCTGGCTCAAAAAGAGAACCTGAAGGATATGGTGGCATTTCCTGAGAGGTAACCATAGTACCGAGGGAGATGGCTCAGTCAATGAAACACTCATTATGCAAAAGCATGGGGAACAGACTTCAGCAAACCCCAGGGCCCACATGAAAAGCTTGCACAACTGTAACCTAGTGTGTTGGGGGGTGAGTTCGGGATAGATACAAGTGAATCCCTGGGGCTTGCTGGTCAGCTTCCATCTAGCTATGTGGTGAGAGACCTTAACCCCCAAAATGTGGAAAGCCATTAAGGAGGACATTCAATGTGTACCTATGGCCTCCATTAAGGAGGACATTCAATATGTACCTATGGCCTCCACATTCACATGCACACATATGCATGCACACCTGGATATATGGAAGCTCCCCCACAAAAATATGTATGCATACATACACTGCATACACATACACATTGCACATGTAGAACAAGAAACAACAATGGAACCATGATCGCCTGGGGCCTCTGGAAGAGCAGCCATTGCTCTTAACCACTGGGCCATCTTTCCAGTACTATGGACCAGAATTCTTCAATTCTGCTTATCATATATGGCAAAACTGTTTCCTAGTAACACCCCCCCCCACGAGCGCACACACACACACATGCTGTACCTACCCTGGTCCAGGCTATCACCTCTTACCATCAATATTGAAATAACTCCCTTGCTGGTTTCTTGGTTTTCGACCTACTACAAAGCGATCTTTCATAAACATTTTCCTCAGCGCCAAACTCTCTAGTCACTCTCTCATCCCATCCCAAATCATTACCTTGTTTCCTGAGCCCTACATTCTGTTCCTCTCCCTTCATGATACTCAGCTATGCTTAACTCTGAAGATTTCCTTAAACAGGCGACAGACAGTCTAACTTTAGGGCTTCTAAGAATGAATTTTTGAAAATATGTGCATGTGCACATGTGTGTGTGGGGGTACCCATGGAGGATGGACCCACCAGAACCCTCTGAGTCGGGCAGTTGTAAGCTGCCTAACATGGGTGCTGAGCACTGAACTCAGGAAGTCACTTCTCCAGCCGCAACCTCAGGGCGCTTGTACTCCTTCAGGCCCATGCACCCTGCTGGCTCTTTAACCAACCTTTCCTGATCCCCTAATATGGTATCTCCCGTTTTTATTCACCCCAAACTTAGCGGTCACTAATGTATCTTGTATGCACTCATCTGTTCTTATTTATCGTCTATCTCCATTCCCACGAGGAGCACTGTGTGTCTAAGCAGAGCCTGGTGCACAAGCTATCCAGTCAGTATCTACTGCATGGAAGACAGACACGATTTTTCCTGACCTGGCCCGAGCGACTACTCTAGCTTCTACCCCTAACATCCTTCCCCACTAATGCTTATACTTCAACAAAACCAAACTACCTTCCTCTCTGGAAATACCACCCTGCTCTGTGGTACCCAAGCTCTCTGCTTCATTGTCTCCTCCAGGTAGCATGCCTTCCCAGCAACCCTCTTGCCCAGAGGAGGCTTCAGTACTGCCTTCTCCTCAGGGAGGCACCCCCTCTCCAGGGACCACCACACACTCCTTTCTCAAATTCTATTGCAAGCTGGGCAAGGACCTGGATGGAAACTTTGTCACAGTGCCACTGGGGAAGGAAACAGTAGCAGCAGATGCCTGAAAGCAAATTTTAATCTGAAAACCTATAAACCCGAGCAATGTCATGCATGCAAGAACCACAGTGTCCTCTCATCCGAGCATACGGAAGATTCAAGATTTTGGTAGCAGAATTTCAATTTGCCAGCAGCAATCTGGTATTTAGTACTGATTCCCCTTAATATTGTTAAATAGCGGCAACGATACTTAAAAATAAATATAACTTGTAAAAGGGAAAGCATATGGCTTTTCTCAAATCAAGAAGAATATCTGCTGAGCCACATTTGCCAATTTTTGTCACAACCTTTGGTAACAGCTGATAACTGAGGGAAAGAGGAAAAGACAAGTTTCTTCAGAGTTCCCAAGTGCTACCAGTGTTTCAAATTAAGAGTCCTGAACATTTCTGATCCTAAACAATGTTACCACAACTCCATGTAAAAATGTCTTTGATACTGGGCAGTGGTGGTAGAGCATGCTTTCAATCCCAGCACCCAGGAGGCAGATCTCTGAGGCCAAGGCCAGTCTGGCCACCTAGCTCTATCTCCAAACAGCATGTAAAGGTGGAAGGAGAAAATCCATTCTACAGGTTGTCCTCTGACCCCCACCTGCACGCTGAGGCACACGTGCCCAAACACAAGCAGGAGGATGCACGGTAGTGAACAATGATTTAAAGGAAAAGAATTAAAAAAAAAAAAAAAAACAAGAATGAAGGCTTCATTTGTTTCCCAGGGTCAGTCAAAGAAACATTTATATGAAAGCCATTTAAAGTTTGGTTTGTTTCATACTCCAGACTGGCCTCAAACTCACTGTCCTCCAGTCTCTTGAATCCTGGGAGTAAACGCTTGTGTTGCCATGCCCACTGGAAACCATTTTTCTTCTAACTTTAAAAGAACTATGCACGCCTTTAATCCTAGCAACCAGGAGGCAGAGGCAGATGGATCTCTGTGAGTTCGAGGCCAGCCTGGTCTACATAGAGCTAGGGCAGGCTCCAAAGCTACAGAGAAACCTTGTCGGGGGAAGGGGGGAGTACTACTGGGGATTAGCTGAATAAACTGAGCCTGGAGGCAGAGGATCAGAAGTTCAAGGCCATTCTCAGCCGCATGGACTACAGAAGAGACTGTCTCAAAGAAATAAAGGGCTATAGAGAATATTATTACGTTGCATTACAAAAATCTGATAAAAATCAATTAAAATTCAGTTTAAAAAAAACACCCAAACAGAATGACAATAAAACAAACAAACAAAAACTATAGGACAACTGTACCGTCATATTCCAGAAAACACAAACTTTATAGATATCTGATCTTCTGGGCCACTTATGATAGTCTCAGAACATTTTAAATCCCCCAGAAATAAGGGCATTTTCTTCGAGGGGGTGAAGAGTAAGCTCCAGTCCCAGTGCCGAAGCGCCTGCAGTTGCTGTGACAGACAAGCTGCTCAGCTTAGACCCCTGGGGTAAGGGGCACAGCCCGCCAGCCTCTGCAGCCATTGTCCTGGGTTCTTTATGGAACAGGGATCAAGAAGGGAATTCTGAGTGCTTGTGAGAAAATGCCAAGAAAACGAGACATGGGTCTTGGTACCTCAGTTTCTCTAAAACATGGACATGTTCTTGGACTGTGTTTTCATGCTCCTCCCGGGTGTAGCAGGTAAAAGCGAGTTTACTTCAGATTACTCGTTATTGCTTGCTATTAAGTATATGCCTCTACAAAAAGACTTTTTTGTCAAGTGTGGCTTGTCCTTGTGATTGCACACTTTATTCATGTGATTCTTCTTGGCCCTCAGAATATAAATTGTCTGATGCGCCGAATAAGTTAGCTACTGCATGAGCCATTAGTCTGCCTCATTTTCAGGCGCCACTCTCCTAGGTCCCACTGCAATTGGAGTAAACAGTTTCATTTAAAGTTTTTCTTAAATCTATAGGAAAAAAAATCATTTAATACAACCACTGCTAACTTCATCTGTCATTATTCCAACTCGTAAGCCCTCTCCCCTTTCCCCCAAATGTAAAATTCATGTTTCTTTTTGTACCCTGACTTCAAAGAACATCAGTATTAAATACAACATTCAACTATGAAAATCATTTAGCTTAAATTTCAAATAATTATCTCCTTGCTTTTTACTTCCCATGCTGCCTTGTAAGTTTAGCTTTTTATCTTATTTCAAAGTTCTCTTTGCACTTGTGTGTGTATTTCATTGTAAGCTGCCTCGAATATTTGGGGGAGGGGAAAGTAGGCATAAATCTAAAAAGTGGGTAACTCAGATCTGCCCTTGTAGGGTACTGTTTCTGGTATAGACGGTAGACGGTTTTAAACTGGAACAGCCTAGATCAATGCCTCCTGAGGGATGAATCACCGTCACTGAATGATGCCCCATGCTTCTGCTCTTTAGAAACATGCCAATTCTCAAGAGGTTGAGGCCATAAAATGTATGTCTAAGCACGGAGCTTCAAACACCTCATGGGGGCCAAGAAATAACGCGCAAGTTCAGGAACACACAGAGAGCTAATTGGGGGTGAGGCAGTCAAGAAGTGGCCCTGGCATCATCCAGGGCTTCTCCTCTCACACAATGGGCATCTTAAAAGACAGATCCTACCCAAGGGCAGGGTACGTGGCCAAGAGGCTAAGCACAAAAGGAAACCAATGGGTTAAACGTCAGTGCGAGCCCGGCACTTGCAGGGCTGAAGCGGCAAAGATTCCCAAGAGTCTGAGACCAAGCCCAGCGAATTCTAGGTCAGTCTGGGCAACAGAGGAAAAGCCTGCTTCAAGCAACAACTTGCTTACCAAGCATGTTGAGCAGTGTTTTTTTAAAACCAACTAACAGGGTGTGGACACCAAAACTGCAATTCTGAATCCACAACGCAAGGTAGGCAAATCTTTTGACTTTTAGCTATAAGCCTGGAAGGGCCATGCTCTTGGATCAAAAGAAAAGCTGAAAAAGGAACTAGAGCCGGCAAGACCGAAATCTAGAGCAACAGCATTGGCGCGGCTCACTGGAGAAAGGGAAGCTTTGTGCTCTACTGGTATTGAGCACGTGAGCTCATCTGGGGACTGATGTTCAACTTCTCCATGTTCAACTGCTGCTTATGGGACAGTCACAGCGCTAGAGTTAGGGCTGGAGATACGGCTCCACGGGAGATGTCTTGCCTGGTAAGTGAAAGGCCCCTGGGATCAACCCCCACTACCACAAAGATTAAATTAAAATGAGCTGGAGAGATGGCCTGGCAGTTAGGGACATTACTAATCCTGGAGCAGAGTTCAGTTCCCAGCATCCACTTTGGGAAGCTCATAATCACCTGTAAGACCAGCTCTGGGAGATCTGACCCCTTCTTGTAGCCTCTGAGGGCACTTGCATACCTGCGCATACCCACACAAACATACATACACATGCATGAATAGAGACAGGAATAAAGGAAAGTTTAAAAAATGAAATGACAGAACCAAATGGCTAAAAATAAAAGGGAAAAAGTACACACTAGAGACAGAGCCGAAGGAATGGAGATACTGATGCGGACACAGATAATAACCAGGACTTATTAAAGAAGCAACAAGCAGGATTTTACCTACTAAACTAGGATCCATTAAAATGTAAATTTAAATTCAAGAAGTAAAAAATACAGTAACTAATTAAAGAATTCACTAAGTGGTTCTGATAGCAGTTTAGAGGTACATAAAAGCAATCAATATTAAAAATCCACCTGAACTCCAGGGTGTAAAAAAGATTAAAAAAACATACAAAGGCTGGTGGTGATGGCACACACCTTTAATCCCAACACTCAGAGGCCAGCCTGGTCTACAAAGGGACAAAGCAACACAAAAATGCTGTCTTAAAAAAAAAAAAAGAAAGGAAGGAAGGAAGGAAGAAAGAGAAAGGAAGCAAAGCAAAACAAAAAGGAGGATGTGAAATACATGGGCACAGTAAAAAAAGGTTACAAATGTGTGTAATAGAGTCCCAAAAAGTGTGAGAGAGAATAAATACTTTAAGAGATAATGGCTAAGATTTTTCTTAAACTGAACAACACTCTGCTGCAAAAGCTACATTCTATATCACAATATAGAGTGCTGAGAGGCAGAAAAGGGAGCCATGGCACAACCGATACCAGACACTCACCGGAAACGATGCTCGGATAACCATGGAGTGGCGGCCCTAAAAAGTAACTGCCAACCTAGAGTCCCACGCACAGTAAAAAGGTGTGGAAGCAAAATAATTATGCTTTCAACCAATTCACAACAAGGAAAAAGCTAATCGATTGGCATCCAAAAGAAACCCTACATGGAGTTCTTCAGACAGAAACAGCTGGTTCATCTTGAAACCATGAAAACACAAGGAGCAATGAGAGACAGAGATTCTGTGGGTGGCACTACAGAAGCTGACCAAATAATGTCAGTGACCTCTTTTGGATTTTAATCTATATACTTTATAGAAATATATGAGATCCACAGCATACAAAGTAGTAGTAGGGGGTGGGGTGAAGTAGAAGAACCTGCTCACAGCTCAGTGAGTAAAGACCACGCCACAGATCCTGATGCCTGCCCTGAGTCAGATCCGGAGACTGACCTCAGTAGGTTATCTCGGACTTAGTGGGCTCACATACACCACACAAAATAAGTGAAAATGTAGTAACTTTTTAAAGCTCACAAATAGACACAGAGGAGTCAACAATGGACAAAGTTTATTGTTTTTAATTTTAATTAAATAGAGGGTACACTTAATTAAAGTTTTATACATATTCAAGCAAAAAAAAAAAACCTTAGCCAATATCAACTTTTCTGCATTAATTCAGCCACAGGTAAATGTGGCCGAAACAGTTGCTGGTTAAATGTGTAATAATCTATGTCTTAATTTCTAGGGTAACCACAAAAATAAATGGCTGAGCCTGGGGCAGTGGGGCAGTGGTATAAGTCTCAGAAATCACAGCAATTGTGAAGACAGAAAGATTAAGAAGCTAGCCTGGGCTACATGAGCCAACCTGGGCTATATGAGATCCTATCTTTGACAACCAAAAAAAAGGGGAGGGGAGTAGGATAGAAAAATATCCAAACTCCCGCCTAAAGTCACCGGAGCATCAGTCAGGTATTTACTTTGCAATGCTATACTGTCTGATTAAGAACACACCGTGTGTCTCTGATATGCCATGCTCTAAGCTGGGTACTGTTCAGGGGACTCCCAGCTAGAAAACACCCCAGGAGACAGGTGCTCCCAGCCTGCCACAGACTAGAAGGAAGCTGGATGACTGGAGGAGCACCAGCCAGGACAACTGAGTGAGGAATGCAGTACCCTCCCGCCTCCGCCCCCACCCCAGCTGCTTAGATGCTGAGCTATTGTGGGACCCCAAGCTGGGATGGTTCTGCCTGCTCTGAGGGAAGGAGAGAAGCAGCTAGAAATCCCTTCTGAAATATTTCACATTCCCCAATGGCAACAGGAAGCAGGTAGGCAACAAAGCAACAGAAAATATGTCGTGACGAGGAGAAGAGAGTTCCAATAACTCAGGTAGGTAGGTAGGTCAGAAATGAAAAGGAGTCATGCTAAAATAATTCCAGAGGGTTGGCGGGACGGCTCATTGGTTACCACCTTTACAGTACTGACATTTGGCTCCCAATACCCACAGTGGGCGGCTCACAAACACCTGTAACTCCAGCTCTAGGGCATCTGACTCCCTCTTCTGGGCTTCCAGAACATACACATCAATAAATTTTCTTAAAATGTTAAAGAAATAATTTCAAGTTTCTTTACATTTTCCCCCCACATATGTTCATTTTCAGTTTTGGAAGTGATGCCAACTCTAACACACACACACATAGAGGAAAGGTAATGCAAGCTTTATCTCAGAAGGGTGCCTGGAAGCCCCAGGCTGGCATCTCAGCAGCAGCCAGTTAACAGACTACCATTTCCCTCCTTTTCGAATACTCAACAAAGTAATTAGATGCCTTCAGGTTTCTGTATCTGGAACAGCTAGGAAAGGCAGGCGATGCCAGGCGAGGCTTTCAAGGTAAACAACTACACAAGCAATGTGTGCGGCAGTAAATTCTATGGTAACCTAAGAGAGATGAGACAATAAAGACCACGCTTTATTTATCGATCCCTTCCCACCTCCCCCTGATAGCCACGGGAAATAATTTTATTTCTCAGGTTAGCATCAACATTATTCTAAATCAGGACCTGCAGAGTGTGGCCCAGCTACAAAGCATTCTTGCAATCTGTTCCTATTATTGCTCAAATTTTTATCATCTGGCTTTGAGATTAGAGCCATTTGTAAGATGTGTATCAGCGGCTACGATGACAGTGGCGCAGGCGAGGCTGAGCCCTGAAACAAGCTCTTGGTGCTTCGGTTGCCAAAGACACTGAAACTGCTCCTCCCCAGTCACCCTTGCAGGAGCCCAGGTGCCCATGGAGTCCTTCAAGGATGGCCCAGCACTCATGTGAGCTAGACACAGGCACACACAGACTCACAAACTTACAAACCTTTCCGTGAATGCCTCTGCTGGAGTTCCTGCCTCAACAAATGAAAATCCTTTGTCTCCCTCCAGTCTGCCTCCGGGAGACCTGGCATGGGGGAGCATGCCAATGTTCATCGAGACAGTCCCTAAGTGACGGGAATGCTGCAGTGTACACATTAAACAAGTTACGGCCAGCAGAGAATGCGAAATAAAGTCACACATGGCCAGTACTTCAAAAATGCCATCCCAAAGCAAATACGGTTCTACTAGAACGAACCTTTAAAAAACATAAAGTTCAGCTAATACCTCACTGCTGTGGTTTGAACACGCAATGTCTCCTCTATGCTTGCGTGTTTGAACACAAGGGTGTTTTTGTTTTTTTTTTTTTTTCGGAAGGTTGTGGAATCTTTAAGTGGTGGAGCCTAGCTGGAAGTAGAGTCTGGCTCTACTTCATGTCTGCTCTTTGCCTCTTGTTCCACTGAGAAGTGAGATGGTGAAGAATACAGGATGCACACGCCTGCCAGTGAACCACCTGGCACCTCCATCACGGACCACATCAGCTGAATCTGAGAGCCAAAGCCCCTCCTCTCTCTGAATTGCTTCTTGTTGGCATTGGGTCACAACAACAAAAATGGCCAATGTCCTCACTAAGATACACTAGACACATTTCCATTATTAATTCAATAAACAACCACAGTGCAAGAAACTACTGTGCTAGGCCATAGACACATAAGGTGTGCCTGGCGTCTTAGGGGTACACAGAATAATAAAGGGGAGTGCTCACAAGTGCTGTGGGGCTTAAAACAAAAACAGAACAAGGCCAAGAGCATTCCTGTCCACAAGGTTTGGTGAAGGAGACTTCGGGCAGTCATTATTCCCACTGGACCTTTGAGGAATGGGAAGGCTGAACAGAGACAGGGAATAATATAAGGTTATATTATGTATTATATTATGCATAACATAATAAAATAAGGGTAGTGGCCTGAGCAAAGAGCAATGTGTAGAGTGTGTGCCCGGAGCAGATGTGGTAGCTGTGGACTGTGCCAGGTCCTTCCCTCTATAGAGAAACAAGGAAGTAAAAGGAGGGTCAAAGCCAGGGGGATGATCAAACAGAGGCAGCAGCTCTTGGCTGTGCTCAAAGACTGTGCTGAGAAGTCAAGGGGAAGCTAATAGCCAGTAAAAACCATTTCCCAAAGGAAACACTAGAAAACCAGTGAGGTTCCGACAGGCTGAAATGTCCAGTAGGCGGCTGGAAGGGGCGGTGTAACTAACAAGCCACAGGGACGAACACAGGTGGTCAGGGGGTGAAACCCATTCTCTCGACATTTGTATGACTGTTCCCAGGTCTACAGTCCTCTTTGGTCCTTTATGTCTAGAAATCTCTGAGCCTTCACACTACATTTCCTGGGTCGCAGAGGGAAAAGAAGTGGCTGTCAGGAGACTTTTCACAGCCACCTGAACTAGAACTAACGGGTTCTAATGCTTCCACTGCGTGGGTAACCATCACCTTCTGCATCACAGACAACAATGGTAAGGAAGACTGTCAGGGATGGAGGGCAAATTCTCAGGCCACATCTCACGGACTGGACCATGAGCTAACGGAACTCAGCCTGACAGTGCTTCCAGCTCTGGGGATCTTGGAGAGGCTGTGGCAGGCCAAAGCCATATAAGTCTTTAACACTACATTATGAAACTGTGGGGTTTGGATTGTGTCAACTTGACTAAGCCCAAACTACATTTTCCAGAATCCTCTTCTCTCTGTAACTCCAGGTTAGAGTTAGACAAGGCAGAGCTTCGTGTGAGTTTTGGGCGGTTAAGAGCCTTCTGCTCTGATGGTGCTCGCAGTGACCAGCTCCTGACCTTCCAACTCCCCTTTCAGACTCTAGCTCTTTCCATAGTTGTGTGAACTCTAACTCCTATCCCATAATATTCACAGTGGCTCCACTTCCCTGCTGGAACTTAACCAAGAGTTGAGTAGACTTCCACACCCTTAAGGACGCAGAACCACCTGACAAGGCACTGCTCCCTACAGTTTGCAAACTGTGCTCACATGATTTCATAATCCCCCTGGAGAGAACTAAATAAGGCAACTGAGGTTCCAAAAAGTCATATGACCAAATGATAACTTTTACAAAGAGAGAGAGATGTAAAAACAAAAAAACCACTTCGAGGCAATCTGTACCGTTGGCTAAACAGAACAACCCAATAAACACAAGATGATTTAAAATGATGCTCTGCCCATGGACCACAGAGAGAAAAGGCTGAAGCACCATCTACCCACACAAGGATTAGTTCAGCACATTCTACAAAATTAACAGCTGCTAGGGGCCCGGGCAAGCCTAGCATCCCTCACTACTCAGCCATTCTCAATCCTCTCCACGTACAAACTGGCCAGCTTCACCTGCCAAGTTCTGTGTGAACACCTGGTCCTCCTCTGAGCTGTGTGTTTGAAGAGGACAGGAGAGCACTGAGCTTGAACTCACAAATGGGCATGAAAGACACCTGAGCTGATTCTGGGACAAGGCTCCCCCTTCGCTATTTGGTTAGCTTTTTTGTCTACTATATTTTTGGAGGTATTACTGTGCCCATTTTATTTTTTTTGTTTTTGTTTTTATTGAGCTATATATTTTTCTCCACTCCCCCTCCCCTCCCTTCCTCCCCCCTCCATTTCTACTCTTGCCTATCCCCACACTCCCAATTTACTCAGGAGATCTTGTCTTTTTCTACTTCCCATGTACATATGATCCACGTATGTCTCTCTTAGGGTCCTTTTTGTTGTGAATTGTAGGCTGGGTTTTTTTTTTTTGCTTTATGTCTAAAATCCACTTATGAGTGATTGCATATTATATTTATCTTTTTGCCTTACTATTTCTAAAACCAGTCCCTCCTCCCCCACAAGATCTAGAACCTGTTCTTGAGGTTCAGAGACTTTGCCAGTTACTGTGGGTGGTGTGGGGTCCATGCCAGCTTCCCTGATGCGGCTCAGTGAAGAGCTGCATGTGGCTGCAAGGAACTCAATGGAAAGTGTCTGGGTTTGTCTGCATGGCTTTTGAAGAAAAGACTACATCAATGAGATAGGAATGAAAAGGCCTTGCATTCACAACCCTTCACTGCACACCGATTGCATATAGACACCTATAAATTGATAGGACGCCTGTTGGTCGATGAACGGGACAGTGGTACACAGCACACCCATGGGCATAGGGATCCTACAATAATCCCAGAACTCAGGAGGCAGAGACAGATGGATCTCTGTGAGTTTGAGTCTAGCCTAGTCTACAGAGTAAGTTCCAGGAAGATCAAGGCTGTTATACAGAGAAACCCTGTCTCGAAAAACCAAAAAAAAAAAAAAAAAAAAAAAAAAAAAAAAAAAAAAAAAAAAAAAAAAAAAAAAAAAAAAAAAAAAAAAAAAAAAAAAAAAAAAAAAAAAAAAAAAAAAAAAAAAAAAAAAAAAAAAAAGGAAGAAAGAAAAAAAGCATGAAGTAAATAAAGGACAAAGAGAACTAAAGCGTTCCAGGTGATGTGTGGCCCTCTTCTCAATCATACGACATTTTCCAGCTTCAGCCATTTCCCGGTAAAGATCCTACATCTAGGCATGCCCAACTTTTGGACAGAGAATGATGACCTCAATAAAGACTAAGCTCAGAAACCATGTGACCAAATTATGAATAAATAAATTCAAAATAAAAATCTATTCTGTTTTAAGTTAGTTTATGATTTTTATGTTGGGCCACTTGCCTGGCTCTTCTTGGCTGCATGCAGCGTACAGCTGCTCATAAGTCATCCATTACTTCAGCTGCAAGCTTCTCTTCTTCACTCAAAGTCAACATGCAGGAGCAGGTGGGATGAGACACACCTGGAATCCCAGCCCTCGGGAGGTTGGGACAGAAGGATCATAAATTCACGGCCAGTCTGGGATATATAATGTGTTCAGGACCAGCCTGGGCTACATAGGGACACTTGTCTCAAAAAAACAAAACAACACATACACACACACAACTAAGAAGCACTTATAAATCAGGGTATTTCTTTCCCCACATTCCTTCATCCGTTTGGAAATCCCACCTCTTCTGGGCCAGACAAAACCTAGTGAATATCATGACTTAATGAGCTCAAATAAGTGCACATTGCTGAAGCCTCGGTGCCCACCCAGGAAGAGTTCAGGAAGTGGCTGCAGAGGGCCAGCCCACCCATTAGCATTCCAGGCTTGAAGTAGTCTGTCACCCTTGCTGGACATGAGACCTAGAAGGACAGACATACCACATCCCAGCCCAGCTTGATGATATAGGAACTGTGGTCACGCCTATCTTGACACGTTCCCAGAATTTCAAAGGCATATTGGACCTTTGGTTCCTCATCCATACTTAATCTCATTCATTTTAAAAAACAGTCCCATTTTCAACCAAGCTCTTGGCTGAGCTCATCACCGAAAGTGAAGGGCACATGTCTGGAGCAAGTATGACACATGTCAATGAGATGGGCTACAGGCACCACCGCAAGTGACATCCTGCCAGTCTCAATGTTCTCCACACCAGCTCCCCACCTCGTGATAGTGCTCGTCTTTGAGATGGTAACAGCCAATATCTGGGTGCTTCAGAGCCTTAAGGAAAGGATCTATGGAGATGCCACTAAAACCTTTAGAAAGGCATGGACAATGCAGAGATGACCCCAGCAGTGACACAAATGGGCAAAGAAGCACACCTTTATGCTATGCAAAGATGTGTCATGGTGATTGGTTTAAGAAAGAGCTGAATGGCTGATAGCTAGGCAGGAAGAGAGAAGGCAGGACTTCTGGACAGAGAAAAAAGGAGAGGAGATGGATAATCTAGGCAGGGGAGACAGGCCAGAGGAGATGGAAAGGAAGCAGGACATGCAGGAGGAGAGGTAAAAGCCATGAGCTACATGGCATCATGCAGAGTAATAGAAATGGGTGAAGTTATAAGAGCTAGTTAGAAACAAGCCTAAGCTAAGACCGAGCTTCCATAATTAATAAGAAGTCTCCAGGATCATTTTTTTTGTGAGCTGGTGGCCCAAAGAAAAATCTGTCTACACACCTACTTTCTGCAAAAGCACCTCTACCTGAAGTAGCAGAATGCTCCCCGACTTCCTTAACTGTTTCTAAACTTTCAGCCTTTAACAATCCTTGGACATTTCTCCAGTGCCACCTCTCCTCCCATGGATGTCAAACTTGTCAGTTAAGGAGTCAAGGGACTAAGCATGTCCTTATGTGCCCCAGGTTCTAGAATAATGACTGGCACAGGGTAGATAATAAATCACGGGTCTGAATGAGGCAGACAGTGAGACGTGGCACAGGCTCCAGGCAGCAGCCTCACTGCCCTACCCCGAGCCCTGGCTCGGAGCTGGCAGATGGCTGCAACAGTGATGACAAGCAGCCGGTCTGTGGTGGGGACCAGCCCAGCCACAAGGTGCTGGAAGCGAGCACTGGGGTGAAGGAAGTCTGTTCTCTCCACTGTGGACATCAGAATGAGGCTTGGGGGGTGTGAGGAGCAGACGCTATTGTGGAATGGGAGAAGCTACATCAACCCCACAAAGGGAGGAAGGGGTGGGGACAAGCAAAGGGACAATATTGAGAATCTAAGAGTGGTGTGTCTTACACACAAGCTGCCAAGAAGAGAACAGAGATGATCCACAAGAAGGACAGAGGCTTTCTCACTGTGCATGCATTCGTGTGTGCCGTGTTTGTGTGCACGAGTGTGCACGTATACATATATAGTACTGGGGGATCCTATCTGCTTGTTGGGCTTTTTTCCGTGAGTATACTCTATTTTTCCTCTTCTACGAGCTTTTGTTTTAGAAATGAAGTCACAAGCAATTCTTTCCTAAATACAGTAGTAATAACAAAAACAGATGACAGGCACACAGACAAAAGACAGCGAGTAGCTGTCTGTGATCTCAGCTACTCAAGAGGCTGAGGCAGGAAGATCCCAGTTCAAGGTCTACCTAGGCTACAGTGTGAGTTAGAAGCCTTTCTGGGTAACTTAAGGAAACCCTGTCTCAAAATCAGAAGGCAGGAAAGTGGCGGCTAAGGATACACCTCACTGATAGAGTGCTTTCTTAGCATGGGTGAAGTCCAAGGTTCAATTTCCGGTACAAAAACAAAGACAGACAGACAGACAGACAGGGCTCATAGACAGCCTCTGTAAAGAACCACAGGACCAGGCAGAGGTAGGTGGATCGCTGTGAGTTCGGGGCAAGCCTGGTCTACAGAGTGAGTTCCAAGACAGTCACAGAGAAACCCTGTCTCGGTGGGGGAGGGGCATGGGGGAACCACACGAGCACGATTTCACATATGCTGTGTGCCTGTGTGTTTACGTGTGTGTACCTACATGAATACGAGATAATAGACACATAAACCAGTGGTACTTTCAAAGCATATAAGGAAATCTAAAGACTCATGCCACTACACACTTAGATGAACAGGAAGCCTGCCTGCCTCTGTGGCCCTCCAGGGACTCCCAAAGAGAGGAACTTCCCCCAATTACTTATGCACCAGGCACCACACTGCATTTTCTGGGACTCATACTAATATTTCAGATTAACCTGTTTGTGGGATAGTTATTAAAGTGGGACTCTGACAAGTAAGCCACATGACTACATAAACCTTGTTTCTGTAGAAAACCAACTAACACCCAACCATCCTCTCCTCAGGGTGATAGTCCTCTAAAGAAATGCTGTGTTAAACGACCTAAGGGGAACATCAGTAATCATTTGGTGAGCTGTTTTCCTCATAAGAAACAGCCAAAAATAGGCTTATGCCTGACTTATCACCTTCATTTAACAGGCGTGCTCCCTGGAAGCCCCGGAAGACTTCACATGTTGTGTGCATGTGGCTCAGGATGCTCTGTGGGCACTGGCGATGCTGCCAACACCTTTCAGGGTGACTTTGCACACAGTCATCCTCACCACCCACTCCCCTTCCCAGAATTTAATATCCACAGCCCTGAGGTCTCTTACTTTCTCGGCTTAAGTCAGCTAATCCCTAAATGGGATGCCAAGCTGGACACATTCATCTCCTCCCCGTGGTCATTTTTCTACCTCTGGCCCACCTGCTTTGTGATACTGTTCCACAACAGCTCCTGGCCCCGGCTATGCCCCTTTAACTATGGGCACAGCCATCTAATAACTGATTCACTCAGACCCTTGAAAGCACCTAGGATCCATCCCTGTTCAGTTACAACTGGCTCCATTTCTTCTTGGGACTGCATGTAATTCCTTTGTAATGTGTCACGGTGTCAGGCACTGCTGAGGGAAAGCAGGAAAGCCTTGTATCGCAGAGGAGACTGACAGTCAGGCACAAATCATTTGTTCCTTCTAGAGCCACAGCCATGCCCACTGACTAATATGACAAAGTGTCCGCATGTACCCAGCCCTGGGTCAGGCATCATCATCTTAACTTGGATTTACTGTATGGATTTCTCAATCAAGGATGACAGACTGTAATGTCTTCTAATAAATAAAAAACATTTGGATGTGCCAGCTTTCAGAAAATGGAAAAATGAATAGCTGTGCCAAGTGCTTTTTTTTTTTTTTTTTTTTTTTTTTTGTAGCTCCTCATTGCATACAAGCTAAGAGGTAACACCCTGGGGATCAACACCAAGTTCAGCATTGCCCCTGGTCATCCTAGGAGACAATGTATTTAGGAAGCAGGGCCGACCCCAACACTTCTAGAGTAGGGCAAAGTAGCAAGCTATTAGCACACAGAATTCACTCCTAAAGGGGTCTCTCTTAGTCAATATCAGCACACAAGACAAAGGAGATAGCATCGTTGGACTTGGTTGTACCTCGAAGCAGCCAGGGAGGACTGGGCATCAGCCAAGTCATAGGCCAGTGGCACAGGATGTTACCAGTATGAAAGCTTTCTAGGATGCATCCCTCAGTGGGATGGCACCCAGCAATAATCTTGAACTTTCCCTTTTCAGACCAAAGGAGAAGGAAAACCCCCAGAAACAGGGCATATTAAGCCAGTTAAGGCTCATATGGGGGAGGGGATGTCAGAATCTGAACTCTCCTACCCCTTCAGATGGGTATCAAATACAGAACAGTATCAGTGTTGAGACACATCTAAATACCTGCATCCTTTCTTGCTGTGCTGGATGTGGTGACACATGCTTGCGAGCCTCAGGAGGTTGAAGGAGGGACACCATGCATTTGAAGCCAGCATGGGCAGGAGGGAGGAGGGAAGCAGAGAGCAGAAAAGGAGAGAGGAGAGAGGGAGATAAACAAGGAGAGGGCACCAGCTGGGTAATCTTGCACAAGGCAAGCACATTCCTGTAGGGCAGAGCCATCAGTCAGGCCCTGTAGGAGACCCATAGGATAAAGGTAGAAGAAAACACAAGTTACATTTGGATGGCTGGAACTTAATCACATAATCCCAACCTATATCCTCAATCAAAACTTACACCACCAACAAATAAAGGTGGTAATATAATTAACAGCTAGCCACTTTCAAATGTTATATGGGTCTTATCATTTCTGTGTTGTTGTCTGGAAGCCCAGGTAGCCTAGGGATGAGGATCCCAGAACCCTAGAAAACCTAAAAGGAGATCCCATTTCATAGCACAGGAAATGGGTTGCGATGAGGAGCGGTTGCGGCTACAGAGACCCAGAGCCCTTGGTGGCACCAACCAGTGACCAGGCAAGTGAGAAACAACACCCAGGCATGGGCTGCAGACTCGAGCAGTGCGGGGGCAAGATGGCAACGAGGGGCAACCAAGAGGCCCATATGGCCAACAGCAGGAGTCAGCATGCTCAACCAAGGCTGGGGATGGAAGGGGAGCCCTTCGGGACCAGCTAAACTAATCCCTTTTACCGGGGGCTAAGAGCTACTCAGCAATTTGTTCAAGGTCAAGAAACTAGTGAGGAGAAGGAATGGAGGCATGATCTAAGCCTTGGGTCTTCAGAAGACAGTGAGACGATTGTTAGCTCATGTTAACGACTTGTATCAACTTCCCATGTGCAGAGATCCATTTGAAGGATGTGTGAGTTTGTTTCGGAGTTTGACAGTGTGACCCTATGCATTTTATTTCACTGTGTCTCACTTCCCTTACCTATCGGGTGGGGTTAGTAACAGGATCATTCTGGTGTGGTTACCAGTCAACACATGGAACGTGTAATGCCTGGTACACGCTAAACACTGTAGAGGAGAGAAGGGATTTCCTAAAGAATTCTTATACTGGTTGCTCCCCAGTCCCAACTTATCACAGTCACAGGTTTTCACCACTGTCTCTACCACACCCGGAACTGAGACTTCTAAAAAGTTATATGGCTCTTGCCTATGTACCCGAGGGCCACCCTACTCTGATATTAGAGATCAAAACAGCAGAAAGTCTGATAAAATGCTTACTTGATAACTGGCTGCTCCATCTATCACCCCACAGACTTCTATGATGGAGAGTCTAGATTCTGGAACACAGACTTCTGTGATGGAGAGTCTAGATTCTGGAACACAGACTTCTGTGATGGAGAGTCTAGATTCTGGAACACAGACTTCTGTGATGGAGAGTCTAGACTTGGGACCCTCAGATCCCCTGCCAAGTCATCAAGCTTTGAAGTCTCATTCACCTGACTGTTCTATTTGATTTTCCTTGGCCAACCCTCCCTGTGATGTTCTCAGCGGCTCCCTCGAGTCCTTGGTCCCCCATCCTTCTAACCTCATTCCATGGGAAGACATGATGTCATCCCTCCTACGTGCCAAATTTAGTGGATTAAACACAAAACCAAGCTGGCAGCTTCCACTGCATGCCCACACTATCCCCATCCTCCATTGCTGATGCCTCCCACATCCGCAAAGCCCACCGCTAACTCCATTCTTATCACTGCCATGACCTTTGCCTCAGTGCTCACTGAGAAGCCAGGCTGCCATATGTTCTGTGTGCTAACACCCTTACACACTAGGACTTCCCACTCATCAGTGTGCACTTGAGTCTCCTAGGAATATGGAAAGTACAGGCTCAGATTCAGCTTATTAGACTGGATCTGGAGAGTCCCCCGGGAGCTACTGAGGTCCCAGGCAGCACTAGGAACATGTATGTATTAACTTGCATTTTAATGCTAATTTTTATACTGATGATAATCCTACAAGAGAGGCATTCTTCCCATTTTCCTGAGGTGGAAAGTGAGGTCCAAAGTAGTGAAGAAACTTGCCTATGGTCCACAGCGCAGGAGGCAGGGTTCAAAGGAGACCTGGTTCCAAAACTTAAGCCCAATATTTTTTCTCCATGTAAGTTATTTTCAACTGGGAGTTGGGAGTGGGATGGGAAGGGTACCGGGTACAGAAACAGTATTTTGATCATACATGTAATTGTTTGTTACAAATCACTGATGCCTTCTTCGAGAAGACAGACAGGAAAGAGAAGGGTTCCACAATGCACAGATGGCTAGGCATGTGGCTCAGTGATGAAGCACACACAAAGCCTTGGGTTTGACACCCAGCACCACAAACACTTTTTTCTTTTTAAATAATCTTTCAAAAACTCACCCAAGGGAGCTAATGAGATGGCCCAATAAGCTGAATACCTGCTATGCAATCATGCAGACCTGAGTTTGATTCCTAGCACTCGTGTAAAAAGCCAGGTGTGATACACATCTGTAATGCCAGTCCTGGAGCGGTGAAGACAGGGGGATCCCTGAGGCTTTGGGGCCAGAAAACCTAACACACACACACACGCACGCACGCACGCACGCACGCACGCACACACACGACATAAAAACAGGCATCAGGGAGTAAGTTAATTCTACTGGTTCAGATGTTAGATAACACCCAAAAACTTTAAACAAGCAGAGAAGAAAAAAAGACACACGGAACGCTTCTCCCTACAGTGTCTGGGGACTGTGGGGACACTCTAGGGTTCCAAAGGCTGAGAGGACTGCTGGGCCCTGCCTGGACCTCCCCAGCTCCTCTTGGCCCACGCAAAGCCAGGGATTTGCCTTGGGCTCCAACTTCACTGTCCCTGTTCTCTGGAGTCCACCTAAGACAGTCGTGCTTATTCCTCCTTCCGGCTGGTTTCCCAGGTGTCCCTTCCACATGCTAGCGTCCCTGGATCATGTTGAACAGATGCCACCCCCACAGTGGTCTCCTTGAGAGGACAGGTGACAACCTCTGTGTCTAGAATGTTCTCCCTTACCCGCTACTCCTCAGCATTTGTTTTCAAACCCACCTTGACTATGCAGTCAGACTTCAGAGTCCCAACCCAAGAGCCTCCACGCCAGGCCCACACTTTTCTGTCTTCATCCTTCTGGTTTGCAGCAGCACTTTCCACCCCCACTCCCTCTTCAGCAAGTTCCCACTCATCTCTGCTTCATTTCCAATAGGATGCTCTCATGGCTCTTTTCCCAACCCCCGATGACTACTTCTAGAACTTTCCCTTCCCATCTGCTGTCAAGCCAACTCTTGGACCCACTTCCTGTGAAGGTCCTAACCCCACATCTAGTATACTTTTGCCACCATGTAGGGGAGACCTGAATCTGCTCTGCTCTGGTCACTTCAAAGTCCCCAGCACTCAAGATGGCGAGCTATGTACCTGGCCCTGGCTCAGGGTCTGCCACTAAGCTGCTTAGCTTCTTCCTTCCCTTCCCCCTTTCTTCTCCTGCTTCTCCCCCGACCCCAGTCTCCCTATATAGCCCAGACTGTCCTTGAACCTCCTGCTTCTGCCTCTACAAAGCTGGGATTAGCAGCAGATGCCACCAAACCCGCCACCAAACCCGACTCCACTTCCATCTTCAAACAGCTCACTCTGCGGTAGGGGTGGGAGTACTGAGGTTCCCTAAGTGAAAGCTATATCCACAAGCCTTCCTCACTGCACTCAGCAACGATCATATCTACAAGGCTCAAGGGCTTAGAGATGGCCTCTGATCTTGGGCTCCCAGGGCCCCAGGGCCAAACACCAGAATACAGATACACCTACACCTACAACCCACACGAAACTGGCAGGGATCCCTCACCCCAGCACACAGGCTGTGAAGTGCTGGCCTATTCTTGCTTTAAGCAAGAACAAGAAAGAACCATTTCCAAGATATTCTTGGCTCGTGGTCGCTTTTAAGGTCTGAGATGTAACCCATCTGTCTGTAAAGTACCTCTATGTCATTTAGATTCCATGGCAGCACGCATTCGGCAACGAACCTGGAACCCGTGAGCACGCATGACTCTGCTCTTCGGTGTTCTCAGCCAGATTCACCCAAGACAGAGCAGCATCCGACACATGGCCCCTCGATCCCCTGAAACCTTCCAAGTGATGCCAACGCTACCACGTTCCAGCTGCTTAAAGAGGTGTAAAACAGACCGCAGGTAGAGCACCGGAATGTCATGCTTAAACTTGAATCATGCCACTTAGCGACTCCATGGTCGGCACAAACACTCAGGGAGCACTGAGAGAAATCAGCATTCAAAGAACAAAACACACACTTCCATTGTCCTTTTGTCTCCTGGAGATCGCACGGTTGGTATGCGATAGCATTTGGCGCTGGGTCTGAGGCTGCTCCTTCCCAAAGACTACAAGTGGTATATGTATGTGTTGGTGGGGAGTAGTCCAAGATATTAAAAATAAAAAAAGAAAAACAAACAACAAAAATTAAAAAAAAACTGTGCCCACTCTAACACTTCGCCTTTTCCAGAAGATAAATTATTTAGAATTTTTTTTGCCAGTTCGAGTTATTTTCCCAATGCAGAGTCAAATGGCCTAGCAGCCCTGCCTCAAAGAAACCAATGCAATTAAAGCCAACAGCTATGAACTGGTCCTGACAGCTTCCACCAACTTCATTTGATAAAGTGAGATGCAGACACACTCTGACAGACAAGCCCACACTTTATTCACTGCCAGACGCAGCGCCAATATGTAAGTATAGATTCAGCTATAGGGAGAGAAATCAGCCCAGCAGCTCATCACTAAAACCAAATAGCCATATAAAAGCCGCCTAGCCCAACTGCCTTGTAAGGAGTATCACCGACAGCTAGAGCTCCTATCCAGCAGGCTAATAAGAATAATTATAGCCAGGGCAGGCATTAATCAGCTTGGCAGATACAGGAATTCTGTTAACAAGGCTGAAATAAGTGCCAAGGAATCTCTGAAGACCACAGCACTTCAAAGGCTGTTAAGCTAGAGGGATTCACGCGTGTTTCTCCTGCGAGCCTTCCTCCTTATCCAGTGCCCTGTGGAGCAGCAAGCTTCATTTCAGCCCATTCCTCTGAGCAGGCATGAGAACCTGCAAGGGCTGCAGACTGTCATATCTGAGAGGTGCGTGCTGACACTACCACTCCCTTCTGGATTGCACCTGGGCCCTGCACAACCCAGATCCTATTTTTAATTACAGCTTTGTTTTCTAGCCATGATCATCTTTTCTTCATCTAAATTAATCTCAAGCAATCTGCAGTATATGGGCATGGGGAACCACAGTCAGCTGATCCTTAGCATAGACAGGATAGAGTCTGGCCATGATTTGAACATGCTATTTCACTATTCCGGGCACCTAGTTCCTCATCTATAGGATGGCAATAACTGGGCCTTTCCCAAGCTTTGATGACTGACAGATGTATCTGAGAGCCTGACTCTAAAGGGATAGCTACTGGTGCTCTGTGCCTCTCAGGTTGCAAAGTCCTCATAGAAGCCACCAGAAAAGAACATGGCTGGGGATGAGGCTCTTAAGTAACTGAGTATACAGGCCCTGGCTTCATTCTCTAGTACCACCAAAAAAGGACTTGGTTTATCTTCTACCACGCATCCTCTATAATTGACAAAGACTGCTTGGTGCCCTTCCAAATCCCAAATCCATCCTTCCGTTTTCTACAGTAACTGGCAGATGGCTGCCAGGTTCCTCTGTGTTTTTCAGCTTCCCTTGCAGCTAGTGTGACATGGAACCAAACTGTCTCCGATGGAATATGCACAGAAACGATGTCGCTTCCAAGTTTGGCCTATGAAGTATCCATTATAATACCCAAGCTGCTTCTGTCCTTTGAGGGGCTGAGAAAGTAAGCATGGAAAAGTAAGTGATCTTAAAAATCAGGAGCTAACGGGGACCAGAGGAGCTTCAGGGAAACAACAAGGGCCCACCCAAGCAAGCTTTCCCTTGGAAGCACTCCCTGGCCAGTGATACAGGAAAAGAAAAAAGAAAAAAAAAAAGAAGAAAAAACTTCCTATTGTTTGAACCACTGTGCTAGAAGTATGTGTTAAGGCAGCTTAACCTGCCTAATTAGCATAATACTCTTTTACAGCGATTGAATTTGAAAATATGGAAGTGATGCTTTTGTCACTTAAAAGCTATTTCAGTGGATTTGCATTTTTTTTCAGATGGAGAGAATATATTAATCACTCTCCACAATCTCTAGGTCTCATGCTGCACACCAGTTAAGGACTTAGCCTCCTCCTGTGGGGTTAATCTCACCCAGCAAACTTTTCATGGCGACTTACTTTCCACACAACGAAAAGGACACACCCATGCATAGGTGTTATACGGCCTATTATTAAGAGGATAGAAAGAGAGCAAGACCAATGGGATTCCTGCTGTTGGGGGATAATCAGGTGGGAATATAAGACCCAGGAACACACATGACATTCAGTGTGATCAGGAGCCACAACATGAAACACAGGCTGCCTGGCCACCCCCAGGATGCCAACAATTCACAGCCCAGAGTGGTCCACGCTGCAGGGAGAGTCAACAGCGCCTCCCCCGAAATCAGCCCACCCACCCATCATCTCATCACGTGGAACTCTGGCGCCATTTCGGAAGGAGCCACACACTTCACTCACCCACACCTTTATGCTTTTCCCCAGAGCCCATGATGCTCCTTCTATCCTTTCTTTCAAAATTCTAATTATCCTCAAGGCTCAGCTCAAATGTCACTTCTTCAGCAAAAGCAGCCCCAACCCAAACCAAAATGAATCCCCCTCCTCGCAGCTTCTCCCCAGGGCTGGTATCAGGGGTTGTGCTGTTTTTACCACCTGTCTACACAGTCAAGTCAAAAACTCAATGAGGTGCCATACCCTGGTCATTTGCTGGGGACTCCCAGTACTCAACACACTGTCACAGAGTAGGCACTTAAGAAATGGCATATTGAGCCGGGCGGTGGTGGCGCACGCCTTTAATCCCAGCACTCGGGAGGCAGAAGCAGGCGGATCTCTGTGAGTTCGAGACCAGTCTGGTCTACAAGAGCTAGTTCCAGGACAGGCTCCAAAGCTACAGAGAAACCCTGTCTCGAAAAACCAAAAAAAAAAAAAAAAGAAAAAAGAAATGGCATATTGAATAAAGGGATGAAGGACAGACACAGGCAAGGAGGTGAGACTGAGTGGTTCTGGCCTGACCCTCGTTGGTTGGCTTAGTGAGAAAGCTTTAAGGGGGAAGTGAGCTTCATGGGCAAACAGAGATACACAGGGAAGAGGTGGGGAGGGGGGGCAGGAGGGCCAGAAGGCTCAACAGATTTCATGAATATTAGTAAACAGGCACTTGGAACGAAATAGCTAAAACAGAGAGAGCAAGGAGCAAACACAGAGGCATCTCCTAGTAGGGAAATCACAAGAACTCAACGCACACAGGTGGGAGCCCCAAAATCATCCATCAGAAAAATGGTGACCTTAGAAGGGAGCTGGAGGAAAACATCGACATGAAGGGTCAGAAGTTGTCTTGGTGGGGAACCTCCAGGGCCTTGGCTAAGATGGGAAAAGCAGGAAACATGGATGAGTAGGGTGTGGGGCTCAGAAGGTGGACACAGCTTGAACCTGTGCTTGGCCAAAGTTACAAAACAAAGGGCCAGGGTACAGGTGGAGGTCACAGAACACAGGATCACCAGGCGAGGAGCAGTGACAGAGAGCATTGACATCAAGATTCTGTCCTGGCAGCAGGACCTGAGGGAAGATGATCTTCCTTATCAACACACTCCATTTCCGGATTCAGCGTGTCTGGGGAATAATGGGACACTGGGAGGCTGCCTCCAGGTCAGACTGCAGCTGCACCCGGGAGGTGACAAGGGGGCAGAGTTTGCCAGCAGCAGCACATCAATGGTTCAGAGAATTGTTGGTGAATCTGCCTAGGCCAGTGACTCCCAAAGCTCCTTAGGGCTCATCAAGGTTGGACACATGACTATACCGCCACGATTTCCCTAAGCTGTGCTTTTTTTTTTTTTCTGTGTTGTTGGTGGTGGTTTGTTTGTTGATTGTTTGGAATGAGGGATGGGATCCAGAGCCTGGCAAAGCTACACATGCACTTCCACAGAACTACAACCCCGATGCACTCAAAGGCATTCTTTTTCAAACTTCTACTTCATGCTACCCTCTCAACTGGTTCCTACACAGACTGCAAACTGACCACTCTAGGGAAAGTCATTCACATCAACCGCAAAAGTGAGTAGCAGATGGGCGGGGTGCCCTGTGCGACCATAGGCCACGGCCCTCCTTGACCCAGACACATAAGCCAATTAAATGGTGTGGATCGTCCCCAGCAATGTGCAACAAACACACAACTTCCATAAAGCCCCAGCAACGTGCAACTAATAGGCAACTTACAAGGGGAGGCGCCTGGCTGGGGAAAATTAAAAGAGCTTGGATCAGAAACCACAGAGGACCATGGGATGTTTTCTGCACATGGGCTGTGGCTGAAGAATTGTGGCTAGATGAGTTCTTGGAGCGAGTCACTTCCAGAAAACCCCTCGGAGGGAAAGCATCACACTAGCAGCTAGGAAGGCTAGTTTGCAGACAGCCAGAACTCACGGGGGCTGGAACAGTAAAGTCCCAATGCCAGCAGGAAGGGAGTGGTAGGGCCTCCGCTGGGACGCTCAGGCCACCAGAAGTGCAGTGATTTAGCCTACACCGCAGCTGAGGCCTGGCTGGGCTAGACAACACACAACACGTGCCCTGCAAAAGACTGAGCTCTGTCTTCTGCAGGCGCTTGGAAGGGAACCTAGGGCTGAGTCTGGAATTCTGTTTGTCCTAAACGACACTGATCCTGATCACAGGGATCGAAGCACATAACCTCACTTGGGGATCTGCCTTCCTGTACCATGGCAGGAGCTAAATAAATACATCTCATGGCTGGTTAAGATCACCCCGTGTGTATCTATGTGAAGATGGTGTCTGTGTACGGAGTGAATGGAAAATGGAGAAGGGGGGAAGCCGAGGAAAGATTCCTAGGGTGGGGGGGGTAGGGACACTGGGCCAAACCACAGAAAGGCACTAAGGGTTTCCGGAGGATAGAGGAGAAAGGGGCAATAACGAGGGAAGTAACAGGTAGAAAAGTTGGGGAAGCAGGGCTCTCGGGTCTTTGTGTATAAATCCGAGCCTAGCCAGCTTCAGGAAAAGCTGGAAGGAAACACTGAGGCAGATCTAGCCACAACTCAAATGACGGGGATGGTACACGATTGCTATTGTAACGCTCTGGGTCACCCAGTGACCTTCGTGGAAGGAAGTTGGAGTCTCTTGCTCCCCTAGAAAAGCAACTCAGCGTGGGCTAACGAGTGCAGAGCGATCCGGACCGGCCGCGGCTATGGCGGGGCACAGCAAAAGCTCATATTTCCGCCCAGCCGTGCACGCTGGCCGGGGCCGCCCGCACCTTCCGGGGCCGGGAGTTCAAGGTGAGCCCGGTTCCCGGCGGCCAACAGGTAGAGAGCGCTGTCGGGGAACCGGCCATGGGCCACTCCCCCGGCACACGTGAGGACCCGGCTCCGCCAGGCCGGGCGGCTCCGGGTACCCCGCGCGCGGGCCCAGGAGGATGTGCACCGGGCTCCGGGCGGCCGCACACCGTTCCCCACCCGGCCGGCGGCCCCGCGCTCCGGAGCTGGGTCTCAGGGGAGCCGCCCCAGGCACCCCGAGTGCCCCAGGCCCCATGCTGCAGCCGCGCCCGCCCCCCACCCAGGATCCCGCGCCCCGCCGAAACCCACGCGCACTCACCCAGCGACAGGAGCGCCAGCAGCAGCGGCCTCGGCGCCGGGCGCCCCATGCTCGGCCGGCGGGAGCGACTCTCCACCTCCTCCTCCTTCCCCGCCGCCGCTCCTCCTCCTCCTCCTCCAGCTCCGGCTGCTCCAGAGTCGGCGGCTCCGCCGGGCCGCGCGCCTGCTCCGCTCTCCCTGCCGGCCGAGCGAGCCCAGCGCCGGCGCGGACGTGCGCACCTGGCTCGGCGCGGCCCTCCGCCTCCTCCCCTCCCGCCCTCCGCCAGTCGCCGGGCCCCGGAGCCGGCCCCGCCGATCCCCGGGCGCAGCCCCGACCGCCTCCCGAAAGCAAAAGGGAAGAGCCGTGGCGTCTGCCCGCCCGCGCCTCCCACCCGGCGCTGTGCCAGCAACAAACACAAACTTTCCCAAGCCCCTCCCCGCTCCAGGTAACGGAGGAGGTGGCCGGGGCCACCCGCTTAAAGGGGAGGAGACGCCCGAGCCCACCCCAGCCTTCCCCTCGGGTCCCCACCCCTCGAGAAACTTTCCTCCGACCTTTAAAAGTTGGCCTGGAAGAAGTGTCTGGAAACCTCATCGCTTGGGCCCTATCCCGGGACGTCCGGCATTCCTTCGCTGTGGAATCCCCACGAGTGTCTCGCAGCCAGCAACCCACACGTGTGTACAACCTCTGGTCCCCAGCTAAGCATTGCCACCCGCCACCTGCTTAGCCCTTGCTAAAAATAATTACTCAGATAGGATTGAAAGGGCTTCAAAGGCAGTGAATTCCCACCCCCTCATGGTCCAGAGCCCTGATGTGCTGGGGAGGGTTGGCCAGAACTCTCAGCCAGCATGGGATCCACCAAGACTCTGGCCTGACTGTCCACCACCCTGTAGTTGGGTGGGCCTGCCTTCCTCCTGGCCCGCCTCCCTCTCCAGGGTCCCTGTGGTACTAATTAGAACAACTTCCAACAAAGGTACCCATAAAAAACGAAAAGAAAACCCACACCATCCTATTATTAGCTGTAGCGCTTCAAATGGTATGTCTGCCACGTGAGACTATAGTCATTGCTTTAAGTGGACACGTCTGGGTTTCTATTAAAGACTCTTTTTCCTCCCACAATAGAGTTTTGTGCTTTGGATTTGAATACAAAAGACTCCACAGTGCTGGGGGAAAAAATCAGTGTTCCTTGTTTAAAACTTCACAAGGATGATTCAGACACTCAAAAAGGTTCTCTGGTATCCAGTGAGACCCCCTCTCCCCACCCCTTCAGTCCCTGGACTTTCATTAATACATGCAAAACAAATCACAGATGTTCCTGGGGCAACTGCCCTCTTCGGTGCAGAACAGCCCTCGTGTTCTGGTTTCCACAAGTGTTTCTCATTTCTGCTAACTGACATGTGACTAGCCAGGTGTGAAGCCTTCCAAAAGAGACTCTTAAAAATTTATTTCCAGCCAGGCATGGTGGCCTCCACTGCACTTTGGAGGCAGAGGTAGGATTCGTCCAAGGTCATTCTTGGCTTCAAACAGAGCTCAAGACCAGCATGGGCTTCATGAGACCCTAAATAAATAAATTCCTGGTGCTTCAACAGTGTGAATTTGCTTACTGCCACAGAGAGACAACAGTTAAACAGAGTTAAAATGGTAACTTTGGCCTTAAGTGTATTTTACCTCGATACATTTTTTTCTTTTAATTTCAACCTTGCCACCAAGCCTTTCCCAGGGCTCCCCCACCTGCACTCCTACCCGTTGTTCCTTTTCCCTCCACACCCCAACCTTTTCCTGGAATTTCTGAGGGGAGTTTCCTTTTCTTTTGTTTCTCTCCATTCTACCAATCCTGAACACAAAGCTTAATGTTAAGTTATGAAATCTACTGGAACTACAGAGAAACGTAAGGCTCCTCCAGAAGCTCAGATTTCAGCTCGTCAATCTTCCTGCTTTCTTACCACCCCGAGTGCTTAACGTCTGGGCCGCACATTTTGGCACTTGCTTAGAGTCAGTTCAGTACACTATACATCCTGCTTTCCCCTCAGCACACGGGGACCTAAGAGGCTGGTGCATTGTCTTCATGCATCCCCAAGCTGCTGGGGAGAAGTCCCGTGCTCTTTGTTTAAGAAACAAACAGAATCTGGCCCTTGGAAAGTCCTCAGAGTGCAGTCTGTGAGCTAGACCCCAGGACTGCAACCATGAGTCAGTTCCTGCCCCTGGGGTGTTTCTAGTGAGCCCTGTGACTTAGTGCGTGTGTCAGCAGGTGCAAAGTCCAGTCAGGACACACCCAAGGAGTGGTCACCCTGGAGAAGACTTAGGGACTTCACAAAAGGATGACTGTGCAGTGAGTCCTACAGACCAGGAGCTCGCTAGATGTGAGGTACATGGAGAGGCTTGACAATAAGTGTACACCTATGCCATGGGGGGGGTCCTCTCCTCCCATCCCGGCACCCACGTGTTATTAAACTAGTGTACACTTTATAATCACAGTAATAACTGTGATGAACGACTGAACTGGTAGGAATAAAAAAGACTGGCCGGGTAAGGCAAGCGCAAAGGAGACTAAGTGGATGGCTGTCACCTGACCGACTGATTGGCAGCCAGTCAACTGTGGCATGAGAATCCACGGATGAGCCATTGAGTAGCAGAAAATAAGCACAAATTAATAACACCAGGCACTTGATCCTATTACCACCCTTTGTGCTGACTACCAACAGATACAATGTTTCCAACTAAGAAGCAGCGCACCTGCCGCAGAGGCCCACAGTAGCTCCATTCATCTCTGTGGCATCTGATGATGCTTCCATTATGACAGGCGTTTATTTGCCAGACTGAGTAACTTTCTTCACAGGTAAACCTCTTGCCCCAGCCAGTGGTTCTGTTCGGTTCACGTACAGGCTTGCCTGAAGCAAAAAGACTCATTTCTAGTAATTAATTAACCCTCCCCCACCCGCAAGGAGGATGAATCCCAGCTTGGCTTGCACTGTGATACAGTGACCACCAAGGGCACCAACCACCCTTTATTAGGTCTTGATAAGAAATATCAGCCTGCAGCTGCAGCCCTTGAATGTCCACAAAAGTCTTCACATTCCTTCCTCTCAAACAGATTTTCCTATTGGAATCTGGGAAACCAAACAAAAGACTGCATCATTTAAATTTCAGAAGGAAATGTTAAAATGCTTTGAATAAATGAATTTGCTAATTCTCAAGATTCAATCAGATGTGGTAAATTCACCTTGTTATGGCCCAAAGCCCATGCATGGTATGCAGCCAAATGGACTGCCATGGCAGCGGGGCTTAGCGAAAGAGGTGTGTTCTATCACAATGCTTTAGTCCCCTAGTCGTTTCCACTGTACACTTATGTGTCTGGAGATAACTTCCCCATTGAAATGAAGGGATTACTAATCTAAGAGAAGTGTAAAGGTTGGAGACTTGCTCAGAGGTAGGACACTTGTCCACGAGTTTATTCTCCAGCAATGGAAAGGTGGAGGTGGGAAGGAAGGAGGAAGGGAGGGAGGAAGAAATAGCTGGTTTGTACCCAAGGCTACCCCTTCTGGCCCACCTCTTGTCCTCACATCCAGCTGAAGCCAGGGAGAGAATTCTCTCATCACTATGGACAGACTTTATTTACCCCGGTTGCACACATAAGCATTAAGGGGTACAGGGCTAGGGAGAACAGGGTGTGCTCTTCCTTTTCCTTCAATGGCTCCCACTGACCCCCCGATCTATACTCAGGGGTCTGCGTGGAACCTCAGTCCCAAGCACTAAGTCTTTATGATGCTATTTATAAACTTGACTACATCGATTGTAGGGTCATCCACTAAGACACAGGACGCCCACTAAAATCTGATTTTCAAGTACTTAAATTATAGCTTTTTAATAGGAGTATACCAAAACACACTTACACTAAAAAGTCATCCCTTGCTTATCAGAAACTCCAATGCAGCTCAGCATCCCGTGTTTGTATTTGCTGAGCCTGGCAACCCTCTACCACAGAGGAATCACCTTATATGGAAACGGGTCCCCCTTGAAGGATTGGAGAAGACAGTGTGGATCTCTGAGTAAGCTGTCTTCAGACTGTTTCGAAGTTTTGTGTTGGTTTGGGGTATTCCATAGAGTCTCTGGTAGAAAATTCCTAGAGAACCTGCCTAATTAGTAAAGGCCAGCAGTAGCTCAAAGTTCCTTGGAGCTGCCCGTTTTGGTAGCAGCCCTTCATCTGGAAAACACATTCATCCTAACGTTAAGTGCCTTCCTGGGAAGGGATCCATTAAACGGTTTGCCACCTTACGAGGAGGAGTCACAGACCAGCTCACTTAAAGGATGTTCTCGCCTTAAAATGGGCAGTTCATCTGAGTCTAACTTTCTCTAAAAGTTCAGTCTTGGCTCTAATTATTCCTTCTTTCCCCTAACGAAAGCAAGGACTCAGCTGCATGCGGCCTGCAGCTTTGGTTTCATCTGTAGACGCTCATCTGTAGATGCCACTGTTTCACTAGGAAAACATAGGTCCACTCTTCTTGCCACCTACCTGATGTCTACAGAAGATCAACCATCAATTACTATTGGAGACCCAAGCCACATTTTCAGTACATGTCTCTGAAAAGAAAAAAGTTTTTTTTTCTGTTTTAATTATGTGTATGGGGGGGCAGTGGCCATGTGAGTATAAGTGCCCATGGAGTCTGGAGGTGTCAAATCCCCTTGAGCTGGAGTTATAGGAAGTTGTAAACTGTCTGGCATGAGCTGGGAACCAAACTTGGGTCCTATGCAAAAGTAGCACTCACTCTTAGAAACCAAATCGTTTCTCTCTAGTCCTTTTAAAAAATGAAATGTATGATTAGCATGTGCTTGTGTGTGTGTGCACACTTGTACCTACGGATCACGGTGCATATGGAGGCCAGAAGACAACTTGTAGGAGCAGTCTGGTCCATCATATGGGTCCCAACGATGGTACTCTGGTTGTCAGGCTTGAGTGCAAGAGCCTCTACCCCCTGGGCCATCTCCATGGCCCTCGTCTCCACATTTTTGACCATCATGTAATTCAGCCTCCCTCTCAGGTTGGCCAGTCCCTGCCTTGCAGGGCACATTTTGCTACTTTGTCTGCCTTGGAGGGTCTACAGGAGTGGGTATTTTGCTAGCAGTGATTTCATGGATACTTAGGGAATGATTTCTCAACCCAACAGTGGCCACATCCATACCTTCTTACACAAAGCTCATGAAGTGTGAGGTGGAACATAGTGACTTTCTGGGGTACTCTGCCCATTGGAACACTGGAGGTCAACTTCTGAGCCACAGCCAGTTGTCTGTCCTTCACTAGGTGATGTCAGGTTTGCCCTGGCTGGGAGGATTGATTGGCAGAACAAATGATTTTATGGCTAACTCACAACCGAAGAACAGCCAACGTCCAGAAGATGATTTCAAACTTGCTGTCTCTCGATATTATTTTAAAAAGCTCAGCCGAGAAAAAGCAATATTTATGGAAGATTACTTGAAGAAAATGCAGCCTGTACATTGCAGAATCCCTAAGATCGTCCCCTGAGTTATGAATTAAAGAGACTGTCAGTGTGAGCTTAATACTCGGATACATCACATCGGCACCCCCATAAAGTTGTCTTTACAGATTGCTCTTTGCCACGACGCCATCAGCCCTTATTGAAGGATGTCCTAAGAAAGAACCCTGAACACTTTGTCATTGTGTTGTGCACAGGACAGGTTTACAGGTGCCCTCTGTCACACCAGGCAGCAGCCTCTCTGCCTGCAACAATGCAGAAACTGTACTCTTGCCTCCGTGTCTCTGCTGCCCTTCTGCTAGGACCTGGCTTCTGTTCACCTCCTGGACTCTGTAATTGTGTGCCTATTGGGGTTTGCCTTTCCACAGTGTGCAGGATGCTTATGGTGAGAGCTGTGACTCCCCACTACCACACAGACCGGACCCCTGCGGGTCCTCCCTTCTGGGTCCTCCTTGCTTCCCCACCCTCTCTTCCCCTCCCCCTCATTTTACTCCAGTTTCCTTGTGTACGCACTGTTTTTGCTCTGCTCCTTATTGTAAAATTCAGTCCGCAGCTCGTGCCCTTCAAAAGACATTTTAAATCAGAACTCCCCACTTGCAGACGACATGCAATGAGGTAATCATCTCAATGAGCTCCGCTTGGCTGGGAAGGGCTGCCGTGAGATGAGGCCTGTGTGCTGAGGAGGGCACTGGGACCCACGGAGGGCTACCAAGTTCTGGACAAAGAGCATTGTTTCCGGGAGCAGCCAGCAGTGGCTGTGTCTCCCCTAGCCTAGGAGTGTGCACAGTTATCCATCCGCAAGGAGTGAGTAAATATTAGGAGAGGGTTGCTTTCTCTAAGCACACAGTGATGGAGGGGGACGGAGCGGCCTGAGTGTCCAGGCCAATGTGTGGCAAGCTAGTCCAATTTCACACTGCTAACTGCACAGAACCAGAAAGGTCTGGCTAGTGTGGAGCTGCCCAGACCTCCTTCTTGCTCCCTGCTGTCTCTTATCGTCTCCAGCCTTGACAGTGCCTCTCATCCTCTTCACAGGGCCCAGTAAAGCTCCAGATGCTGATTTGGTTGTGTCCGTCCCTTAAGAAATGATCTCAGAAATCAGCAATGAGGTGACAGGGAAAGCCGGGCAGGGTGCCAGAGAGCCAAGGGGGTGTGCTATGGAAGAAGTATTGCACTGCTGTGACCCCGTCACTGTAGAAAGGGGCCCTGCAGGCTTTGACTCCCTGATCCCCACTCTTTGCTTCTGAGGTGAGCTCACAGTGGCACTAACTCTCCTTCCTCAAGGGTCAGCATCCTCCTGGGTCCAGCATCCAGAAGTTGTCTGTCCGCCTCCTCCACTGAGTGGTAGAAGAGACTGTGTCCATTACTTCTGGCACCACGCCCAACACACAGTAGGTCTGCTCAGTAAATGCCTCAGGTCCAGCTATGAGCTCTGCTTTCATCATTTATATAGACCAGAGTGCTACATGGATTTTTTTTGGGGGAAAAATCACCCGAAACCATTAAACTTGCCCAACTGAGGCTCAGAGAACCTAAGCAACTTATCTGAAATTACACAGCACATTAAAGCAATCATGGAATATTAAAATGAGTGCACAAAGCAAGCCAAAGGCAGATCAGGGAGGCAACTGAAGCTGCAGTGTGCTTTGCGAACACTTCAGATGGACGGTTTGGCCACCTCTCTGCTGAATTTCCAGCAGGAAATTGCTGGAAATAAATGAACTTGGAAAGTTCCTGAGCTCTGACTAAGGAGATGAGCCATATGAGTGAGGCTTTCCCTCCTAGAGGAAGATGCTCACCCTCCATAAGTGTGGCGGTTTAAATAAGCGTGGCCCCCATAGGCTCATATATTTGAGTGTTTAGTCGGCAGGGAGTGGCACTATTTGAAAAGGACTAGGAGGTGTGGCTTTATTGAAGTAGGCGTGGACTTGTTGGAGAAAGTGTGTCACTGGGGATGAGCTTTGAGGTTTCAAAAGCCCAAGCCAGGCCCAGTGGCTCGCTCTCTCTCTCTCTCTCTCTCTCTCTCTCTCTCTCTCTCTCTCTCTCTCTCTGTCTGCCTACAGATCTGGTTGTAAAGCTCTCAGCTACTTCTCCAGCACCATGTCTTCCTGCACACCTCCATGCTCCCTGCCACGACAGTAAGTAAATCCTCTGAAACCATAAGCAAGCCTGACTTCAATGCTTTCTTTCGTAAGCGCTGCCTTGGTTGCGGTGCCTCTTCACAGCCATAGAACAGTTCCCAACACAGCGAGCTTGCTGACGTAAGGTAGCACGGATTTGGAAGGAATGCAAACCCTCTGAGCCTTCTCTTCCTCTGACTTCCTTACCAACAACGGCAGCATGGAGACCATGGTGGCTTTGTTTAAAGTAAAACTGAAGCTGTAGAATGTTCCACTAACTCAGTAAATCATAAGAGCCCTCGAGAGCCTCCCCCCTCCTCAGCATCCTGTCCCCTTCCTACTGCACTATATTCTTCCACTGCGGTCTTCAACACATTTGTAAGGCACGTGGTGTCAGGGACTTTCAAAGGTTACAGAGAAAACCAAAAATTTAGAGGATTAGGAAAAAGTTGTGTGCAGCACATACCCCAAATCTCACTGCGGGGGTGGCAGAGACAGGGGGACCTGTGGAGTTTGATGGCTAGCTGGCTTGGCCAAACTGGTGAGCTCTAGGTTCAGTGGGAGACCCTCTTTCAAAAGCTAGGGTGGAGAGATGGCTCTGTGGTTTAAAGCACATGCTGTGATTCATTTGCAGAGGACCCAGGTTTGGTCCTCAGCACCCACATTGGATAGCTCACAACTGCCGGTAATTCCAATTCCATGGGCTCTGAACCCTCTTCCGGACTCTAAGGGTACCTGCACTCACTGGTGCAAATACTCGCACATAGATACACACACACACACATAATTAAAAATAAAATAAATATATATGCTTTAAGAGATAATAACTGAGGAACATTAATATCTGACCACTATATACACACTCATACACACACCCATGTGAAGAAACACACACAAACACACACTCCACATACAAGCATACCAAAATAAAAGGTATACCTCTTCTCCCTGTATGCTAGCACAAAAAGTCAGGGAAATATACAGAGATGGTGTAGGTTGCCCTGAGAGTCCTGGGAACTACTTGTTCCTGCCAAATAATAGAAATAGGATTTATTTAAGCAGACACACTCGTACTAAGCTTGTTTCTTTTGCACAGACAAGGGTCAACATTACTCTGGAGATGAGTAACTGATACAAAAGCACTTAGGGAGTGAGAGGCAGACGCCCAGCCCTGTCTGTGTGGCCCATCCCCTAAAGATTTCCCTCTGACACTGATATGGGCAGAACCATGACGTCAAGTGATGAAGAGGAATGGTAAAACTCTCCCCATCCCCAAAGCAACAACAACAATAAAAAAGGCTAAGAGAACAAAATGTTGAGTCTCAGACGCCTGGAGAGCGTAGCCCATCTTGACTAGTTGGGTAAGTTATCCAATCTTGGATACCTTACTTAGTTCCCCTGGGCCTCAGGCCACACTTGTGTAAAGTAAGCAGTGGTCATACATAAGGCAAAGAAAGGTTCAGGGGATGACTGAGGAAGGATAAAGTTGCTATTAGGAGCTGCTGCTTTGCCAGTACTTGGGACATTAAGCATGTGCAGCGTCCACTGGGAACCAACTTTCCTGCTAGGAACATAGTTCCCACCCCCGCCATGTGGTTCTGTATGGTTCTTCTTGCCACAGAGTTGAGCAGAAGTTGTATGCGTTAACTTCAAGATGGCCAAACTAAGAAACAGTTCTTGGGCTTCTTCACACCCTTTCCCCTTGTCTACTAGGTGGAACCAGAGGCCTAAGATGATGATCCCTCAGCCCCCCCCCCCCCCCGCCGAGAATCCACAGAGAAGAAAGCTAACTCAGGTCACGAATGCTGGGACTGTTCTGTCACACGGGGGCTGAAAAGTTTTGATGACAGTAAGCAACCGAAACATGGGACTCTACAATCACATCAGGAACAAACCTCTTTCTTTCCTAATGGGGCCTCAGTGTTCTTAACAGATCCACTCATCTCTATTCAAGGGTGGTTGGCTCCATTTCCAGTCCAGGGTGTGAGTTTTGACTCTTATATACCTGAGCACTCTACACGGAGGGGCTCCTCATTTCCTGCCAGTGATCGGCTTAAGCATGGACATGGGAGGGAAAGCGGGCACTGAGATTTGAGAGGCCTCCTAGAAAGGATTCTTCGAGAGGCCTTTGCTTTCTGTTGCATGGCCCCTTTAGCTTATCTATGACTGGTAGAACTTTGTTTTATTTTCTTCAATGAGGGGAGGTTGGTTTTTGCTTTCTTTTTCATTGTTAAGTATGATACAAAATAAAATATATCGGTTTAAATGTTGAATGAGTTTTGACAAATGCAGTCTTGCCGCCACTGTTATAAGGAGTCTCCTCCATCCCTCCCTGAAGTTCCCTGCACCTGATGGATCAACACCCTGCCTCCACCCCCCAGTCCCTGAGAACACTGCTTGTTTGCTCTCATTTGTTTGTTTGTTTTGGTCTTTTCTAACATTTTATATAAATTGACTTGTGTATGTGTGTTTATTTTTGTTTGAGTCAGGGTCTCATATGGTCTCCCAGGCTACCTGGGGCTTACTATGTAGCTCACACTGGCCCTGAACCTGGCGATCTTCCCCATGCCTGCCTGGAGTTTCACCCATGTTGTTCTACATAGAGCAGGCTGTTGCTTAGCAGTGCTGGGAATTATTCCCTCCTGCAGTCACAACACACTTGGTTCCTCCATTCACTGGTTGATGAAGATTTAGGTTCCTTCTAGTTTTAGCCTATTATGAACCAGGACATCATGAGTGCTTGTGAGCAAGTTTGTGTGTGAACACATACTCTCTTAAGAAAAAGCTTGGGAGTGAAATTATAGGACCATGTAGTAGGTTTACATTGAAATTTATAAGACATTTCCCCCAAAGTAACAGTATAGAATATATTATTTAGCATTATCAGTGGAAATATGTGAACATTTTAGCTCTTCTGGCCCTTGTCAACACTTGGTACTGTCAGATAGTTTTAAAGGACTCTGTGGTACAGCATAGTATCTCATTGTGGCTTTGATTTGCATTCCCCTTGTGACTAATTATATGCAGCATCTTTTTGTGTGCTTTTTGCCATCTAGATACTTTCCTTGGGGAAATGTGTGTTAAAATATTTCCCACTTTTAATTGGTTTATTATTAATAAGTTATGAGTTCATTATATATTTTGAATATAAACCATTTGTCAGGGGGTTGGAGTGTAGCCCAGTGATTGAGTGTGTGCCTAGCACACGTTCAGTTCCTTAGTACTGGAAAAAAAAATATTAGATACATTTTGCAGGTGTTTTCTTGGCTCAGCGGGTAAAAGAGCTTGCTGCCAAGCCTGAAAGCCTGAGTTCAATCCCCAGGACCCACAGGATGGAGGAAGAGCGCTATTTCTGCAAGTCGCCCTCTGACTTTCGCGTGCATAACATTCACATCTACATGTACAGGGTGCACACACACACACAACACACGCACGGGGAGGGGCAGGGTATGAGGGCACGTACACAAATAAATAGATGGTTATAAAAATGAGAGCACAGTGGATACTCTGCAGTTGGGTTTTGCTTTCTTTTGTAACTGGAGTATTGAAAACGCTCACCTTTAGCATAATTGGGGCCGAAACTTTACGTCTATGGTTCTATGACTTTTGCCGTTTGCCCCATCTGTTCTCTTTCTGCCTCTCCTTGGACGCAGGTTTGTTCTGTTTCGTAGTTCGTTGGCTTCTCACTTGACTTCCCCACCTATTCCTAAGCTGCAATCCCACCTCTCCCAGTCGGCTCCCACCTCAGGTCAGGTGGGAGGCTGCACCCCTGCCCTGTCTCCTTCCCCTCTGCTGCCGTCCTCATTTCAATTTCTTCTACACAGACTGTCGATTTCCGACTGTATTAATGTCATTTTTGTTTTAACCAGTCAAAAAGTCAGAAACTTTAACACATTGAAAAACCTTTTGTAGTCATTAAAACGTTTCCATTTGCAGACCTCTTTGTTTCTTTGTGTGATTCCCAAATCTCATCTGCTTATTATCCTTCTGCTTGAAGAATTCCCTTCCGCTTCTGTTTGCCTGAAGATGTCTTTGTCTCATTTTTTAATCCATTTCCCCGAATGCAAAATTACAGTTTGTAAGATTATATATATATGTGATATATATAATATATTTACATAAACCATATGTATGTGTTGCTGTGCATGTGTGTGCATGCATGTGTACATGTGTGCATGTGGTGTGTGTGTGGTCTTTGTGTGTGTGTGTGTGGTGTATGTATGTGTGTATGTGGTGTGGTGTGTGTGCATGTGTGTGGTGTGGTGTGTATGCATGTTTGTGTGGTATGTGTGTATGTGTATGAAGGGAAGCCATCACCCGCACTGGGTGAAGACTTTTAGTGTGTTGTTTGGGGATCACCCATGCTCCTACAGGCAACCCCTCACCTCTGCTCTGTAAGCAAACCCAATAAACTCATCATTGATTCCCCAGAGTGACTTCCCTGGAGTATTATATTGGTTGGTCATCGGGAGTTTATGAGAAATGGGTAGATAGCGTTTGAATCTTCCTAGAGAAGGAATTCTCAAAATGAAATCTGTTTCTATAGGCCTCCTCTCCTGGTATGGGCCATACTTTCCTGCTTCTTTGTGGAGGTGGCAATTCTTGGTTGCTAAGCATCAAAGAAGTCACTGCAGATTATCTGAACTTTGTTGTCTTTCTTTAAAGGGTAAAGGCTTTGTTGGGTGGACAGTCCAGTTGCCTGCAGGTCAGCGTCTAGATTCTCTCTAGGATTGTGTGCTGAGCCTTGTTGAGAAAGACAGCCTTCACTGTAGGGTTAACTGAAGCGCTCTTTGAAGGTGTGACCCTTCTGGGCCCTTAGAGAATGCTCTGTTCTCCTTTCTACCTGGATGAAACACAAATAATTCTCTTTCCTGTATGAACAGAGAGATGGTTCAGGGCACCAACCTCCAAGAGACATTTTGATTTCCTACCCTATGCAGTTTCAACTGGAATTGGTACAACTTCATATTCAGCCAAACACTCCAAACTTCCCTTTGTGCATAGCCCTTGGATTTCTCTTTCTGTGAAACTTCCCCTCCAGCTCCCATCCCCACAGAGGGACAGGTCAAAACACATTACAAACCGAGCAAGAAGAGACACACACCCCCAGCCCCCAAAACCAGAAAACAGCAGAGCTGTGTAAACAACTTCTCCAAACCCTGATTTCTCATCCCAAACTCAGAGCTACAGTGCTCCCCTGGGAACTTTGCACCTCTCTGTAGTCCAGGAAATGACTTCCTGAAGAAAGCCAGGTGGTAGAAGGCCCACTGGTATGGTGCCCTTCTGTTGGGGGTTACCCTGAGAGCCCCTGCCCCAGGGTTCACTTGCTTTGTCTGGTTTCCAAGTTGCTTTGTCAGGAGGACATGTATGTCCCTGGCAACTCTTCATGCTCAAAAGATGGAAGTGTGTCTTTTTCTGTCTTTCTGTCCTCCTTTCTGTCCTCCTTTCTTCCTTCCTTCCTTCCTTCCTTCCTTCCTTCCTTCCTTTCTTTCTTTTTTTTTCTTTTTGAGACATGGTCTCTCTGTCTACCTAGCTGTGTAGACCAGGATGGCCTCCAACTCATAGAGGTTCGCCAGCCTCTGCCTTCCGAGTGCCGCTAAAGGTGTGAGCCACCACTGCCAGACATTGTGTGTGTGTGTGTGTGTGTGTGTGTGTGTGTTTGAGAAAGGATATTGAGCTCTCCACAATTCTCTTGCCCTAACCTCCAAGTATCAGGATGGATTAAAGGCACATGTGGCCGTGCCTGACATTACCTGGGTTCTTTTAAAAAAAAAAAAAAGATTTATTTATTATGTGTACAGTATTCTCAATATTCTGTCTGTGTGTTTGCCTGCAGGCCAGAAGAGGGCACCAGATCTCATTACAGATGGTTGTGAGCCACCATGTGGTTGCTGGGAATTGAACTCAGGACCTTTGGAAGAGCAGGCAGTGCTCTTAACTGCTGAGCCGTCTCTCCAGCCCCCATTACCTGGGTTCTTAAAGACATCAAATACACACTGAACCATCCCACCATGGAAAATCATGAATGGGTAAGAAAAAAAAATTCTTACATTTTCAGCCAATTAAACTGGGTTTTATTTGGAATCCAACACATCCCACGTAGTACAAAATAGTCTGTTAACACAGTAGCAATAGTTGGTGCTCAATCATTGTTAGCCAGGAATGCTGGATCCTATGCCAGGACACTGCACAGATAGTATACTGAGTACCACACACCTTTTCTTCCCTGTGCATAGCAGGCCTAGTATGGAGATAGCAGCGTTAACCCTAGAGCACAGACATCAAGGCTGGGGAAACCCTACATTTCCAAGCTGACCAAGTTTAATTCATGGCCCAGTCAGGCTCTGACCCCCAGATGCGCTTTTACTTTTTCTGACTCTCGGCACCATAGTTCTTTTTACTTCAGAGGAAAATTGATCAAGAAAAGGGTACCTTATAAATGAGTGTTATCCCAGAGTCAACTACATAAAGTTCTAGCCTGGGCTGCGCCTCCTAACTTAACCCTGCCTGGGCTCTTCTGAGGAAAGAGATTTGTAAACTTAGTCTAGCCAGAAGGAATAAGCAAGCAGGAGCTAGGAGTAGGTCTTATACACTTTAAGAAGAAAGAAAAGAAGCTAAATCCATGTTGAAGATTCTATGGGGATGACTTACAGGATTGTCATGATTGCGGAGAGTTGGAGTGTTGCAAATCCAAATTATTTTAATGCCTTTAGTAGCCATTCATTGACCGCCTCTGTGTCTGACTTAGCATGCTTTTGTTTATTGGATAAAACCTTCCTACCGTATTCTTAGCAGATCTCCCTCCTTCTGTCAACCCAAGACCTAAGAGTGTCATCAACTAACCCTGAAACTACCGAAGGAAGCTCTCCCCTGCTTTGCTGTAGCCCACCTACTCAGTGTTCTACAAATGTGCCTGGCAAATAACTTGATTTATGACTTTGTTTTGTTCGGTAAGTATAAAAACTTCATGAAAACTTGTCTACATTGCAATGTATCGATCCAGCAATATGACTCCGTGCTCCTGGGCCATGACCTCTCATGTTTGCCTTAAGAATGAACTATATCTCCTATTCCTGTTTGAGGTAAGAGCTGGGCTTTTCTGTGTGGACAGCACTACCCCCACCCCCAGCAAGTGATGGAATAAAGCAGTCAGGGGGTGTGGGTGCTACTGAAAAAAGGGTCTAGGTCAGATCAAAGACGCAGGAGGCAAAACCGCTGGGGAATGCTATGTGTGCTGACTCTGCTCAGCACAGGACCCAGATGATGCTAGCTTGGAGTGCTAGAAACAGCCTATAGCCCCTAAATCTTTCCTGGTCTCTGCTCGGAATGCAGCCAAAGTCACAGTTTTAAGACGTTGAGAGACGTGAAAAACGGACTATGTTATGGCAGTGTACAAACACTGTAATTCTTCTTGCAAGGGTTCTGCCGTTCCATGCAAGTGGAGCTTCTGAGAGCTGCTATCACAGAGAGGAAGGGAGGAAGAAACCCTCCCTGGGCATAACTTCCACATCACAGCGGCAGATAAACCCACAGTTTATCCCTCACGCATTAGGAAAAGAGAAACAGCGCAGAGCAAATGACTCTAACAGCTCCAAGTGATGTTGCTGATATCCAGAGACAGAGTTCACTCAGGGACAGCAGGCAGAGGTGGCACCAAGGGGTCACAAGTCCAATTGCCCAGCGCTGTCACATCCACATCCACTGATGGGAAGGACGACAAGTGGGTGCTGGCTCTGCAACAGATGCGAACCATGGAGGCTTGCTGGTCGTGGCCTCAGTCGTACTCACTCAGGTCAACCATGGCCCTAGACACCAAAGCCAGAAGGGGCTCCTGTTTCCAGGGTAGGTGGCTTCTGTGTGTGGAGGAATGCTGGAGACCAGTGTGTTGAGCTGCCCGGTCCTGCCTGTGTTGTTATGGCCCTTCAAAGGCTTATCTCATCCTTGCAGATTTTTTTTTTTGGGTACCTGCTTCTGATTGGTGCAGGTTGATGGCTGCCAGGGATTCGCTTGATGCACCTGCTGCTCACGCCCGCTCTTAGCTTGGTCTGGTGTCAGGAGTGTCTCCATTTTTGTTTTCTTTATTTTCTGTCCTGAGCTCTCACTCAAAAAACTTGGACCACTGGGCCGTGGTGGCTCACGCCTTTAATCCAGGCAGAAGCAGGCAGATCTCTGTGAACTTGAGACCAATCTGGTCTACAGAGTGAGTTCCAGGACAGCCAGGCCTACACAGAGAAACATTGTCTCAAAAAAAAAAAAAAAAGGTTCTGTTGAGACATCAAGGAATGATGGTTAGCACTGAACTGCTTAGAGAACTTCATTATGTCTCGTGTGTGTGTGTGTGTGTGTGTGTGTGTGTGTGTGTGTGTGTGTGTGTGTGGTGTAGATCAGAGGTTGACAATGGGGCTTTCCTCTATTGCTCTTTATCTTCTTAAACAATTTAAATTACATTTATTTGTGTATGTGTGTGATCTCATGCATGTCGTGGTCAAAGCAGAGCTTGTGGGAGTTGGTTTGTTCCTTTCAACTAGTGGGATCTGGGGATGGAACTCAGGCCACCAGACTTGGCAATAGGTGCTGCAGGTCCTCTGGCCAGCAGACGGGTCCTCTGGTCAGCAGATGGGTCCTCTGACCTGTAGACGGGTTCTCTGACCTGTAGACGGGTCCTCTGTCCTGTAGACGGTTCCTCTGGCCTGCAGACGGGTCCTCTGGGCAGCAGACGGTTCCTCTGGCCTGACGGTTCCTCTGGCCTGAAGACATGTCCTCTGACCTGCAGACGGGTCCTCTGGCCTGTAGACGGTTCCTCTGGCCTGCAAGCTTCAGGTGAGCTGCCTGTCTATACCCACGCAGTGCTAGGGTTACAGAGCTCTCACCTTGCCCAGCTTTTTCCTGGAGAGGTCAGGCTCTGAGACAGGCACACTGAGCCTTCTCCCCAAACCCTTGTGGCTATTGTAATGATCACTCTAGGCAAACTAGAGACTCAAGCATAAAACCCAACAGTCATATATCCTTTGTACCTGTTACCTTTGGCACAGAACTTGGGCAAAGCACCAGAGAACTAGAAACACATTACCAACCAAGGGTTTTCCCTTCCTCCCCTTCAATCCCAGAAAGGCAAAGATGGTGATAATTTAAATATATCCACCTTCAGACAGAAGGGGAGACAGGAAAGGTAGCTTGTAGAAGGCCCAACTCTGGAAGCAGATGGAAGCAGAGAACCATGAGATCAAGGTCATCTTCAGCTACATAGCCAAGTTTGAGGCAACAGCAGGATATATGAAAAGAGACACATGCACATGCACGCACGCACATACACACACACACACACACTGAAACCCTATGGTTGGTACTTTGGATGCTTTCTAAAACGTCTGTTATTTGGTAAAACAGCTTTTAAGTGAATAACATCCTGTGTTTCAAAGTCCGGGTTCTGTCAGGATATCCCCCAGTCTCCCGACTTGTTCCTGGAATCTCACTCCCTGCCCCACAGGCTGGTAGCGCTTTAAACTTACCCCGAGAACAAAGAAGAAGAGAGCCTGCGCCACATTTTAAGGGCCTCCAGCTGTGGATTAGCCCTTCCGGGCCTGCGTGCTGGAGCCTCAGCCACGCCCTCCCCGAGTTTCTGGGTAGCTGTGCTCCTGGGTCTTGGCTGCCGGCGGCGGCGGCGAGTACAATTCTGCTTCACCCCTGGAAACTGTTACCGCCAGTGCTGCCACTTGTAAAAAACATCTCGCCTTTGGCACCAGGGTTCTACTGGCTCTGCTCTTCAGGTGTTGTGAGAGAAATCCATCCTGTCCCTTCCTGGGGTGGGGAGCTCTCAGCAGCGTCAACAGAAGGATTGCTGAGAAGCCTGGCAGGCCCATCTTACATTTGTGAGGATGGGTCTGTTCAGTGTGGAGAAAACCTTGTGACCCAGTGTCACCGCCGCCGCCAACCCCACACCTACCCGTGTTATCATTGCATCTCAGAGGGAAGCTTCAGACAAACGAGCACATTTGAAGGCCCCTCCCTGTACTCCCCCAAAGAGAATCTACTGAAATTCCCAACTACCGGACTGCACAAATACTGATATTTTTAAAATTTAAGATTGAGAGCTGGGAATGGTGGCTCACACCTATCATTGCTGCTCACTAGAGGCATAGTCGGAAGAATTATGAGTTCCAGGCCAGCCTAGACTGCAGAGTGAAACCTGCTCTAAAACAATAAAACAGAGAGCCGAGCAGGGCAGGGCGTGCTCAGAAGCCTAGCACTTGGGAGGCAGAGACAGGAGGATTGTCCATGGTGGACTACACAGGGAGACCCTGTCTCAAAATGCCACCAAAACAAAACAGGAATAATGAGGAAGTTCCTGAAAACACTAAATATGAAATTAACATATGAGCCCATAACGCACTCCCAGGACTATACTGAAAAGATGACTCAACATTCCTCACAATAGTTCAAAGGTACAAGTGACCAAAGCCGCCAGGATGGATGATGAACGGCAAACAAGGTGTACCACGGGCGTACAATCGAGTAGCATTCAGCGCGTGTCTTAAAACAGGGTCTGGTTGTATAGACCTGACTGACCTGGAACTCACTATGTAGCCCAAGCTAAAAGTGAACATGAGGCAATTCTCTGGTCTTAGTCTGCCACTTACTGAGGTCACCAGCATACACCTCCACCATACACCACATGGAGAAACCCTGAAGACAAGCTATCTGAGCTGGGCCAATGAGGAAAGGGCAGGTAGTGTATAATCTGGCTTGTTTGGTGTAGCTAGAAGAGACAGACTCATGGAGACAGAAGATGGGATACTAGTTACCAGGGGCAGGGGCAATCAGAAACAGGTTGTTACCATTTGACAGAAATAGTTCCAGTTTGGGACAATAAAAAACTTTTGGATAGAGACACAATGCTAGTTATACATTGTTCTTACCACCACTGAATTAACCACTTGAAGTATTTTAAATGGCAAATCCATGTTCTACATGGAAGTTTCTCTCTTACCTGGTCCTGCAGCCATTCAGTCCCAAAGAAACACACAGAGGTTTATATTAATTATAAACTATTTGACCTATTAGCTCAGGCTTATTATTAACTAGCTCTTACAACTTAAATTAACCCATAATTCTTGTCTATGTCTAACCACGTGGCTTGGTACCATCTCTCAGTGAGGCATTCTCATCTTGTTTCCTCTATGTCTGCCTGGTAACTGCCTCTGCCTTTCCTCCTCCCAGAACTCTCTTAGTCTAGTCCTCTCACCTATACTTCCTGCTTGGCTACTGGCCAATCAGTGTTTTATTAAACTAATACAAGTGGCAAATCTTTACAGTGTACAAGAGCATTCTCCCAGATCACTCTGTTATGTTTAGTCTATTGCAGAAAAACAAAACAAAACAAGTAGAATGTCATAATTTTCCTATTCATTTGCCAGAAAGCTCCTGTGGAGACTTTAAATGCCAACACTGAACCAGGCAGAGGATACAAAAGTGAGTAAAGGACATTTGTGTTTCCCAGAGACACTGTCACTTTCTATAGTGTGGGTCTTGAATGTCCCCAAAGACCCATGTGTGGACCCAAAGCCTTGGTTTCTGGGGTGGCAGTATTGGTAGGCAGTGGAACCTCTGGGAGGTTGGACTTCATGAGAGGCGTATACGTCATTGGGATCATGTCCTTGAAGGGGTTGTGCCCCCTCCATCTACCTCACTGTCTATTTTTTGTTTATTTTTGTTTTCAAGACACGGTTTAATGTAGCCAAAGCTATAGGATGACTTTGAACTTCTGATCCTCCTGCCTCTATCTCCCCAGTGCTGGGATTATAGGAATGCACCACCATACTTGGTAATGGAGGAAGGGTTTACTGAGGCACACAGTTTGAAAGGACTGTCTGTCATGCTGGGGAAGACATGGGGAAGGCAGAGGCTCCAGGAGAACAAGGTTGCTTGCTCACCACATCTGGGCAAAGCAAGAACAGAGCCAGATCGAGAAGCAGGGCCAGGCTGGAAACCTTAAGGTCTGCTACCACAAAACCACCTCCTCCAACTGGGCCTCACTTTCCAAAGGCCCCACACCCTCCCAAAACAGTGCTATTGGCCAGGGACCAAGTCTTCAAACAAAAGTTTTGGGGGATATTTCACAGTCAAATCATGATAACATTCAACTACCTGGTCAAGAGAACCCATCAAGGCACAAATGGAAACCAGTTTTCAGCGCTGTGAACCAAATATGTAACCCAGCAACTCGTACTTGCTCTACAGCCACTGAGCTACATCTCCAGGCAGCTTTTGCTGTTGTTTGGGTTTTTGTTTTTCTCTTGAAACAGAGTCTTACTGTGTAACTCAGACCGGCCTCAATTTCTCAGACTTTCTGCCTCTGTCATCACAGGGCTAGAATCACAGGTGTCTATCATCATGCCAGGATCTCTCTCTCTCTCTCTTTCTCTCTCCTTTTCTCCTATACTTAGCCCCTTTCCACTGTATATGTACATATATACGTATGTGTATATATACACGTTACTATATATATATCTCATGAACAAATTGAGACACAGTAATCTTATTATATATTCATCATATATTATAAAGCTGACCTCCATGAGTCCTTCTCTGTCTTGACCCAGCACTGTGTACACTGTTCCTCCTTCAGATGAAGGACATGGTGCATATAAAACCTGGAGACTCCATGTCCTTATACATATAAAACCATGGACACTTACTTGCAATGCAGACTACCCTTGGCTCTATTTAATCGAGGACCCAGCCAATTAGCATATGCATACCGACTTGTAAAGCCCTGGGTTCCAGATTCATCGGGTGGTGGGTGGGTGGGTGGGTGCCAGCCAGTGTTTGCTCTCATGCTTGATGGAATCTGACCACCAGCAGCCGCTTCTAGAAACACCCTCTGTTCCCTCACTCTGGCTCATCGCTCCCAGTTTTCCACCAGAGAGGTGGCTGAGCTGGGCTTATGTAAGAAATAAAGAGGAAAGCGGACTGGCAGAAGGCGAGGATTCCAGCTGCTCCGGGTGGGGTTGTGGAGCCGCGGCTGCTTCTTTCAGTCAGAGCTCATTACCGCGCCAACACTGTCGTGGCGAATCCCTCACACGGGAGATTCCTGGATTCCAGCTGACTTCTTCTTTCTGGGAGAGCGTCAGTGATTTCTATGATTCTAAAGTACTCCATTAACAAATGCTAATTAGGCCTCCACCTTCCTTCCTTCTGGTATGCCAGAGCAAGTGAGGGGCTAGGTGAGGCTGGAGGCAGATTCTCAGATACACCCCCTTGTCCAGGGCTGGATCAAACAAATGGAACTAATAAGAGAGAGGGGGGGGGAAGGAACGAATGAAGGAAGGAAGGAAGAAAGAAAAGGTAGTTTTACCTATGCAACGCTGGCTGACTGGAACATGCCGTGCAGACCAGGCCATCCTCAAACTCACCAAGATCCACTTGCCTCTGCCTGAGTGCTAGGATCAAAGGTGTGTGCCACCATGCCCCGTCTGATTTTATTTATATATTTGAAAGATTTGTTCAACGTTCAGCTTGCAACTGCAAGAATGAATTACTTTTCTATCAGGACAAGCTCCTTATAGTCAATTTTCCTATTGATTTAGTCCCACAGGCCCAAACAGAGTCTGGGTACTGGTGACACTTGGCAAAATACAGTCCTCGTTTTAACTGTTGCTCTCAATGCAGCTTTCTTTCACAATTTCCCACTTTCACAGCATGAATATGAAAGGGTCTAAATACACAGAAGAAGAATGGGATTAGCCAGTCTCATTGAGCCTAGCACCACTGCCCTATTCTGGTTCAGAATGTACCCAAGGGTGGGCTATGGCTTCAGTACTGTTGCACTGAGCTGTTTGCGCGCACACTACCATGCAGTGCACGGAGATAAAGGAAACATGGGCATAGTGTCGTCCATAACCTGTCAAGGGTGCTGTGCAATTCTGGGAAAGAACCGGCATTCACACTACTGGGCGACACCATGAGTCAAGCGGCTATGGCTCCCAGTTCACACTGGTAGTGTTTTTGGTACCTTAGGCAGTCACTCCAGGGCCTCTTGCAACTCTGATTGAAATCCAGATGGAGGTGGTCACTAGCCGGCTTTTGACAAGAGGGGTTGAGGAGAGTTCTGGAAGGAGAGATTGTTGGATGCGGCAGACACACAGACTTGCCGTGGTACTTACCTTTACCATTCTTTAGTAGCACATCTGCATGCCCTAGGACAGCAGGAAGGGCTCCCTATGGGGAAGGACTGACCCAGCAATGGCTCACATCTTCCTTGCTGTAGGTACCAGCAACGGGTAACATAGACAAGGATGGCAGATATCACATGACCATGGGTGGTTCTTGTTCACAAGTATGCATCAGCTTGTATAGGATCTTAAAAATAAGTAGGAGAGACAAGGTTGACTGGAAACCCAGCCACAGCCCCACTGGGGCAATCCTATCATAGTTCAAATTGAATAAATTACACGCTGGAAGTCAAGAGACCTCCGCTCTTGCTTAGTTGGGGAACCACTGACCAGTTATGACCTCTTTTACCTGGGTCTCTCCCCCTTATAAGACAGGATAATGTTGGGACTGGAAAGAAGGCTCAGAGGTTAAGGGTGTGTATTGCTCCCGCAGAGGGCCTGACTTCCAGCACCTACTTGTAATCCAGTCCCAGGACCCACACTGGGCAGCTCACAATTGCTTGTGACTACAGCTCCAGAGAATCTGACGCCTTCTTCTGACCTCTGTGGACACTGTGATAACATGTGCACACCTACACACAAACATACGTATACACATAATTAAAAATAAAGTATAAAGTAAAAACCAGGGTAATGTTAACTGCCCACCTATCAGGAGACTGCCCAATGCATGTGTTATAAATTGCATGGAAACAGTTAGCTACGAGAGAAAGTCAGACGCTGTCGTCTTAGACAGCAGGAATGTCAATTCCCAAGTGCAGAGCCTTTGGGGAAGGGGGTGTAGATTAAGGTGAGCGGCAGCCAGGTATGAAACAGTTGAGACTTAATGGTTCTGCCAAGAGAACTAAACAACAACGGGAAACACCCAAAGCCAGGTCACTGGCAGGATAGCCTGTGTGAAGGGGGACCCTGTGCTGTAACACAGTAACACTAGTCTGTTGGAAATGATAGTAAGGCAGGGTTAGAATTGGTGGGTGGAGTCGTAAGTGGACACACCTGCCTCCACGGTGTCCACGGGCAGAAGCAGACAAAACGTGACCTATGCGTTCCCTGACTGGCACCGGCTAGACTGTCTAGCTGAGGGCGTTCCCAGGCTGCCTGGAAACCCACTGTTCATTCTAAAGGTCATTGCCACTACGTCAAAGTCTTGGGATTTCGTTAATAGAACAAGCAGCAGACTGAGGGGCTCAGGTCCTGATATGCATCATTACAACCCCAGCAGAACCTTCTGTGGGGTGTCAGCCAACACTGTTTGTTCTGTCCTGGTGACTCTCTCATGACATAAATTCTAAGTGTTCTCGCCAATGAAGTGTGTGATAGGCTTTCCTTGGAAAGGGATGTCACCGAATGCTGTGCTAAACACACTTCAGCAAAAACTGCTGCACACAGTTCCTTGTTCGTACGGAGAGCCCTAGCGGCAAACCAGAGAACGCAGGCTTGGCAGGGCCTGTAGGTTCCTGGAAAGTCACCCAGTGCAGACACGTGGGGTCAGATCGCTGGAGTACATTCTCCTTCCCCCTCTGAGCCAGGGACAGCTTTGTGGTTCATCCCCAGGGTTGTAATGGTTCAGTTTTCAATCAATCTTCAGCAGGTCGTCAAGGTTCGTTTCAACTTCAAACGCAGGTATTAATTGTCAAGCACTGAACTTCTGCACCACACAGGCGCATGGACTTTTCCCAGCTCTGTCCTCCCAAGCTAACCAGATGTGCCCCTGAGAAACCAAGAGAATAGCGTTCTCCTTCACCTCCCATCTCCCGCTGAAGAATGCAGGGATATGACTTCTCCAGACAGCCAAAGCTTACTCTACGACCTGCCAAGATTATAGTTGAATCTGTTTTGATGCAAATCTTTAAAAAATATGTTACCCACCACTTTAAAAGTGATGATGGTGAATTAGGCAGGATCCAAAAAAATGAATAATTGCTTTCTCAGAGAGTAGAATGTTACTATAAAAAAGGCTACAGTTATATATATATATATATATGTGTGTGTATGTGTATATATAATACACACATGAATATATCCTTATATTTACATATAATTATATGAGATAAATTTATATATAATAAATTATATATTTATATTATATAGAAAATATACATAAATTTATATATAATGCTTTACTATAAAAGAAGGTCTCTGTTATATATATAAATATATGTGTTATATTTTGTGATCTATAATATAAATATATACATATATATCTATATTTATTTATCTTATATAAATATATAATATGTAATAATATATGAATATACATGAATATATACATATAAAACAGTAGCCTTCTTTTATAGTAACATTCTACTCTCTGAGAAAGAAATTAATAAAAGTATTCCATTCAAAGTAACTCCCCTAAAATAAGTGTTAGGATACCTAACCAAAGAAAGGAAAGATCTATAACCAAAACATCAAGGTATTGAAAAAGAAAATCCCAGAAGATACCAGACAATGAAAAATTATCCCATGTTCCTAGATAGGAACAATTAATATTTTGAAAATGTCTATACTGACAAAATCAATGTACAAATTAATGCAATACCTATCAAAATTCAAAGTCATAGTTTATGGCTTTATACAACACAATAAAAGAGTTCATATGGGACCACAAATGACCACGAATAGCAAAGCAATCCCAGGAGTAAGAACACAGCTGGAGGTATTACAATATCTTACCTCAAACTATAGCACAGAGCTATAGTGATAAAGACAGGCTGGTCCTGGCATGAAAATTGACATAGAAAATAGAACCCACAAATAAAATGGCAAAGCTTTGCTCATAAAAAAATTTGACAAAGGACGCAAAAACTACATTGGAAAAGAGATTTCCAACAAATGGTGTAGGCAAAACTGGATTTCCACCTGCAGAAGAATGAAATTAGTTTCTTATCTTTCACCTTATACAATTTAAAATCTGAAACATTAAAGCTTCTAGAAGAAAACACAGGAGATGTCTTCAAGCTATTAGCGTAGGCAAGCGCGGGTTAAACAGAACACCATCGGCATAGGAACCAGCCCCAAATAGCCACAGATGGAGCCACATGAAAACAAAAAGTTCCGTTCAGCAAAGAAACACTCAGTAGGGCAAACAAACAGCCCACAAGATGGGAAACAAAATCTTTAGCAGCTACACTCCAGACAAAGGCTAATATCCAGAACTGACAAAGAACACCAGAAATTAAATACCAAGGAAAGAAAATTGCCATCAGCAAATGAACCAAATAGAAAGTTTTCAAACAATAACTGTAATTGGTGAAGAACTACTTTTAAAAGTGTCCAATATTTCAAACCCTTGTGAAAATGCAAATTAGTATCACTTTGCTCTACTGCCTCTCCCCGGTCAGAATGACTATCACCAGCACATATTGGAGATAAAGTGGAGGGAAAGAAACCTTTATTATTCATGTTGGTGAGCATACGGATTAATATCACCATTGTGGAAATCAGTTTGGAGATCTCTCAAAAAATTAAAAACAGAACTACCATGGTGATGACACCGGACATCGCTAGTTTTCTTTAAACACATTTTAACGTTTTAGGATCATTGTTAACTTGCAGCCACTTAGTCAAGTGTTTGCTGAGTGACTGTTATTGACTGTACATTCCTAAGTCCTAGCAAAGCCATGCTAGAGACAATCTGTAAACCCTGGCCTCCAAGTCCACCAGAAAATGGAGAAGGCAGAGATATGGGCCACAGCTGCTCTATGACGAACCGCGGCTGCTGGGGGACACCACTGAGGTCTGAACGTCAAGTGTCTCCCTGAGGCTCATGCTCTTGAATACAGTCCCCCAGCCGAATGCTGTTTGGGAAGGGCTGTGGAACCTCAACAAGGTTCTAGCTAGAAGAAGTGAGTTACTGGGGTACAGGTCTTGAGGCTTGGTAGTGCGGGCCCACATCCTACTTGCTCTTTGCTCTTAGAATACAGAGGCGGTGTGGCCAGCTGCCCCGCACTCCTGCCTGCTACCACCACCAGGAAGGTCTGCGTCCCTTCTAAATTGCAAGCCAAAATGAACTCTTCCTCTCTTAAGTTTCTTCTCAGGTCACAGCATGAGAAAAATTACTAACGCAGACACTTTATTTACTCCTGGGGTCTGGAAAGGCTTCCAAAGCGGTGTGTGGGCTGAACCGCCGGTGGACATCAGTAGAAGGGGAATGAGGGCTTGAAGGGAGTCTTTTGGGAGGTGAGAACCACAAAGCAAATACTCCAGCAAAATAGTTTGGAGGGAAACGCAGAGTAAATTAGAAGGGGTTAGGGTGAGAGGTGCCCTCCGGTGGCTAGCGTAAAGTAACCAGTGCACAGCTTGGGACTAGCAACACTGACAGAGCCTGGGCACAAGCATCTTCTATGCCACTATCTCCAGATTGGATCTTTATCCTCTTTTCCACTTATACACTGTGAATTTTGACCTAACAATGAACAAATGTTAACTGGTCCCTCCCAAATGTCAAGAAGTAATACAAATTGCTAAAAGTGTGTAGCTACGAAGTGCTAGACATTTTATTACAGGCTTGCATGGGTTAACTATTTAACCCTCAGGAATCAGATCAATATTATCCCTAGTTTATGGGGAGGAAACTGAAGGTTCACTAACATAGGTGGTGGACCCACAGTCACACAGCTCCCCTGGTGTAGACTGCCCTAGATGCCACAGACAACGGTTGCTGGGGGAGGCCTTTGCAGAGGCCATGGCATTTTAATAGGCAGCCTTGGAAGGCAAATCCTCGTCTCTGCCAAACATTATACGATCCTCAAGTTGAAAGAGAGGTGGCTGGCCCTTGACCTCAACACTCCATAAGAAGGTCAGCGTCACACTGTCAGATATCTTGAAGGCGAGGACCATTGAGGCTACTGTCTTTGGAAAATGCAACTCGCTTCCAGCTTTCTCGGGAAAACAGCGGTGATGGATGAAATAACCTGTTGTCTGCCTGGAACTATTGTGCTGTGAGAGGCCTGCAGAGTAGGGGACACCAACACCCCCAGCAGTTTTGATTGGGGAGATTCAGTGATGGTGAACTGCAGAGGCAGGAACTGCTCTCTGGATCCCCAGACCACACCATCTGGGACCAGTCTTGTTCAGCATCGCCCAAATCCCAGCAGCAATGCTGGTGAGTGGCGGTGGTGGCACACGATTGCTGTTAATTTAATGATATTGGCAGGTTCTAGTCTATGAGAAGTAGGGCAGCTGCCAATGGAGGAGGCAGAAGTTATATTCATGTATGCAATTTCTTACACCTGGGCCCCCTGGGCAGACAATAGGCAGGCTGTGTTTCATTGAGCGATAGTGGGACTTACCCCTGGACGGCTCGTCCAGGAAGGAGTGTCCTATAACAGGAGTGGTACTCCTGTGAGTAAAATGGACGGGAGCCCAATGCATCTGTCAGTGTGACCTCATCTGTCAGTGTGACCTCATCTGTCAGTGTGACCACATCTGTTAGTGTGACCTCATCTGTTAGTGTGACCTCATCTGTCAGTGTGACCTCATCTGTTAGTGTTCCATTGACCAAGAGTTAGGACAAGAATGTGGGGGCTGGAGAGATAACTCAGTAGCTAAGGACTCTTGCAGAAGACCCCCGATTTACTCACAGCACCCACATGGTGACTCACAACCATCTGTAACTCTTGTTCCAGGGGATCTGACACCCTTTTCTGACTCTGCAGGTACTAGGTACACATAGAGCACACACACACACACACACACACACACACATGCATACAGGCAAACACTCATACAAACAAAAATAAATAAACCTTAAAGAAAAAGACCAAGAAAATAGTTTGTTATTGCTGAGGAAGATGGGTCTAGAACCATATCCCTTTTGTTGCACTGGATGGTTCAAGAATTGAACCAGCCAGAGGGAGTTAAAACCCAGATGACTTTGAATATCAGACAAAGAGGTTTTTTTCTTCTTGCCAAACATTTTTGATCCAAAATCCATTGGCATGAAGTTTTTGGAGTACCTTCTGTCAAAATGACTCTCATTCCTCCTATAGAAATAAAAGGGTTGGTGTAAAATGTATTCAAGAATAGGACTTGAGGCAGATGAGTTAAAGATAACTCCACACCCTGGCGGACTCAAGTGCACACTGCCCCCACACTGTGGGCCACTGACTCAGACAGCAGGGGAGATCTGAAGGGTCTTGTCTTAAAGTAGCCTTGCTTTCTGTGGCCTAGGAGGGAGTCTAACCTGAGGGAGGCCAAGCCTGGGTCAGCCCTGGCTTTCGCTGTGCTTATATTAGCAGGCTGTCTATTATTCAAACATGAGTTCACTTCACTCCCTTCTCGGTTTTCATGGACTTCTCCTTTCTCAGCTGTTGAGGGTTGAGCTGCTCCTTGCCTTGGTCTTAACACCGAACTATGGATTTGTGGCGCTGAAGTAATTCAGATAAAGGAAAGTCGTCAGGCAGTGCCATCAAAGCTTTTTCTCGCTCCAGCCTGGAAAGCTACCGAGCCTGCCTTTTCCCGCAACCATGTGTTCTGGTTTCTCTCCTCACCCAAGTCTGGATGGTTCCCTTTCTCTGGCAGCTTGTGTGGGATCCTGGTGAATCACCCAACAGGCCAATGCTGCCGCTCTGCGTAGGACGACATCTGATAATATTGTGCAACACGCATTCAACAGTGTGAATATGCACAGCTGTGCAGTGCTAATTCCCTCAGCAGGACCGAGAGCACCACAAGCGCCAGTCCATCCTGAACGCACTGTTTGGGCTGTCTGGTTCTTTTGTCAATAGGCCTGGGCTGCCACTTGAAGTCCATGGACTTTCATTTCCTCGCTGGCCATGAGGAGGAGGCCAGCATAGTCCTTTCTCTTACTGTTACAGATGTGGCCACTATTTCTTTCTTCCTTTTCTTTTTTTTCTTTTTCTTTCTTTTTTTTTTTTTTAAACCTGCCGATTCAGGAAGCCATGAGGTATTATTCAGAGGCCAATGGGGCAGGGACTTGGTAAGAGCAAGCCAGAGCCTTGCTGTGACTTTAGGGCAAGGCCTTGACAGGGCTGAGGCAAGTGAGGTGCCTAAAACGCAAGGTTTAAGTGACTTTCACACTCAGGGTCACATGGGTCAGTACCTGCAAAGGAGACAGCTTTACAAATTGAATGTTGTCAGGCTGGAGAGAGGGCTCAGAGGTTAAAAGGACTTGCTGCTCTTCCAGAGGATTCAATGCTTAACACTTACTTAGTGACTAACAATTGTCTGCAACTCCAGTTCCAGGGGACTTAACTCCCTCTTCTGAACTCTACGGGCACTGTATGTATATGGTACACAGACATACATGCAGTAAAATACACATACACATAAAGTGAAATAAATAAATAAATTTTAAAAGGTAAGATTTGAGCACTAGAGATACCTGCATGGGCTTCGTTTTAACTCAGTTTGAATCTCTGCCTCTCTAGACTGATGTACTGCCCAGGGCTGAGCTTGGGGACAGGGGAGAAGGATTGTCTCTGCCAAGGGGAGTTGAGTCCCTTCTGATTCAGGTGTACACTGAATCTTGAGGTTTCTCATAAGGACTGAGCCCACCTAGGGCTACAACTCTGTTCATGGTTCTTTCATTTGAGGATCCCAAGTCTGGCCTAGGAAAGCACTGTAGAAAGGGAAGTCACTGCGAAGCTGAGCAGCCCAAAGCATCGCTTCCCTGCCTCCTCCCCCCTAGCACTCCTCCCTAGTGTCACTGCTAATGGCATCAGCCTTTGGCAAGTGGACAGCGCCAGTCCCTCCGGTTATGGAGAACATTTGGATCATATACCTGTGCCCTGCTGATTTTAGGAGCCCTAGCCTTTGGAGCTCAGACCATCTATTACCAAGTTGACTGAGGCCTCTGCAGGATTTCTGCTCAACCCGGGACTGGTGTGTATGTCATTTCTAGCATATTGGCAGTCGTGTCGTGCTGTGGTGTCGTGAGCATAATTCTGTTCACGCCTTTATTCCTTCCAAGTCTTTCAGTCATGAGCAGCACCTAGTGAAATCCTTCCAGCTCGCATACCTTCTAACCTTCATGTTAACCGTGACTGTGGGACAAAGGTTCTCAAAGTCACCCAAACGCACGGAGTGATTGACCCTCTCCAGTCAGTAAAGAATCTATAAAAAGAAAAAAGAAGAAGAAGTAAAGGATTTGCTTTTGTCACTTTTTAAATGGTGACAGGCTGAAAATCATCTAAGAGTCCAAAATAAGAGACTGGCCAAGTCAGTTTGGGTACACAAACTTGAAGGAATGGATGTGGTACAGCAATTAAAATATAACCTTGTTAAAATGTGCTTATAGCACCCTGTTACAAACCAGTGGAAAACAGAATGGAGAATTAGGTTTTACTGCATGAAACATGAACTCACAAGTAAGTGGGGGAGGGGGAGCAATGGGTGCTTCAGGATGGTTAGCTTAATGGTGACTTTCTGACGTTTAATGATCTTTACATAATAATTATAGGATGAATTTTTTCTATGTTATAAGATCCCTCAGCACTTTGGGGGAGAGAAAAAAATGAAGACGGTCTGAAGACTGGAGATTTATTGCCAGAGGACAGTCAGCTTTCTCTTGCTGTCTCTCTCCCTCACCAGCTTTCTTGGACTGTTTGTGTGCTTTGGCTTCAAACTGTCTGGGCTGAGAACTTAGCCTTCATCTTCCTGTGCCTGTCAAACACAGATAAGAATGATAACTGTTTCCCTCTTTGTAAGTCTCCCTTAGACGTGCTCAGAGAAACTCCTGGCCAGAGTGAGCGCCCAGTAAATGTTAGTTCTCATGATTATATCGCAAGTAAGCATTGAGCTTCAAGTCGCATCAGCCTGGATTAAAACACTGAGGTCATTGGGCCTGCCAGGGACCTGTTCTTCTGGGTCTTTTTTTTCCCCCAGGAAGCTTCACAGGTATTTGGCAAGCAAGGGGCTCTTGCTGCCTCAGCTGGCTGACAAGAAGGGAGGCTCCAGTGGCCCCAGTGGGGAGGCTGGTTATCCCATCCAAGGATGGGAGATGCCTGCTGCTGCAGCTGCAGAGCTGGCAGCTGAGGTGGACGCTCCTGCAGATGCCACAGCTGGCCCTGCCCAGAGCTCAGTCACATGCCGGCTGCCCTGTGCCAACCACTCCATCCTGTGTGAGATCACATCTTTTGACTTTTCACGTACACACAGCTCGCTGGCCTCTTCCCACCAGGGCGGAGGACAAGGCCTAGCCGCTCTTCGTATTGTGGTTCCTCGCAGCTCCGCAACATGCCAGCTTGTGTACCGTGTGTAACTAACTCCCCCCTCCATCCCCAAAAGACCCCACAGGCTTTCTGCACTGCCTTCTGCTTGTCAAGGGGACAAGTCCAGACCTGACATGCTTGTGTGAGGGCAATTTTGCTTCTGAGGACACCCATATAGCAAAGTCAGACCAGCAGCCAACTTGTAGAAAAAATTTGAATGTAAGGATCAGGACCACGTGACCACAGAGACAAGGGCAGGGATATTCAGAGTAGGCGGGGGGGGGGGCCTGCTGGGTTGCTGGTGGCTAGATGGTGAGGTGGGTGATGGGGAAAGGAGGAAGGAGGCAAGGCAGTTCCTGAAAGGACCTGAAGCCAGCAGATGCTAAAATCTACCTTTTGCCTAAAGCAGCTTCCGCCTCCCAGGGTATCTGCCCTGTGTGCCCCTCTATACTCAATCTAAATAAAGAATGGTTAAAGTTGGAGGTGGGAGAGGTTTCTAATCTTGATGGACTCACCTCACTCTAGAGATAGATGTATTTTCTCAAATGATGCTTCCTCTTCCCTCACCCAAGTGTCATAAGGAATGGGGACAATGTTCATTAATAACAGAAAGAGGGTCTGAGGAAAACTAGATGCTGTATAAAGAGAAGAAGCTGCAAACTAAGAAGCCCGGGTGGAAATAAAGTGCTCAGCCGGTCCTGCATCCATTAAAGTAATAACATCATTGCATGGCGGGTTTATCGCTCCCTTGCAGCCCCTCAGCCTGGAAGCTGTGGCTCTTCTTAAAAATGAGAAAGGAGTTGCATGCTGCTCCGCCAGTGTGGCAGGGCAGGTCTCCCTGTGCCTCCTCCCAAGTGCCTCCCTCCCCGGCCTTGGACTTCTCCCAGCCTCTAGGACCATCGCTAAAATTCATTTCACTCTTTAATTAGATTTCATGGAGTAAGGGATCGGGAGGGGTGCTGGGAAAGGCGTGCATATGCCCTCTTTTCGTAGAGAAGGGTAATGCTGCTGATAGGGGAGGTGGGACAATGGTTGCTATGGAAACATATTCCCAGACATACAGACACACTCATTTTAATGCTTTTTTTTCCAGCAGGGGAAGGATCCAGTGCCCTATTTTTAGTGTCAGATTTCAGCAAAACAATTCACTTTCGTTTCATCTACACACACACACACACACACACACACACACACACACACGCACTGCTGGCTTTTTAAGTAGGTCACCTCTTCTGACTGTATCAAGAGCTCAGATCTGTCTTGCTTGAGTAATGCAAGGTTCCATGGAAGATTTTACCGATTGAGAAGAGGATCTCAGCCTTGCCTTGGTACAGCTTTCTCTCATCTTAGTTTGACAGGCATCAGGACAGGCGGGATGAATAGCTGTAGGTAAATTTACATTTTAAAGATGGGTGCAAAATGCCGAGGTTCTGATAATAAAAAGGGGAGGTATAGAGATTACAAACGACAAATGTGTCTGCTTTTCCATTATCAGCTTATCACTGGTGATTATAAAAGATATTCCTTGGTCGTTAATACCACACAGCCCGTTGGGAAAGAAATAAGTCCTAGCTGGGAACTGTCCAATTTAAATTTTTGATCTTTGTTCCAGATCAACTGCGTAGGACAGAATATGTGAATCAGAATCGGGGGTTTTATTTCTGTCCCATTCCGAGTTGCAATTCTTGAGTATTTCCGTCTGCATTTTTCCCCTTTGTGATCTTTGCCAAATCTCACAACCCTTCTGTGATGAGAATACCCCCATTGACAGGAATAAGCACTAGCTGTTCCCTTAGCAGAACTAGCCCAAGGCGAGGTTGTGAATTGGGCAAATGTCTGATCTCAGGAGTCCCAGACTCCCATCCCGGATCTTCTGTTCCCATAAGGGCCAGTTTCTCTTTCCAAGATGGCTGGCTGTCTAGACTGAGGCTTTCTTCTTTGGGAGCCACATGTGCATTAACTGGAGCCTTTAGGTCGTTCTTTCCATACTGGCAGAGACTTCTGGCTTCTCTTTCATAGCCCAGGGTAAGGAACTCCCTGTGGATAGAACCAAAGGGTATCCCATGATCTTCAGCTGTAGAAAGTAATAGCGCGGTAGCCAAGGAAGATGGAAATGAAATCACAAAGCTGTAATAGCCGGTTACATCCAAGCAGTGGGTGTTCAGTAGGACTTTATATCTCTGTAACATTTATGTTTTCTAAACATTGCCGTATTAATTAGAAAACAAATGATTAAAAAAAAAGAATGGACCCCTAAATGGATATCATGGTTGCTATTCTTTGGATGAAAAGAAGAAAATAAGAAGAGAGCTTTCCCAGGGCCGTAAAACAAGAGCGGGGAGAGATAAGAATCCATCACATTCTGTAAAAATTCAAGACCCAGTTCCACCATCCTAAGCATGTGTTCCTCAGATGGTAAGAATCACTTATTAAACATTTATAAAATACTAAATACTATGTGTATATTTGAAATGTAGTATATCAAATCTGTACAGAGAGTAGGTTTCTTAAACAGTATTCTACACTCAAGAATGGAAACTCAAAAGAGCTAACTAATTTCCCTAAAGACCCAGCTAATAAGTAATAGGGCGAATATTTGAATGCAAGTCTATTCAAAGCAGCGTGAGGTTGGGGGTTCAGATTAGGAGACTGAGAGGAGTGTTAAGTGGGCATTTTTAAATGCAGACACCCCATTGTCAATACAGGAAACTATTTCTACCTCGTGAAGTCTATTTTCTGTTGTGTGGATCACAGATATAGATTTCTTAAATATAAATAAATCATAAATCGGACAGGAAGCTATCATCAGACATTATACAGGGTGATTTACTTCTGAATTCACGGACTCCAGAAGTAAGAGTTGCTGAGTCTCTGGAGTACCTATTCTGGGCAGTTACATGAAAGGGAAAACGTCTACTTTGTAGAAGAGTATTTAAGCCCTTTGATCTATTACTAGAGCAATTTAGTTTACTCTTACCAAAGCATAAATTGGTACCAGGAACGGGGTGGGAAAGTATCATTACAAAATTCTAAAATAAACAGAGAAATATCATTATGAAACCCCAAATCTGTGAGCAGCAGGACAGTAAGAAATAAAAGCTAAACCTACCAAGTTTTATATTAGGGAAGTGACACAGGTTATGCTCTCTGTCTGGTCTGTCACCTGAATTAACTAACAATTCAATGATCTGAGAACTTCAAAGTAGAAAGACAGATGCGCTGACCCTGAAAAGATACAGTCATAGGTAGCAGCTCCAAAGCTAAATTTCATCCACGTGACATGAAAATCTCTCTGTGAGGTGAGGGGTGACAGCTTTGTGGCAACTATCCAATTAAAGCTGTTGCTTTCCTTCCAAACCTTATTGCTAAAGATAGCCTCAATTTACTGCAATTTTGATAGCATCAGATTTGGGGGAAGATGATCAGAGAGCACACAGATATAGATAAAAGACTTGAGCCTTTAAGCTTAAAAAATATTTTCAGACAAGGTCTTTAGCTGTTGTTAATCATGCATGAAAATAACGGGAGGCAAATGGAAGAGGTGCCTCTTGCATCTTGGGAGAACTGTACGAACCCAAATCCATAAGTTCAACCTACTGAAGCCCAAAGAGAGTCTACACTTCAGGCAGCCCCACTGCCTGGAAATCTGAAAGCAATGAAGTACCGAGAATGCAAACTTTCTACTTCCTGCTTCCAACATGGCAGTAGAGGATACAGGACCCTGAGCACCTACCCCAGGACGGTCATCTGTCTCTTCTGTTAGAAGGGCATCCTTTGTTCTTTATCAGCAGAGTCTGATCATTATTACAAGATTCCCCAGGGATCTGATTGTTCTGAGGTTTTGCATTTTCTGAAGGGTACTTTTAACTATAGTTTTCCTGTCTTACATGTTCACAGTATATGAAGTAGACCAGAGGGCAAATGGCTAGACTAGTCTTTTGGTTCATGATTTGTGGTATGGTTTGTATGGTTTCTCTCCAAAATCCACGTAGAACTTATACCTCAATTAACAATATAAGAAGTGGAAACTTTCAGATGTGTTTAACCTTGCAGTCCTGGGGCCGCATGTGTCCAAGAATAGCTATAGATATGCCCTAACACAAAACTGTAATCTTATTGGCCAGGCAGTGGTGGCGCACACCTTTAATCCTAGCACTTGGGAGGCAGAGGCAGGCAGATCTCCATGAGTTTGAGGCCGGCCTAGTCTGCAGAGTGAGTTTCAGGATAGGCTTCAAAGCTACACAGAGAAACCCTGTCTTGAAAAACAAACAAACAAAAAATTGTAATCTTCCTTAATATAAGAGTTTTGACAATTTTTTGGTTGCATGTTTCAGTGATAAAAGATTGAACACACCTGTGAGATCTTAATCCTGGAATAGGACCACCCTTATTACAGAGGGCATAAGGAGGTCCCTTTGGCTGCTTTTCAATGATCTATTGCTACTCCATAAACTAACCTACTATATAATGACAAGATAATAGTTTATCATAATCTCACAATCCCACGGGTTTAGTAGGATCAGTTGAGCAGTGTTTCCTTAGGGATCGCTATGTAGTTGGAATCAAATAGAAGCTCGGACTGGAGTCACCTGAAGTACATGGTTGTTACAGGATGCCAGCTGTTGACTAAAGGCTGAGTGTGGCCATTGCCTTTGAAGGAGTGAGACCTCACCAAACTCCAAATCTGTTGCCATTTAGATCTTGGATTTTTCAATCTTCAGAACTGTGAGAAATAAAGTTCTAGTATTTATAAGAGGTCACCTATTTTAGGGAATTTTATTATAGCAGCCCGAGAAGAAAAGACTAAGACAGTTTGTACAGCATTATGTCTGGACTCAAAGAGGGAGACTACACGTTACCGAAAAGTTTGATATCCACCATCTTCATCTTACTCTTGATAAGATTTTATGATTTCTCTTGGGGAGGGTATGTGCCCTGCGTGGGAGAAGAGAGATGCACATGAATTTTTAAGATGACAAAAAGGTAAATGGCGGCAGGGGCTGTTTGATCTGTGCTCCCCTCCCATTTTTTCTCAGATTTTTGAAATAGTTTCATATAAAGGGGAGGCTGGCCTTGAAACTTGCTACATGGCTAAGACTGACCGTGAACTCTTGATCTTCCTATCTCCATCTCCCAAGCAAATATTCGTTCCATGTTTCTCCATTCTATAATATGAGAATCCTTCATGCTTTGCCAGGTGTTACAAAGACCCCACTTCCTGGGCTTCCAGACTTTCTGCCAGTAAGGTAATGTGATGGAGGTGTGATCACTGGGTAGCCTGTGGCAATAATGTGAGTAGCTCACAGCAACTGTTTTTAAAAGGAGGAGGTAGTCCCTTGTTGGGGTCCAGCCTCGATGGGTTTGCATGTTCCAGGGTCGGGGTGTGTGGATCAGAAATAGTAGGCAGACAGAACAGAGATACAGAGACACAGAATAGAGTCAGGAGGGCAATTCAGGGAATACTGAATTTATTGGCCTGCATTTATTTTCCACATGCTTATATACCTCATTCCAAAAAGGGGGAGGAGGCAAAAGACCGCTTTAACATAACACAAAGAACAAACAGAGCAATTACTTCTTCAACACCTGAAGGATCAAAGAACTATACCCTGAGTTAAGTATTGTGTTATTTAGGCAGGATATGCAGCAACCACACTGTAAGCCAAGCTTCTTGTAGGCAGCCACTCTCTGGGTCACACCTCCTGTCACATCCTTGAAGGAGCAGGAATAGGCTTGCATTCTCTGAACTTTGGTCAAGGTGGAACAGGTTCACCTCTGTGGGCCAACTCAATACCCAAAACACCAAGTAACCACACCCTAGGTCAAGGTATCTTGTTAGTAGCCACACCTTAAGTTAGACCTCTTGCCAATAACCTTGAAGGAGCAAGAATAGGTCTGAACTCTCTGATCTTTAGTCAGAGTGGAACGGACACACTTCTGTGGGCTCCCACAGTCCCTTCTCTTTACCTATATGTCTTCATTCTCCTGAATAGAATGAGGACATGGGAACTGGAGCTAACACAGTCATGTTGGGCCATAAAATGATTAGAAAATGCAGATGATGCAGATTACATAGAAAAGAAAAGTATAGTCTATGTTCTTGACACTGGAGAGTGTGTTACAATCTCTAACATCCAGGCTTGGATGAAAGAGAAGAGTTTTTGTAAGTTGTTTAATCCATTGGTTTTGTTTACTTGCTTGTTTGTTGTGTTTTGTCTTGTTTTTGTGGGGTGCATGGGGTGAATGACCTATGGAGTTAGAGGCAGAAAGAGTCCTACCTTAAACCCCCAAGGTTAATATTAATATAGAGGAAGTTGTTCTTTTTTAATTTCTCCACTTTCCCCAAAATAAGCCTACTTGGACCCTAGTACGAAGGTTAAAGTAAGCATAATAACACTGCATCCTGGGTACATGGGGTAGAGGAGGGCCAGAAACTCAGAGAACACACACCATCATCGGTGAGTGCCTAGCTCATTCTGCATGGAGACCATGAAATCTGAGATCTTCAGACCCACGTTCTCTGAATCTTAGCCAGAAAGCTAGTCTGAAAAGCCTCTTATTAGACAACTGCCTGCCAGGTTGGCTTGGGAAGAAGCCTCCAGCTGGCAGGGACCCTCTGAGGCTCTGGAAAATGACTGAATCTTTCCAAACTGTTTTAAACGTTAGTCCGTTCTAAACATTCCACTGTCTCAGATTTGTCCTACCTGGTTGTGTATGTCTATTTTTAATGCCTGGTTCTTTCCATTCCCTGCCGACTTGTCGCGCGCGCGTGTGTGTGTATGTGTGTCATTTTTAAGATTTACTTTCCTCCAAATCGTATTTCATTAATTTGCTGCAGTTTGTAGCCTGCCTCTGATTCCACATAATTACTTAATCATGTCAGTATATTGACTCAAGCATTTTGTTATTCGTTACCTAAATATTACTAGTCCCTTTCCATTTCCTCCCTGTACAATGATAACACTTGTCTATAAAACTGCCTTGAATGTATCAAGGGGAAAGAACAACCTCAAGATGAAATGCCCTGTTGTTCTTCCCTGGAGTTATGCCTTGGCTTGGTTTTTAACGTGGGGAATAAATCGTACAAGATTCTGCCAAGAGCACTCCAGTTCTGATCGGCCCGTACGAGATGAATCTCTCCTTCTAAGCCAGCTCGTTGTGCAACTTGAGGGAGATGGGAAACGGGGCCAGGCAAGCAGGGAGTTATATTCCAGGGCTACCAGGCTACCATTGACTCAGAAACCCCTTTCTGCCCCTTCCCTTCCTCCCCATTCCCTTCATTATTTCTTTGCTTCTAATCTTTCAGATTCCTTCTTTCTTCCCGCAACCCTATCCTTCCTTCCACAAATGCTCATTGACTGTTTTGTGACCAGTCCTTATATGGACATGGCTGTGCTCTGTGCAGGCACTACAGACAAGGGCTCCACCAAGCCTTTAGTCAGCAGCCAGCATTCTGTGATAGCCATGGGTTTCGGGTGGCTCAATTCCCTGCTGCCATCTGACCCCAACTACATACTGTCCCCAAGGAAGAACTTTCCCGGTTGATCCTTCTCAACTCATAGGCCTGTGAGATGATGATGAACTATTGTCTTAAGTCACCATTGTGGGATAGTTTTGTGATGTAGCAGTAGAAAGTTGAAATGTGTGCCTGTGAGTAAGGCAATATTCTAGTATCCAGATAATACACAAATGTGCCCTGTGAACTCACATGCTAGGAAAAGAGAGAGAAAGAGAGAGAGAGAACACCAGTTAATGTGTGTGCCCCCCCTAGAGAGAGTAATAAAAAATAAAAGATAAGAAGAAAAGTTGACTATGAAGAATGAGTGGTTAGTGCAAGGCTCTCTGAGTTTCAGCTTTTATGTGTATATGTGCTTCACTTGCATATATATCTGTGCACCACACGCATGCCCTTGAAGGTCAGAAGAGGGCATTGGATCCCCTGGAACTGGAGTTACAGATGGTTGTGAGCTGCCATGTGGGTGCCTGGAACCTAACCTGGGTCCTCTGCAAGAATAACAAATGCTTTAGCTGCTGCACATCCTCCAGCCCTTGAGAACTTCATTCTAGAATTAAGGGCAAAGAGAAGTTGGGAGCTAGGTGCGAGGCTGTCTAGGGGAAGACTATTTAGGGAACAGACCTTGGCCACACATGAAGGGACATCTTCTCTTGTGTAGTCAAGGAGCGATGTACTAATTTTCTTACTTTCCTCACTGTCGGGACCAAATGCCTCAGAGGAAAGAACTAACAGGGAAAGGTTTGCTTTTGGCTCCCTGTTTGCAGGCCATCGTGGGAGACGGCAGGAAGGTGGACCAGCTGAGCACACCGAGTCAGGAAGCAGAGACGGGCATGAATGCTGATCCCCAGCAAACTTTCTCCTCTCTATTTAGTCCAGGACCCAGACCATGGGAAGGGGTGGCTGACATTTTGGGGAGGTCTTCCCTACTCGGTCAAACTATTCTGGGAATACCCCCATAAGGAAACACCCAGAAGTGTGTTTCTATGATAGTTCTAAATTCAGCCAATTTGACTATGAAGAACAGCCATCATAACCTTACCCAAACACAATACTTTAAATTTTACAATCCATCCCAAGACCCGAAGGATTCAGTTTTTGTTGGGATTGGCTGACTTGTTCACCTGTGCCTGGAAAGGGGAGTGGGGATTAAGAAAGAAACAAAAGACAGAAGATAGAGTCAGGAGGGCTTCCAGCGACTACTGTGACAGCTTATCACTCACAGTCCTTAGATACTCTAACCAAAGGAGAAGGGCAAAAGACTTCCTTACCATGGTACAGAGGACAAGCCAGCGTAATTACCTCCTTACCTCTCAAAACACCTCATAACCACGCCCTAAGTCAAACATTCTGCTCTCTGGTCTCTGAGGAGCAAGACATCCAGTAGCCACACCTTTGGTTAAACATCCTGTTATTTGACCTTGAGAAGCAAGAATAGGTTTGAACTCTCTGACCTTTAGTCAAGATGGAATGGAATCAAAACTGGGCTCCCACAAGTTTCAGCTCAAAACATAGAAAGCAATTAGTTCATTTTTAAGAGTTTCCAGTCTTTAACGGTTTCAACCATTGTTCAAAAGTAGTCTCTTCTGAGACTCAAGGCAACCTCTTAACTATAAGCTCTTATAAAATTAAAAATAGAGAACTGAATGGTGGTGGCGCACACCTTTAATCCCAGCACTCAGAAGGTAGAGACAGGTGGATCTCTGTGAGTTCAAGACCAGCCTGGTCTACCTAGCAAGTTCCAGGACAGGCTCCAAAGCTATGAGAAACCCTGTCTCAAAAAACCAAAATAAGCAAATAAATAAATAAATAACGTACATACTTCTGGCATATAATGGCACAGAATAAACATTTTTATTCCAAAATGGAGGCAAGGAGGCACATCAAGAAAATATTGACTCAAAGCCGGATCCATATCAACAAGCTACACACCAAAACCTATAGTTCCACATCTGTACTTGTGATGGGAACATCTGGACTCCAGTGGCTTGGACATGCCAAGTCCTCCAGTTCTGCCACCTGTCACACATGCAAACTCTCCTTTAGACCACCAGCTATACTTCCTGCCTGTCGCTTTCCTTGACATACATCCCACAATCCCAGGCATCTCCAACATCCCAGGATCTTCACTGAAACTTGGGTGTCACCTTCCCAAGTTCAGGCCACGGTCTATTGGGGCCTCCTTTCAGGAAATCAGGCTCTGGCCCGGGAGTTTTCTAGAATATAGGTGCAAATCCCCATTCCCCTTAAACCATTCTATCTTTTATGCCTGCAAAAATCAGTGAGTACAATGTGGGCAATGCTGCCAAGTTCTGCTGCCAGATAAGATGCAGCCGGGCTCGCCATGACCTCTGCACGCCCTTGAGGCCAACCTTGGGGAAACACTTCTACACAGGTGTTTTGAGAATAGACCCTTCTGTCCTTTACCCCATGGTGGCATATTCTCAGGATAGATTTTCTCCTTTCGAATGAATCTCTATTATTCACAAGTTGGTCCCTTCCACAGGTGAGGTTTCATCCTCAGACAGCTCTGCTATTTGCCTATTGCAGAACGCGAGGCTTTTCTTTAGTGGTGCTAACATCCTTAAAAACCACGGCTGTTTTGCACCCTCATCTGCAGCTTTAACTGTCTTGCAGTGTTTTGCTCAGCAAGCTGCACATTTTCCACATCTTTCTTCTCCACCCGGTTTTTGTTCACCGTAGACCTGGGTAATGGTAATTAACAATAACCGTACTCATCTGGGAAGAGGGGACTCATTTGAGAAAATGCCTCCATCAGATGGCCTGTGGGCAAGTCTGTGGCGAATTTTCCTGGTCTGGAAGGACCCAGCCCACTGTGGATTGTGTCATTCCTGGGCTGGTGGCCCTGAGGTGTGTAAAAAAGCAGACTGAACAAGCAATAGAAAGCAAGTGAGGAAGCAGCATCCTCTGTGTCTCTGCTTCAGTTCATGCCTCCAGGTTCCTGACTTGAGTTCTGGCTTTGGCTTGATGAAGGACTGGAAAGTGTAAGATGAAATCAACCCTTTCCTCCCTAAGTTGCTTTGGGTCATGGTGTTCATCCCAGCAAAAGGAACCCAACTAGGGCAGGTCCTCATGCTTGTAGGGTGTCTGAGATAGGGTTGCCATTGCCATGATGAAACACCATGGCCAGAAGCAACTTGGGGAGGAAAGGGTTGATTTCACTCACAGTTCCATATAGCAGTTTGTCATCAAAAACAGTGAGAGCAAGAACTCATGTGGGGAAGGAACCTGGAGGTAGGAGCTGATGTAGAGGCCATGGAGGGGTGCTGCTTACTGGCTTGCTCAGCCTGCTTTCTTATAAAACTCAGGATCACCAGCCCAGGCATAGTACCACTCACCATGGGCTGGGCCCTCCTCCATCAATCACTAATTAAGAAGATGCCTTACAACCAAATCTTTGGAGGCATTTTCTCCAAAGACTGAGGTTCCCTCCTTTCAGATAACTCTGTGTCCAGTGGACATAGACTAGCCAGCACACATAGCGAGCACTGTACTACCTGAGCTTTCTCCAGTACCCTTCCTTACACCTTTTTCTATACATATATCTGTCTGTAAGAATATAGGAATTTGCCTAAGGAAGTTAGTCCTTGCAATGCTATAGAGAAGAACAAAAGAGAAACATGCCAAGTGATAGAGACCTACTCAATGTGTGGCCTCCCCACACCTCCTTTCCCTTCCTGAAAAAGCCCTTTATGTCATACCCTAAGGACACCCAAGATGGGACTTTGAAGCAATTACCCAACCCCATTCTCTCAATATTATTGTCCCTTTAAAAATCCCAATTCCTTTAACCAGCTCTCAACGCCTAAATCCTGGCTTTTGGGTAGTAAGCAGCTGAAATGTTTATTCCACTCACAACTCGAAATACAGTTATTTAGTTGAAAGTTTATGTAATTTAACAATTATTAAAGGATGCATTTAACAAGGAGCTTTCCAAGTTTATGAAAATGTAACAACTCATGTAAGTGTCAGTGTGTGCCCTGTGTTAAAGGTAGTAAGATTGCGACATAAGAATGTGGGTTCAATTTATCTGGAATGACATCTCCCACCGTGGAAGATGTTATGTGTAATCTTTGTAGTCACAGAATAATAGAAAGTCAGGAATCAATAGATTTATCAGTTGCGTGGGTGGGAATGTCAGCTAGGCCAGCTACAGCAAGGTGAGACAGCCGGTCCACAGGAGCCGATGTTATCTCCCTGTATTCTTCCTTTGGGGCCTGGTGGAGCCTAGAGGTCTAGAGGCTTAGTGGTTCATTCTAGGAATTTTATCTGGTTAGGTCAGAAACAGAGGTTGATAGGAAGTGGCCGAGAGAGCCAAGGCAACATTCCATCTCTCCTCTGGGCAGACTGCCACCACCTTCAGGAGTCTGCTGGGTCCCTCATGGGAGGAGGGGTCGGGGAGGGTCATGGAATCTAGTTACCCTTCCCAACCAGTTGGGTGGAATTCTGTCTTGGGGGAGGAGCTAAAAAATATAGGTGGGGAAAGATGAAGGGAGACCAGCGCACACAGCTCTGGGGAAGTTGTCTTCCCTGATGGGTGCAGACCTTCCAGTGTGACTGCCTAAGGTCACCCATGCTCCTGCCCACAAACCCTCACCCATTGCTCTGTTAAGTAAGCGCAGTGAATTCATCCATACCTCAGTTTACCATTAGGGCCTAGGAAGAGGGGTGGATATTGTTTATAACTCTCTCCTGAAAGGAATGTCAGCAACACGGGATACACCAGTCCGAAAGGCCTTCAGTAGAGACAGGGATTCTTCAGCCAACTTTGGCTCACACGATCCAGCTCCCAAACACCACAGACTGACTGACAGCTTGCTCGTCACTCTACCTTCTGTATGAGTCATGCCTTGTGCTGTCTTTGAACTCAGGGAGCAGGACCCTGAACTTTAATCCCTTCCCTCCCAGGATCACTGGGATCTCAAGGAAATAGGTCTCCACCTCCAGGATGTGAGCTTTGTGTAGGAAAGAGAAAGTCTTGACCAGAAATAGATTGAGGGGAGGAAAAAAAAAGCCTGCCAAAATGTCTCCCAGGACAAAGCTTGTATTTGACCTACATGTATAAAACTAGCAGACTATGAGGGCTTTGCCACTGAGCAAAGAAGATCTGCTCCAAAATGATGAACCCTTCCACAGACAATGGGCCCAGTCTTACAACAGAAACCATGGGAAGCCACTTAGGAGGGTCTTCACAGCACAAGGAAGACACACACTGAGTGCAGATTTGTCCCCTGAGTTCTTTACCATAGGGACACATTTCAGCCTTCCATCCTTGAACATTGCCTTCCACAGAACAGGCTACAGAGTGAGAAAAAAAGTAAGAGGAGAACCCGCCCTTCAATTCTTTCTCTTCAGAACTGCAGGGGTGCCCTTCAAAAATGCAATGCAAAAGGTAACCTAAATCTCCCCTCCCTCCTCTACTCCTCCGTCCTTTCCTCTCCTCCTGCTTGGGCCCTTTGCTTTCCGTTCCATTCTCTTCAGACCTTTCTCCTGTTCTTCTTATCTTTGAAAAATATTTACTGGTTCCTTGCTTATTTTTCCCAATTTATTATTTATTACTTAAGGATTTGACGCATGTATAAAATGTATCTTGAACCTACTCCCTCTGGATCCCCTTTTCCCAGAACCTTCTGATTCCTACTTTTATGTCTTTTTTATTTTTTTAAAACTCACTGAATCTAGCTAAGGTCACCAACACATGTGCATGAATGTGAGGGGTTTTGTTTGTTTGTTTTACTCGATCATGGGTAATTCACCAGTGGCTATACCACCGAAGAGAAACGACTCCCCTGCTTCAGAAACCATTAACTAACAATCGTGCCTCAGCCAAGGGTGGGGTTTCATGTGCCCCTCCTTCATCCATGCTGGACAGTTAGAGGCTTGTGCAGGTGTCAACGGCTGCTGTGTCATGTCCCAAAGATGCCATGTCATAGCACTCCTCACCACCTTCCAGCTCTTACCTTCTTCCCACCCCTCTTCCAGGATGTTCCTTGAGTCTTTGGGGAGCAGGGGGTACTATAGATGCTCCGTTATGACTGAGCACTCCACAGTCCCTTGTTCTCAACATCTCAATCACTCAGAAGCTTCTCGAATCAGGGCTGAGAACAGTACTAATATATTACTATAAACATTAATATGGAGAGGGCAGTTAGCAATACGTTCACTTAACAAAACAACAGTAAGTCCCTCTCTAGGGCCCATAACCTGCTAGCCATGGACTTTTGATCAGGTTTACGGTACCAGGCATGAATTCCCTCCTGCGAAGCCGGCCTCAAATCTACCCAGAATGTGGTTGGTTAGCTTCCTAGCAGCTGTGCTACTGTTTCACCAATAGGCATCCCTTGCCTAGCAGGTCATTAGGACAGCATGCACGGTCCACCACTGGAGTAAGCCTATTGACGACTTTTCTTCTTCGGTGGCTTGCATGGCACATTCTGGTTCTATGAAAGCTAGTTAACAGGGAGGAATTTTCCAGGTCAGCAATAGGGTCTTACCATCTAGTTCTGGTGGGCAAGCAAGAACAATAGCAATAGCCTATGTTGTGTTTGGGGAGCCTCAGGGACCTCTCTGACCATAGGGAGGTATCCACTCCTGGCACTGGGATTTGGTCTAATGACCCACAGCCTGTGTAGCAGCGGTACTGTGCACTCGGCCAGGGTACCACCCCTCAAACTTCTTTTCTTTTTGTTATATTTTTAAAACTAACTTACAAAGTAGTGGATTTCTATAAGGCTTTCCATATATCCTTAGTTTTGGTCAACCTCCCCACATCTTCTCCTTTTCCCTATCTCCCTGACACTACCTCCATTTAGACTTTTCCAACCACAGAATCCTTGTCTCTTACTTCGTAGAAAAAAAAATCTGGAGGAAGTAGATAGCTAGTTCAGAGGATGCTGCCCAACGAGGACCAGGGCCATACCCAGTGGTGCTGGAGACTAGCTACATACAAACAGATTGAAGTGGTGGGGGGTCTGCTTTCACACTCCTGGAGAAGGGGGGCACAAATGTAGGAAGGGGAAAGCCAGCTAGAGGAAACTTAACCGGTATTGGGTTGAAGTTGAAGTTCCTATTGAAGTGCAAATAATGAGACAGATAGATAGATTACCTCTCAGTGATACTCATCCCCCCAACCACCACCAACAAAAGGCCTGTCCAATGTAATGTTGTAAAGATCTTTCCCCAGAATGATGACCATACCAGAAGGACACTGAAATCAGCTTGAACTGAGACTTCCACTGGCCAAATCTGAAACAATCTCAGGGTCAAAATAATAGTAAAGATGCACTGACAAAATGCAAGCACATACATGCTCATCCAGATACAAGCCTACAAATGAACAAATAATGCAAAGGTTATTTCTCACAGGTCCAAGGTCTACTGATAAACACAGAATGAAGAATGGTAGAGGGAAGCCTCCCTCCGAGAGGCGTCATTGCAATACCGTAGGCAAGAAATGGTAGTAGAGGCAGTGACTATGGGGCCATGTGCTGAGGCCAATATGGGAGAATGTGGGACCATGGTCCCCCTCTGCCTCCATCTTTCAGAACTGCACCTTTGTCATCCATACAGCTCACCTGGGCCCACAGGTCCTCTGTGTCTCCCAGGTCGTCTCTAGCACTCTTGAGCCCTGTCTTTGTGACCTTGAATTGAATCTTACAGGTTTCTTAAACTGCTCCTTGACTGTAAGCACAGCCTTACAACACCTTCCGACAGAATGCTGATTTAGTAACAGCTACCGTTCATGGAGCCCCTGCCTGTACTTGGTAAACTCATGTGTATTTGCTCATTGGCTGACTCCTGACAAGAGACATTTCAGGAAAGACCATTCTTAGGCATATCCCACCAGTGAGACCACTTTAGGTCCAAAGACAGTAAAAAACAATAAAAATGGCAAAAGGGGCTGGTTTATAAATGCTCACCATGTGACTTGAGGACATGGGGGTGTCTCCAGAAGAGTACACTATCTCCCCAGTTAACGTCTGTACTTGATGGGAGCAGCTTGTGTAGAGGGAGTGCCTCAGATAGTCCCCCAACACAAAGTCTAAGCAGCAGAGAGTGGCTTTAGCTAGCCAAGCAGCACAGGCCCCTTAGCTAAGGCGCTTGCCGGCTGGTGGCATTTATTCCCCGCTCGTTTCTCTGCTGCTGTCGACTGGAGGAGTGATTGAAAGCAGTGCATGCTAGAAGGGAGTCAAGGAAAGAAGGCAACCAGGTGCATACAATAAGGGGTATATTAGTGTGTAGAGCTTTAAAATAATAATAAAGCCAACTAAAAGCCATCTGGTTTATATAATCACAACAGCCATGGCAATTCCGAACAAACAGTTGTCGACAAACGTAGCCACAGGCTGGTCTCCTGTCTTCTAAAAAGCGACGCTGGTTGGAAGGAATCCGTATTACCAAACTGTGACTTTTATATAATTCTGAATTCTAAAATATGTAACTATTTCAGCTGTAGTAGATGCTCAGTAAATGCTAAGCCGAAACCCAGTGGATACAGGTATGTGTGTAGTCCTTTACACCCTACACTGGAGCTCCCTCTGAGCCCTGCCTGGGTGTCCTTATCAGGAAGCTTCTTGTAACACAGAGACCCTCAGTTAAAACATGGAAGAGAATTGAGGTAACTGCCCAAGAAATGTAGGCAAAGTCAGAGTCTTGTCAGGATAACAGGGAACTTCCTGCCTCTATCCCTCAGCCTGCACCAGCTTAGAGATTTTATTCATATGTTTTATTCTTCTCCCATGGAAAACCAACAAAAATCACCTTGTAATTCAGGATATTAGAGAATCCATTAGTTCTGGGGCCAGGATCCTAAGGGAAATGAGGTACCAACAAATACTCCTATTGACTGACACCCTCAGCTGCTCAAATTACCTAAACCAGCTCCTAATTGAGAACAGCTGGCAGGAGAGAACAAGGCCCCAGGCTGGGCCAGGAATCTGGTTGCAAATTTGGTCCCTAGAAAGAAACCAGTCTCCATTAAGGGTTAAGATGTGGGAGGTCAAGAGAACAGTCCTCGGGAGCAGGACTGGAAAGTGGCTAAGTGAACCGGAGAACAAAGAGCGTTCACATGGCAGCCACAGCCCCTTGCTCAGCCTGGGCCTGTGTTTGTGGGGAGAGACTGAGCGGACTGGGAGGAGCTTCAACTTCAGCAGGACTTCGCTAGACATCATCTTCCCAGAGTAGGTATCCCTGGTCCTGGTGTGTCTGGTCAAATACCTCTCCCCAGAGCTAGACAGTGCAGATGTCCACGCCTTTGGAGGTGAGGGGGTAGCAACTTTAACCTGGGCCCTGCCTGTGACACCTCATGCCCCTCCAGACCCACTGTGTCTGTCCTGCGCTCTGCTAAGCCTTTCAGCCGTTGGGCTGTGTGCCCTGACCCTGCTGTGGCCTGAGCCGGAACCACAGCCCTGCTCTTGGAAAGCTATGCGCATGCCTCTCTCCCTCTCAGCCTTGGCATGGTTCTCCAGCCCAGACTGGGAGCTGGAGAAGGCGAGACAAGGCCTTAGGTGTGTAGACCACCCTTCAGCAGAGTCAGCTGGCAGCCATGGTCCTTAGTGGCTGGTGGCCTGGATGCCAGTGGCAGTCACACTGGGTGGTTTTCAGTGGTGTGACCTTGGCTGTGCTCTTTGGTGCCAAATCCTTTGGTTCTTGCTTGTTTACTGAGCCAGATTTCCCAGGCTTCCCATCGATTCTGTGAACTACTTGAATGCTTTCCAATAATTTTTCTTTTTTCTACCGGGAGTCAATTTGTGGTGTTGGAAATCAAGAACCCTGCCTGGTACAGCAGCTGTCCCTGCAAGATTCAGGAAACCAGGGATAGTGGATACTGTAGTGTGTGTGTGTGTGTGTGTGTGTGTGTGTGTGTGTGTGGTGTGTGTGTGTGTGTGTGGTGTGTGTGAATGTGTGTGTGGGCACACAGGTGTGCAAAAGAAAACAGGAGGAGCAGAGTGAAGGGAACTAGACATCAGAAAAGGAGCGGCATTGTGGAAATGCAGGGAGGGGGGGAAGGATTGGCAGGTGAGGCAGAATAGCCTGGAAGGGGTCACACACCTTGTTAATGTTTGTAATAAGAGCCTAAGAGGAAACTGCCCCACTGGCCTCCCTAAGGTATTTCCGCATTGCTATTTCTGTCCGACAATGTGGTTTGAATGGTTTCTCGACACTGTTTTAGAAACAGCAGTTCCTTAATTCAGTCTTGCTTCTGGAGATAAACCCAGGCGTTAGCTTTGACTTTATACATTGATCAAGCATGCAGCGTGCTGGGAAGTGCACAGATATATGGGCATGCATATGCATGACATGCTATGATATGATAAATATATGCATAAGAAAAGCGGGTCTGGGGCTAGTTATGTAGGAGGGGATCCTTTATGTAACAAGCTCATTTAATATCTCAAAGGGGAAACATTACTTACTATGCCACATTAGCTTATCATTCATCTTATGGGCAGAGAGAATGACGAATCCTCGACAATTAATAGAAACAGCAGGAAAAATTATGATTAAGTGCCATCTGCTGGCTTCTGTGCGTTTTATTTTCGTGCCGCCTCTAGCCTGCCCTCATAATTATTGGTGTCTCTCTCCTGTTCTTAACTGGTTCAGCTAACCAGTGCTGCCCTTTGTGGGATGGTGGGGGTGGAGAGCAGACGTATGAGGATGACACTAACTCAGATGCACCAATCCATCTTCTTCCAGATTCCAGCTCGAGAGAGGAAACTACGGCTTATTTTAGAATTAGGTTTTTGTAGCAGATTGAGCAAGCGGTGTATGCTCTGTGTGTGTGTGTGTGTGTGTGTGTGTGCGCGCGCTCGCGCGCGTGCACACGTGTCTAGAAGGAGGAGGAGGCCGGCAGTGCTTTGAAAGTGACTTGTCTCTCTTTGGTTTCAGGGCTCATCTTGGAGGGCCGATATGGTTTGCATCTCAAAAGCTCTGTCCAGCTTCTGGCAGGTGAAGGATTTCCCATGTCTCATTCAAATGACATTGTAGCCTGCGAGCCTCTGCAGCTCAGAACCTGGTGGGGAGGAAAAGCAGGTTCCGTGAGCATATTTGACCCCTTGCCCTGGAGCCCCCGACGGGAAGTACTCAGCGGGGGGGAAATAGATCTTCACTGTTAGTAAATGCTGTGACCGTTGTTTACACGGTGAGTCCGGGCATAGGTCAGCTGTCCAATTCCCCCAAGTAGAGCTGAGAGCCGGTTATTTATCTGGGCGAGTCATGCTCCATCTGATTTGGACTTATGACATTGATGCTTCAAAGTTCCCAAGCAATAACGAGCCATTGTTTAGTGAACGCCCTTCATGGGCTAAGCACTAGATAGTCGATCATCACCACTTGAAACATGTATTTATATGTGGATGTGCATGTGGGTGGAGCATGTACATGTGTCGGCATGAATGTAGAGGCCAGAAGTTGGCGGCAGTGTCTTCCTTATGGCGGGCGTAGGATTTCTCACTGAACCTGAGACTCAGTTCAGCAGGAGTCTAGCCAGCCAATGAGCTTCAAGGATCCATGTCTCCATCCTGCTCCCACCCCCACCCCTCCAGTAAAGGGGTTAGAGATCCAAGCCACCATAAGGCTTTTGCAGAGATGTTAGGAATCCAAACTTAGTTCCTCTTGCTTGCACTGTAGTCGGTTTGCTACCCGACTCATCACCCACCGGTGCTTCTTCGTTTGCAGTATTTCAATATATTTACATGCTTGAAATCAGTCTTAAGATGTCACCTAATGTCAAATGCACATACCTTATCACTTAATGTTATGTTTAGACATAAAGACATACATGATGTGTTTGTGTTCTAATGTAAACTAACTGAACCAAAGGAGCTATGTCAAATTCACTGTATCCATCTGATCCAGATCAGAACCAGGAGACAGCACAAGCGTGCTGTGTGCGCTCCTATCATTTCTCACACTCTGGTTGAACAGGTGCTGTCCTTCCCACTCTACAGATTGGTAAACCGAGGCACAGGAAAACAGGCCCTTCTCAGTCCCACTCACTGAGAAGGGAGGAGACGTGGCAGGGAGGACCTTATCAGTTCTCAAAATCCTTTCTCTTGTCTCTCAGGAAGCGAGGCTGGCTCCTCGTCCCGCCCCAGCACCAAGAGGAGGACATGTGACGAACTCTCCTTGTGGACATCTGAATGTGTCACTTCTGGGTTGAGAGGTCATTCTTGGAGGCTGTTTAGAGTCTGCTGGCCTGGCAGACACTGGTGATTTTCACCTCACGGCCCTTCGCACCACTGGCTATCTTCCACAGTGACCTGCAACTTTTGATTGCAGGTGAGAAATGTCAGGGAGTGGTCATCTCTGGGAGTGGCTTTGGTGACACAGCCCACCTCTTCTTTGTCCCATGAGTGGGAAAAAGTACTGCTTCGTCTGAGTCCTCTGGCCCCTTCCCTGTCCACCGACTGGCTCCCTTATGCTGCTTCCCTTCCCTCTCTCCTAGTTCGCTTTCAGTTGCTGTAAGAAAACACCAACCAAATCAGCTCCGGGGAGGAAAGGGTTTCGTGGGCTTACAGGTGACAGTCCATCACTGAGGGACATCAGGACAGGAACTAAAGCAGAGGACACAAATGAACACTCCTTCCTGGCTTGCTCAGCCTGCTTTCTTTAACAAGCCAGGACCACCTACTCGGGGTGGCAGCACCCAATGAGCTGGTCCCTCCTACATCAATCATTAATCAAGACAATGTGCCACAGACATGCCCAAGGGCCAGTCTGACGAAGGCAATTCCTCAGTGGAGGTTGACTTTTCCCAGGTGATTTGCGTTTGTGTCCAGTTGGCCAACACTAATCCATCCATACACCATCTTAGTTCTGCAGAATTAACCACCTCAGCATCTCAATTCCAGGTTCCTGCATAGACAGTCTGCACTCACATTCAGTCTCAAGACCAGGCTCCAGAGACCCCAAGCTGAGAACTTTGGTTTGTGTTCCTAGGGTGCAGCTCCTGCAAAATGGGGTTACTCTCCATTCGGGGTCTTCCCCAAGACACGTGACCCCAGGGACTGGGAGCACTTTCCACAAGAGGTCTTCTGCTGTGGGCCTCTGCCAGGCTTCCTCAACAGCAAATAGTGAGGTCTAAACTCAGCCCCACTCAGGGCGTCTCTGAAGGGATTTCCAAGCTCCAGAGACCCAGAGGGGAGGCCAAGGCTGCTGTGGGGCCTGCACTGCGTGAGTCTCCCTCTGTAAAATCATCTTTGTTTGCTCTTTCTCTGGGGTGTTGATCTGAAAGGTACCCCAGGGGACCTCTGTAACTAACATACTGTGTGTTCGCTTTTGTGGCTTTTAAAGTTCCTGGGTGGGAGCCTTTCAAAATCTGCTCTCAAGGGAAATCCCTATCTGCCACACTTCATCAGCGTGGGTCCCCAAATAACGTGTAGAGCAGAGCCTACACCACCTGTAGAGGACATGTCCCCTGAGTGAAACTGACTCTCGCTTTGTCAAGTCAAGGGTACTTCAGGGTTAATTTGTCAGGACAGGATGACACTGTAAATTTAAATTTGTCTCTAACGCCTGCATTCTTTCTCAGTATCAATCTCTTTTCTGAAAATTATTATTTGTCCTTCTGGCCTTGGCTATGTTAGGGCACAAAGGAAGAAAACAAAACAAGCAAAACATCTCGAAGCATAGAATTTGGGTCTGCTGAGTCCTTTGACTCACAGGAGACTAGAAACCTCAGATGTAGCCTGAGAAGCAAGCTCTCTCACCTTCTCCTGCCTTCCTGTCATCTCTCTGGCTTTGTTCCCCAGAGTGTGTCATAGATACCAGAATTCCCCTTCCCCGGAGCATACCACTGAGCCAGAACTTCTCTCCCAAAAGCCACCTAACAAGGCCACTCTCTCCCTTCTCCTCTGAAGCCCTCACTCCAGTGGGTCCAGTCTCATTTCAGGGAGGAAGGAAGGCTACACAGAGAGGCCTCACTGGGTCCCCACCTCTTTTATATCAGGTTACACCTTTGGGGGTGATCTATTTATCTGTGGCTATCTCTTCTTCATTAATCAGAAGTGTAAAGACATTTCCTGGGTTTTTGGGTCTTCATTTGTGAAGGTTCTTCCATGATATAAAGTTTTGATCAGATAAACTCATCATGACCTTCCCTTGCTAACCTGTCCTTTGTCATAGAGGCATCCAGTCAGGGTCCTTATGATTGGTGAACTTCCCACTTTCTTGCTCCTATGGCTATGACTTTATAGCCTACTTGCATCTTGATTGATGCTCCCCTATGTGTCTCTTGATTTTTTGTTTGTTTGTTGTGGGGTAGGATCTCACTGTGGTCCATGTTATCCCAGAACTACTAACTTCTTGCTTTACCTCCCAAGTACACTCCCGTATATAGGTGGATCTTCTCGGTTCTCTGGCATATTTGAGGGAACAACTTTGCAGGGTGACAGGGCTAACCTCCCACCTCAGGCTAGGATGCACAAATGGGGATGTGGCCCCCCCCCCCGTGGGCTCTGCCACTGTGTCACCGCACCGTTGTCCCTTTGCTTCGCAGCCCTAGTTCTGAAGGCGGTGGGGCAGGGGTGATGAGATTTACTCACACATGGAACACGCTAATTTCACGCACATTGCCAAGGCACCTGGGGAGTGCCACACATAGAGCTGGAAATGGATAATAAAGCCTCTGCTGGCAGCCTTGCCTTAGAGATAGGTGTGCACAGAAGAGCAACGATACACGGTCAGAAGAATGAGAAAAGAGGTCAGAGAAGATGCCTGGAAATCTGAATGGAGGAATTCAGGTCAGGTGCATGAGGAAAGTGCCAGTGAAGCTGGATCTGAAAGACTGAAGGATGCTCACTCACTAAGCTGGGCTGCGTGACCCAAGTCTGTCATCTCTGATACTTGGAGGCTGAGACAGGAGGATCCAGAGCTCAGCGTTACTTTTTCTAGCTCCCGAATACTGTCGCATATGCCTGTGGCCACAGTATCTGGGAGCTAGAGACAGGAGGGCCAGGGGTTCAAGGCCAGCCTCTGCTATATAACAAGGTAGAGGAAGACTGAGATGTGTGAGACACCACCTCCGAAAACAACAGCAAAGGGCAGCTAACACCTACCTGCCTGGGTGAGTTAGCGAGACTGTGATTCAAAATGTAAATAGCGAAAATTAGAGGACATAGCTCAACGACAGAGAATTTGCCCAGCAAACCTGGGCTTAGTTCCCAGCATACTGAGGGAAGGGGGCTCCCAGCTGCGAGAACAATGTGCACAAAGGCTCAGGATTTTGGGTGACCAGATATAGGGATGTGCAGCAAAGCCAGGGCTGTCTACCAGAGCCTTGGGAAACTCAGGCTTGCCACATTCCTCTCTAGGCCACTGGGACTGACTTTCCCCAAGGCAAGTCGGAGTCTAGTATTGATTGAGAAATTCAATTTGTTTTGTTTTGAGACAGAGTTTCTCACGGAGCGCTGGCTAGCCGAGCACTCATTAGGTAGAGACGCCTGGCTAAGGACTTGTGGCGGTCCTCCTGCCTCTGCCTCCTGAGTGCTGAGATAAGCCTGCCGATTGTGGGATTAGCATAAAGCGTCTATTTGACACAAGAGCTTAGAGGGGACCTGCAGGCATCAATGCGGGCAGTGATCCGAGAAGAGATGAGAATGAAAACCTGGTTCAGGTTGACTTCATCAAACTGGATCAGACTTTGGGGAGTCTACTGCCAGGAGGTTCATTATCAGAATCTTTAAAATACAGCATAATTTGGGGAAAAATTTCCAGTCAGCAATCTTTCCAGTTCCAGGCATGACTACATAGAGATTTCTTTACAAAGTACATGTGACCATGAAACAGTGGGGTCCCTAGCTAAAAGGCCTAGAATCTAGTGTAATTTCTGGCCTAGGGCATAGAGGTCAGCAGGTCAAACAGTGCATGTGACATCTTCCCTAAGGGAGGGAAGAGTCTGGGTAACCATTCTGGGGAGTTAGGGTGAGGTCTGCCTCTGTAGCTAAAGGTGGTTGAGGTCTGCCTCCGCAGATAGCAAAAGGTCGCCTGGTCGTTAAAATCCACTGCCAGCCTTCTGGGGGGGAAAGCAGGTATTTTGTCTCCTCCAGTGAGAAGAGCCCCTGCTTGTCTAACATTCCTGGTTTCCCTGGTGATCTGTGGGCGCAGGGACTTTTGTGCCCCCAACAAGAGCTCTTCTGATAGAGTCTGCGACACAGCATCCGAAGGAGAAGCACGTCCGGCTGCAGAGCTGGGGTGAAGTGGAGTGCAGGCCTTGGTGGTGCAGGGACAGGTTAGGGAGCACGTGGCATCTGTGCTAAGGGAGTGAGTGACAGAGGACAGGAAGGAGAGGGCTATTCCTATAGGACTCGGTGACTCTCGCCAGAGCCTGGGGGACCTCCCTACAAAGGCGAGCTGGGCTGGTTTGGGGAGCGTGCTACATGGATTTCGTGCAGTGATGCAGGTGGAGTTTTCTGTGGGAAGTTGGATTGGCAGGTTGGAGAGTAGGGGGGGAGGTCTTGAGTGACAGTGCCGGCCAGGGTCATTTCCCCAGGTAAATGAGGACAATGGTGAGGCGAATGAAAGGAGGGGGACACTGGAAGTCACAGCGGCATCCAGCCCTACCTACTGGTGGAGAACAGCATGCAGAGTAGCCTGTCACCTCCATCTTCCTATTTGGAGAATTGAGGCCGATAAACTGACCTTGTAGAATTATCGTATAATAATGAGCGTTCAGAATGCCTGGTGGCAAGCTATGGCATAAGTAGTAGATAAAAGATACCTCTTGTCCAGGAGTTGAGATCTCAGTACGGTGGACAGGAGAGGCAGAATGAGGCTGACACCTGCCTCAGGGGGCTTGAGACAGTGACTTCTTGAGACAGATAAACAAAAACCGCAGAGAAACCACCAAGAGACACCAGAGAATTAGGAGACTGACGAGGCTTGGAAGCAAAGGGAGTCGATCCCTCCACGGAGGACAGGGATTTCCTGGCGAGACTGCCGCCAAGATAAAGAGCTGGAAGTAGGAGGAAGGTGTGGGGAGGAAGAAAACCTTCAGAGAAAAGAAATGCGCCAGCCAGGCGTGGCAAACGGAGGCTGAAATTCTAGCACTTGGGAAGGCTGAGCCAGGAGGAACTCAAGTTTTGAGCTGGGCCTGGGATACAGAGCCTGTATCAGAAAAAAAAGAAAGAAAGAAAGAAAAAAAGGTAAGAAAGAAATGTGAATGGCTGTTGAGGGAGTGGCGCTCAGAGGGAGAGCGTATCTCACACAAGTGAAGCAGGGGCTCATTTCCCATACTGTGTGCGTGTAAATAAAGAGATGAAAGCTGCTTAAATTCGCTCATCGCTATAAGAATACATATTTTCACCTTTACATTGGTAAAGATGACAGCGTTTGGTAACTCTGAGACGCAGGGCCACTCCCGTGGTCTATAAATGAAAACATTCTCGCCACTCTTTTCCTTCTTTGACAAAACCAGTTATCACAATATAGCCAAACTGCAAACGTCTGTATCCTTGGTCCAGATTCAACACTTCTAAGAATTTGCCCCATCGCAACCTCACGAGTATACAGAGATGTAGCTCCTGCCATATTAATTATGACAGGGTTAACAAGCTAAAGAAAAACCAGAAGCAAGCCAAGTGTCAGCCAGACAAGAGCTGTTGAAATGGAATGTAGAGCATCCTCACAACCAGGGTGGCAGGGACCGGGAGGGAAAGGGTTGTAAGGAAAATACAGGGGCCTTGGAACACGGTGTTTGTGTCAAAATTGGATAAGTGGAGGCCAGGGAAGAGCAGTCCCCACTTGTATTGTGGGCTGACAACGCAGTGGAAAAAATTCAACACAGCTTTGTTTTGCTTGGAGAGCAAGAGAAGCTGAGGCTGTGCCACGTGACCCTTCCCCTCGGGCCCCATCAATCTTTAATGATACTTTAAAAATCAGGATATATTTGGTGTCATTGGATTTCTTGTAAATGCTGGTCAAAGGGCTGAGTTCTGTGTCAAGTGCAGCTTGGAGCCAAAAGGAGTCGGCTGAACAGCCGAGATGGGTGGCGAACAGATGCTTATGTATGCAGAAGCATTTTCTTGAAGGGTATGCAAAACTCCGTTACCAGGGTAACCCCTGGAGAGTGCGAGCTTGGTGTGCTGTAGAGAGGTGGACTTGAGCCTTTCAGTTCACACTTTATTGGCATTTTAATTTTTCATTGCTTTCCTTTATTAGTTATCGATTTATGGAAACGGGGTCTTGCTGTGTAGCTCAGAGAGGGTAATGCTCTAGCTCCTGCCTCCCTCGTGCCAGGATGACAGGCATGGGCCCACGCACACTTGTGCATATTTTTACTTCTGAGATGACTTTGGAAAGTTTCATCCTTCCGATGATGCACTTGGAGACTGTGAGGACTCCTCACCAGGTCGAAAATAGCATCTCAGACTTGCCCCAGATTTGCTCTCTGCTTCGCCGTGAAGACCCACCTGGCTCTGAAAATCAGAAAGGTACAGAAGAAGAGACTGACCTGCCAAAGGTTTCAGAACGAGTTAATGATCTACCCAGGGGATAACACAGCGTCAGCAACACCCTGAGCTCCAGGACTGGGGAACTGTTTCCTGAATTATGTATTTCAACTCTACCACGTCCCAGTCCCAGTTGAACATGAAAGTACTTCATGAAAGAATATAGCTGACAGAAGAAACTCAGAGAACTAACCCCAGATGCATGAATCCCAACTCAGTAACACAAGGCACATGAAAAACCAAGACAGCCCCTATGGTAAAGTCATCTAGTGAGAATGAGCGAGACGGACTCCTGAGCAAGGACTCGAAAGAATGATTCTAAGTATCTGGTAAGAAATGAAAGAGGAAAACAAGATCCTGATTGAGAATACAATCAAATAAAATAAGATGACGTAACATGTGTGAGAAGAATTCAACAAAGAGAAAGAAACACTGGGGATAAAAGAATCTGAAATGTTGATAATGAAAACCATAAATAAAAAGGTCTGTGAAAAGTCTCTCCGACAGAAAGGATCGAGGAAATGGCAGGTTTTTTTGAGCTTGAGGACAGGATGGAGGGACTGCGACAATCAAACATGGATGAAGACGAAATAATACAAGGACCCACCGTGATTTCAAAGTGTACGGGATCCTCGAAAGAGACCAAGTCCATGGGCTGTTGGCCCTCATTCTAAAGGCTGAGGAAATATTTTTAAAAGGATCATAACAGAAAAATTCCCAGAATTAGAAAAAAAAATGCCATGCAGGTACAGGAGGCTTTCATGACTCCAAAAAGACTGGGAAAGAACTCCTCTTATCGTATTATAATAAAATACTAAATATGCAGATCATATGCAAATCAAAGAAAGTGCATTGGAAGGGGGAGGGGGGAATGCTGACTTGCCTAGAAAGGCCGCTGTGAGAGTAACAGCTGATTACTCAAACGAAACTCTGAAAGCCAGAAGGTCCTGAAATGATGTATTTCAATTTCTAAAAGGCAACAGCTGCCAGCTCAGACTACTATACCCAGCAAAGCTACCTATCCTAATTGGAGGAAAAATCCAAACTTTCCATGATAAAAATAGAATTTATAACTAGCAAGGCAACTCTACAGAGTATAGGCTGAAGAGAAAAACAAATCCTTCCATGAAGTCACAATAAATAAATAAACCATGCTAAACAAACAAACACAAACAAGAGAAGAGAAAAAAGACAAATACTACAAAACAACAAATGGCAGGAAGTGATACATATCTGTCAATAATAACTATGAATATTAATAGTCTGAGTCTCTCAGTCAAAGGCATTAACTAGTCGATTAGATTTGAAAAAAAAATCCACCATCTATTTGCTGTCTCTAAGAAACCCACCTTGTGAGAAAAGATAGATGCTACCTTAGGGTGAGAGGATGGAAAAAGGTCCTCCGAGACTCTAAGAGAGTTCTAATGGGACCTAATCTACATGGGAAGTAGAAAAAGACAAGATCTCATGAGTAAATTGGGAGCCTGGAGACCTTAGGAGAGGATTGAAGGGGAGGGGAGAGGCAGGGAGAGGAGCTCAGTAAACATCAATAAAGTAAACAAACAAACAAACAAACAAACAAACAAACAAAGGTCCTCTGAGCAAATGGAACTAGGAGAAAAGCAGGCTGTAATATCTGACAAAATAAACAAAACCGGTGAGAAAGGATAAAGAAGTACGCTTCATGCTTGCAGGGAGCAGCCCATCATGAGCATGTTCCAAAGCCAAACAGATACATCACACACCCAGGCATCTCCAGATTCATAAAACAAGTGCAGATTAACCCCAACACAATAGTTGTTATTGTCGCACTCACTTTTCTGTTGCTGTGAAGAGACACATGACCCAGCCAACGTACGAAAGAAAGCATTTAATTGGGGACTTACAGTTTCAGAGCTGAGTCCCTGACAAGCATGGTGGGGAGCTTGGCTGCAGGCAGGCACACATGGTGTTGGAGCAGTAGCTGAGAACTTACATCTTATCTACAAATTGGAGTCAGGAGGCAGAAAGCTAACTGGGAATGGCGCTTTATTTGTATCTTTTTTTCCCATTTTTTGAGACAGCGTCTCTCTACATAGCCCAGGTTATCTTGGAACTCACTATGTAGACCAGGCTGGCCTTGAAGTCATAGAGATCTGCCTGCCTCTGCCCCCTGAGTGCTGGGACTAAAGGTATGTGCCACCATGGCCGGCAGGAATGGGTTTTTGAGATCTCAGCGACACATCTCCTTCAAGGACCAACCTCCTAATCTTTTGCAAGCAGTTTCACCAATGGTAGACCAAACATGCAAATATGAGTCTATGGGATCATTCTCATTCAAACCACTACAACTGGTAACTGAAATAACAAACTCTCATCAATTGACATGTCACAAAATAAACAGAAATATACACAAATTAAATGACATCATAGATCAAATGAATTAACAGACATCTAAGAATATTCCATCCGAACACTACAGAATATACACTCTTCTCAACAACCTATGGAACATTCTGTAAAATAGATCATATAATAGGATACAAAGCAAGTCTTAACAAATACAGGGCAATTGAAACAATGTCTTGTATTCTATCTTATTACAATGTAGCAAGACTACAAATAAATACCAAGAGAACCCTCCAAATGTATACAACCTCTTGGAGGTTAAATAATAACCTATTGAGCAATGAATGGGTCTTTGAAGAAATCAAAAAGAAAATAAGAAAAGAACCTTATGGAATCAAATAAATACACATCATATAAAAATATATTTGGGACAATTAAAGGAGTTCAAGGAGGGGAGTATATAACTCTAAACACCTACATTATGAAATCATAGAAATCTGAAATCAATAGCAATAAACCCTAGGGGCCTGAGAAAAGAAAAAAACAAATCTCTAATCAATATATGGAAGGAAAGCAAATTCATATTAAAAATTAATGGGATGATGGAAACAAGAAAAACAATAATAATACAAAAAATAAATGACTGAATTGGTTTTTAAGAAAATAAATAAGATTGACAAACCTTTAGCCAAAATAACCAGAGCAAAAACTCAAGTTAATTCAATTAGAGATGAAAATGGAACCATCAAAACAAATGTCACTGCAATACAAAAAAATCATTGTGTATTACCTTAGAACATATATTGCAGTAAATTGGAAATCTAAAAGAAATAAGTGAATTTCTAGATGCATATGGCCTACCAAAATTAAAGCAGGACAAGATATTCTATTTAAACAGATCTTGTAGCAAGCAGTGAGATTGAAATAGTGATTAAAAAGCTTCCAACTAAAAAAAGAACAGCTCCAGATGGACTCCCTGGTGAATTTTACCAAATCTTTAAAGAAGAAATAACCCTGATGCTTCTTAAATCATTACACAGAATCAAAAAGAAAGGGCACCACCAAACTCTCTCATGAAGCTAGTTTTGCCCTGATGCCAAAAGCAGATAAAGATACAACAAAACACTTATAGACCAACCTCCTGGGTGAACAAAGACACAAAAATTCTCAACGATAGACTTGCCAACAAAATTCAAGAAGATATCAAAAAGCTCATTCATCATGGTCAAATTGGATTTATTCCAGAGATGCATGGATGGTTGAATATATATAAATCAACAAATATGAAACATTACAAAAATGGAATTAAGGACAGAAATCACATGGTCATTTTTAATAGATGCAGAAAATGCTTTTGACAAAATCCAACACTCATGTTAAAAGCCCCCAAAGAAACTCAGAACAGGGAGAATATATCTCAACATAATAAAGGCCATATATGACAAACATAGCCAACATTATGCTAAACTGGGGAAAACCCAAAGCATATCCAATAAAACGAGGAATAAGACAAGGATGTTCACCTTGTGCTGGAATTCCTAGCTAGAACAGTAAGATAAGAGAAGCAAATACAAAATATGTAAATGGGAAGGACAAAATCAAAGTATTTGCATTTCTACATATGATTCTATAAATAAAAGACCTTAGGGACTCCACAAGAAAATTCTAATTCAGCAAATTGTCAAGATACAAAGTTACCATACAAAATCCATTCCATTCGCTAAGGACAAACGTACTGAGAAAGAAACTGGGCAAACAATACCAGTTCACAATAGCCAAACAACAACAACAACAAAAGCCTTTAGAATAGAACTCACTAAAGGCTTCAGTGAAAACTCTAAAACACTAAAGAGAGAGATGGAGGAAGACATGAGGGGATGGAAAGAGCTTCAGTGTTCATGGATCCGAAGAATCAATATCGTAGAAATGGGCATCCTACCAAAAGCGATGCACAAATTCAAAGCAATCCCAATCAAAATTTCAGTGACTTTCACAGAAAGAAAAGGCAAGTACAAAAGAAACTGGATAGCCAAAACAATTCTGAACAAAAGAAATACTGCTCGAATTACCCCTCATACATGACTTCAAGTTATCCTACAGAGCCATAGTAATACAACAGCATGGTACTGACATAATAAAAAATAAAAAAAAAACTAGATCAATGGGATAGAATAGAGGATACAAAGCCACATAATTGCAATCACCTGATCTTTGACAAAAAAAATGCCAAAAATACACAGTGAAGCAAAAAAAAAAAAAGCCTTTAACAAGTAGATCTAGTTTCCTAGATATTTATGTTTAGAAGAATGAAAATAGAGCTTCATCTTTCACCTGCACAACCATCAGTGCCAAGTGAATAAAGGACCTCGACGTAAAACTTGAAAATCTTGACCAGAGGAAAAGGTAGGGAGAGCCCTTCAAGATGTAAGCAGAGGTAAGGACTTCACGAATTGGATGCTGTTGGGTCAGGAAAGAATGATGGCAGCAGCAACTGAGACCTCATAAAATCAAATGCTTCGATACAGAAAAAGAAACCACCAATAGAGTGACTAGGCAGCCTACAGAGTGGAAGAAAATCTGCCAGCTACACAGAGGACCAGTACCCAGAATAGTTAGAGAATTTAAGGAACTAACATCAAGAAAACAAATGACCCAATCAAAAAATGGACTACAGAAATGAACAGAGACTTCTCAAAAGAAGATATACAAATGACTAATAAACATTTTACAGAGTGCCCAACGTAGTTAGCCATCAGGGAAGTGATGGCAGAAGATACAAAATAATCCCACACTAGATCAGAATTACATATAATAAAGGGTAATTTATTTAGGGGAGACTTACAGATCACTGTCCTAGATCACAATCCTCTGCACAAACGGAGAACAGGAACAGAGTCTAGAGGCCAGAAGTGAGAGCTGGAAGCAAGAGAGCAAGCCCAGGCTTTACAGCTGCATTTATAGTATAAGAGACCATGCCCAAGTGGGCTCGTATCTTAAAGGCTATTGGCTGAAGGAGCAGAAGTTCCCACAGCACCTCCCCCTTTGGTTTAAATAAGAGGGTTCCAAACTCAATACAAAACTATAATCACTAGCAACAGATATCAAGTATAAGATTATAATTACAACTAACATAAACAATATTAAGCAAGGAATGTATGCTAAATGTTTTAATAAACATTGTATCCTAAGGAATCTAAGTCTTGTATTAGAAATGGTTTGGTTAGATCATAAGAGGATGGTAACTATGACTATCTAATCTTCAACCCCATCGAAGGCCTGAGAAAGGCAATAATATTAGTAAGCAGGAAGTGCAATTAAACACCTTTAAAATGTGACAGAGACAACTGGCTGCCTGAGTAATCACCCAAAGGCTCACTTGCAATATTGAAGCAACCAAGTTTGGCTAAGACCTAGAGTAACTGACAGACCAATTTCAGAGGCAGGAAATTTTTCAAAACTGTCTTACCCTGTCTTGGCAAGATTTGACAGTCTTTTTTCTTGTATCCTGCTTGTCCTGTCTGGACATCTTGCACCTTGTCAATGGTCAAGGTATGGGCAGTTCCTTGCCCAAAGGCCAGTTTTGCCAAGAAGAAAGCAAGCTCCAAGTGGAGTGTCTTTGGTGCTCAACACTCTCTTGGGAATAGATAGGTGCTGTTGGGAGCAATCGTGTCTCATGTCAACAGAAACATAGTTATTTAAGTGTCATATTCTACAGATCTTTGAAGTCGTTGAAGGTTACCTATCTATGCAGAATACAATCTCTATGTATCTAAAGAGTCTAATTAGTCTGACTAAAAGTATAACAAACATGAATGACTATTGACCCATAATACTTAATATCTATATAACTTAAAGATTAAGACTTCATATCAGAATATTAAGCAATCTTTAAACAACTGTGCAGTAAAGGAGGACAATGACATCAAAATGTAAACAATGTATAAATATCTTAATCAGAGGTAGAAATATATAATACAATATGATAAATATATCCTAAAATTATATCAATATATAAAATGTCTTAAACAGATGTAGAAACATGTATGCATACAATATGACAAAATAACTTTGCATAGGTGTACAAATATTGTAAACACAAAAAACAAATATAATTTGAACATGTATCAATATTCAAGAAACTATACCAGTATAAATTGTCCATAAATAATAGCTCACAAGTATTCACTCTATTACTTACTATTATTATTAGTGTGAATAAGTTCACAATAAATTACCTATTATCCCATTCAATCTTCTCCCCTGTTTTTTGAGATTTCTATGCCTATATAATTTCCACCCCAACCCCAAAAACTATGTGAATAATAATCAACCCCTAAATGGTGTCCCTAACCATGAGGACAAACTTTGTTGGAAGAGGGGACATCACTTTTTAGAATTGCTTCCTGCTGTCATGGGGGTGATGTTTTTTCTACGGGATCTTGTAAAAGTAAAATGATGGTTAAGTTTCAAGATTGCTGTTTTGTGCAATTACAAATGGTCTCTGAATAGTCAATAGGGTCTTATTTTGAAGTTCTTATTTGGAGTTCTGGCCAGAACGTTGTAAGAAGGTGTACCATTTCCACAGCTGGTACCCAAAATACAGTCTCATATTAGTGCTATCAGCATCATGACATTATATCAACCAGGTGGAGTTGTTGTTGTGGGGCCTCATCTTCTTCCTGGAAGCTTCAAATATTACTGCAGGAAAATCTATTGTTCATTGTGGAAAACTTAAGCATTATTCATATAGACATATATTCAATGAAAGATGTGATATAAACAAAATGGGCATGGAGAAAAGTCAAATATTTCCTTAAAATATATCTTCTTTCTATCCCATATCAGATGGCTCCTGATATGAGACAGAAATTCTAAACTTTTCTTTTAACAACATGCTTGGATTTAGAGAAGGATAGCCATTGTCCAACTAAAAATCCAACTCTTATTTTTAAGTAGAAATGTGTTTATTATTTTTAATATTTTTAAGTAGAAATATGTGTCCAAATAATCAAATTTTATCATGCAGATAATACAGCATCATAAGCCAGATTTCTCTCTGCTTGTTGATTCTTTCTGGATAGCTATCTTTTTATCTTTAGGCATCTAGATGTTCAAGGTCTCTCCACTCATTGAAGATGAATATTTTTCTGCAAAGACAAGAACAGAACCCTGCTCCAACCCTTATGAAGTTTTCTTACCATGTGTCTGATTGTCACTTCTGTGGATGAGCCGTCATTCCTCATTCTCAAGAGGTTTTTCTTTTTAAAACCAAATCTTTATTAATTTTGATGGTATCCATAGCTTTTCTTCTCCTGTGGAAACAAGAGCAAAACCCCGTCCCCAACATAGTACATCTCCTGGTTTCCATTGTGAGGTCAACACATCCTTGAAATATACTGGCTAATTTAATTCAGAAGTTTTTTCTATTATCCAGTTTCTCTATGCTGCTGTTGTTCCTTTATCATTAGCATTAAGAAAAGTCAAGGTTAATAAAGCATTATGCAATCTGGTTCTGGGATATTTTCCATCCTTTTCTGTTGGTTTAGCATATCTTTTATAGTTTGATTTGATCTTTCTATAACTGCCTGACCTGTAGGATTGTTTGGTATACCTGTAATATGCTTTATATTATAATAAGCAAAAACATGTTTCATTTTCTTAGACACATATGCTGGACAATTGTCTGTATTTATTTGTGCAAGTATACCCATGATGGCTATAACTTCTAATAAATGCATGATTACTGAATAGCCTTTTCTGAGCTCAAGGCAGATGCCCATTGAAAACCTGAATAAGTGTCAATGGTGTGTTGTACATATTTTAATTTTCCAAGTTCTGTAAAGTGGAACATATCCATCTGCCAGATCTCATTCCTTTGAGTACCCTTTGGGTTACTCCCTGCTGGTAATGGTGTTTGGTTATAGAAAGAGCAAGTAGGACATCTATTTATAATCTCCTTAGCTTGTTGCCATGTAATAGAAAACTCCTTCATTAAACCTTTGCTATTGACATGATGTTTCTTATGAAATTCTGAGGCTTTCAGCATACTTACAATCAATAATCAATCAATTTCTGCATTACCTTGTGCTAGAGGACCTGGCTGACCCATATGGGATTGAATGTGTGTTATGTATATGGGACAAAGCCTATTCCTGATTATATCTTGAACCTGTATGAATAATAAAGTCAATTCTGTATCATCTGGTATAAATTCAGCAGTTTCAATATGCAAGACAACTCTTTCTACATATTGCAAATCAGTAAATATATTGAGAGCTTCTTTAAAATCCTTTAGTACCATGAAAATAGCATATAATTCTGACCAAAAGGGCTTTGTTCCACCATACTTAATTCTTCTGATTTGTAACCTGTCTTTACTGATTTATTTACATCTATATAAAATGTACAGGCTTTAGTTATTGGTGCATCACATACAATTCGGGGAAGAATCCAAGTAGTTTTCTTTATAAGGTTAACTCTATCACTTTAGAGATAATTGCTATTAATTTCTCTCAAAAAATTAGCACAAGCTCTTTGCCAAGGTTCATTGTCTTCCTATAATTTTTTAATTTCATCAGCAGTAAAAGGAACTATAATCTCTACTGGGTTTATACCTGGTAGTTGACAAAGTCACAATTCTCCTTTTATAATTAATTCAGAGACTTTTCCACATAAGTTTTTAATTTTTTACTTGATTTATGTGGTAAAAAGATCCATTCTAAGATAATATCTTCCCTCTGCATTAAAATACCTGTAGGGGAATTTCTGGAAGGCAATATGACTAGAATACAATTAAGATTTGGATTCACTCTATCTACATGTGCCTTCTATAATTTCACTTCAATGACCATCAATTCTTTTTCAGCTCAGCTGTTAATTCTCTGCGACTATTTAAGTCTTTGTCACCATCTAAGGTTTTGTTTAAATGAACTATTAGGTTAGATGTTATCCCAACAGCCGGTTGTAGACTGGATATATCTCCTAACAGTCTTTGAAAGTCATTAAGAGTCTGTAATTGATCTCTCCTAATTTGTGCCTTTTGTGTTCTAATTGCTTACATATTATTTCCAATGACTGATTTACAAAGTATTGGTACAGGGTGAGACTATTGAACATCCCCTGCGGAAGGATGGTCCATAGGTATCTCCTAGAAAGCAAATTTTTCTCGATCCTTTTCTTGTAAAGGTATAGTGAAGAAACAATCCTTTCAATCAGTAACTGTAAGAGGCCATCTTTTTGGTAATAGAGAAGGCAGAGGAATTCAAGACTGTAGAAGGCCCATAGGTTGGATAACTTTGTTGACAGCTCTTAGATCTGTCACCATTCTCCATTTTCCAGATTTCTTTGATGTAGGAATTCCTACTGCCAGTAGCCTTTAAGTTATCCACCCACATGGGTGTGGCCTCTTTTACCATATATGCTGATGTAAAGCATGTGTCTGTCCTCTTTTTTGGCTATGGGATTTAGTGGATTGTGATCTGTGAGTCTACCCCTAAATAAATAACCCTCTATTACAGTCAATTCTGAGCTAGTGTGGGATTTCTTTTAAGTGTCCTTCTTCATTTGGCACCCACGTGGATCTGGACTTCACACCTACTGGGTAGACTGGCTTAAATGCCTAACAAGTCCACAGCCCAGAAAGTCTTCCAACCCTACCTGTTTGGCTTGCTTTTACCTAAGGAGTTTTTTTGTAAAACCCCCACCACAGTGGAGCTAACTGCGTGTGGCAGCTTGGAAATTTCCAGCTCACGAACATTCCCTCCCCCACTGCCATGTTCCTTACCACATGACAACTTGTGCAACTTACAGTTTGGGCTCTCTGCCCGTGAGTTCTGGGCTTCTTGCTCCATGTATGAAATTACATTTTAATTTGTCAAGCAAAGCATATTTCTCAGTATTTAACCAGTACTAAGGCAGAAAACTAAAGCGGCTCAGGACCGTTTGTGTCGCCACTGTGACCACTGGTTGCATCACTGCTAGTTGTGACTCTGCAACCATGACACCTGCTGGACAATAAAGATTATTACATCTAAAACAACTTACCAGATTTTATAACTAGTAATTAATAAATCAATAAATTTGAAAGTTATATAATGGCAGCACTGATCTATTCCCAAGAGAGTGTTGAGCACCAAAGACACTCCACTTGGAGCTTATTTTCTTCTTGGCAAAACTGGCCTTTGGGCAAGGAACTGCCCATGTCTCAACCACTGACAAAATGCCTGATGTCTGGACAGGACTGTCAAATCTTGCCAAGACAGGATAAGACGGTTTTTAAAAATTTCCTGCCTCTGAAATTGGTCTGTCAGTTACTCTAGGCCTTAGCCAAAGTTGGTTGCTCCAACATTGCTAATGAGACTTTAGATGATTGCCCAGGTAGCCAGTTGTCCCTGTCATTTGTTGCACAGTTTTGGAAGTTCTTGATTGTGCTTCCTGCTTACTCAAGTAATATTATTTCCCTTCTCGGTTCTTTGATGGGGTTGAAGACTAGATAGTTGTAGTTACTTTCCTCTCATGACTTGGCCAAGTTATTTATATACAAGGCTTAAACTCATTAGGATAGGATAATTATTGAAACATTTATCATATGTTTCTTGCTTGATATTGTTTATGATGGGTGTAATTCTAATTTTTATACCTGATATTTGTTCTTATTGCATATAACTTTGTATTAGGCTTAGAACTTTGTATTTAAACAAAAGGGGTAGGTGCTGTAGGAATTCCTACTACCAGTAGCCTTTAAGTTACCTGCCCACTTGGGCATGGCCTCTTATACTATATATGCTGATGTAAAGCATGCATCTGGCCTCTTTGCCGGCTGTTGGAATCAGTTGCTGTTCCCTGCTCCAGTTGAGGATTGTGATCTGTGATTCTACACCTAAATAAATAACCCTCTATTATACTTAATTCTGAGCTAGTATGGGATTTCTTTTAAGCATCCTTCTTCATTTCTTTTTAACAACAAATAAGGAGAAATCCAAGGGCTGGTTGATTCTTCAACATGGTGAGCATCTAATTGTTCCTGTACCAGCTATCTAAAGCCTGCAGTTTGTCTTCCATTAAAGGCCATTGTTTAACCCATATGGGTTTCTCAGTTAACCATTTTAAAGACAAGGCTGTTAGTACCTCTGAAGGTTTGCTAGTTGTTTGGTTGTCCTGTACAGCCTGAATAGCTGGTGACCTTTTTAATAATATTATACAATATTTGTCCCAGGAACATGAGTTTTGGGGACTGCAGGAATGTTAACCTGGGTATTCCATTGCTGCAATAGGTCACAATCCCATAAATTCACTGCAATATTAGTTACATATGGCCTTAGCCTTCCTTTCTGTCCTTCTGGTCCTATGCATTCAACCCACCTCAAGCTTTGTTTTACTTTATATGCGGTTCCAATTCCTAGGATTTGAATATCTGCCTCTTGAAGAGGCCAATCTGGATGCCAAGATTCTGGAGTAATTATAGTCATATCTGCACCTGTGTCTAGTAATCTCTCAATTACAATGTCATTTATACACACTCTTAGATTTGATCTTTGATCATTATAGAAGCCTGCCAAAATATACGTTTCCTATTTCCTACTGGAGTTTTTGACTCATCCTCCAGGTCTATTCAGAACAGTATGGTCTTTTACAGTAGACACTGGATTGTTTAATTTTCCTGGTAAGACATGTTCTCCACAGTTACTGGGAATGACTGGGCCTTGTCTGACATTGGGGCCTGCAAGAGGCCCCCCAAAGAGTTTCCTGGTGGTATCAGGTTGCCTTGTCTGTCTCTTGTCGACCTACATTCATTAGTTCAATGTCAGCCTTTGCCACACCTTCTACATATAGCAGAAGGCTGAGTCCTCCTATTCATGCCATTCCTAGAGGAGATATTATTCCTAGGAATTCCTTGTCTTCAATCCCTTTTTAGATGTCCTATTTTTCCACAATTAAAACATTTGGCATTTTAGTGTCTCATACCACTGGAAATCATTTCTCCTACCCATGCTTCAGTACTATAATCAAATGTTTCAACATTCATTATGTGCAAGATCCAATCATCTATGTGTGCTGATCTAAATTTTAAAGGCCCAAGGATCTTTTTACATTCTAAGTTGGCATTTTCAAAAGCCAAGGATTCAATTAGTACACATCTAGCTTTAGGGTCTGTCACTCCTAATTATACAGCCTTAGTTAATCTTTGTAAGAAGTTTGTAAGGGTTCTTTCTGGCCCTGTTAAACCCTAATATATGACTCAGTCCTCTTTCCTAGTTCCTAAATCCTGTCTCAAGCATTTAAAGCTGCTGTGCTACATAGGGACAAGGCATGTTAATCCTAGTGAGTCTGTTCCTGAGGATCAGAGTAATGACCCTCACCAAGAATTTGATCTTGGGAAGTCTCAAATCCTTTTGCTTTCCCCTGTTGCTCTAAAATTTTTGCCTCTTCTTTCCAATAACACTTCCAAGGCAGCTGAGGCTCATTTTCTAGGATCACTGAGATTAATTGAAGCCAATGGTGTGGGGTGGCCTTAGTGCTTGAAGCCCGCATTTAGACCATTTCCCTAACAAATGGTGAATGTAGTCCATAAGAAACTATTGCTTGTTTTTATTTCTTTTAGATTGCTCATATGTATTGGTCCCCATGCATATTCTTTGACTACCTTAGGGTACTTAGTGCCAGATGGTCTTTCTGAGGAAATTACTGGATATGCAGTTGAAACTCTGTGTAAGTCATCCAGGGGTCTGGCACATACTGATGAGGTTAAATCTTGTCCTTGTACCTTCTGTCCCTATTCATCAATTTCAATAAATTTCTCAGTCTTTTCAAATATTTTTACTCCTGCCTTTTGTAAAGTCTGATTCTCCTTTACAGTGTTCTGTTATAAATGTCCTCACTGAGGAGTCCATCTTGTTCAGTAAAAATAATGTCTCATCCTTGGACATATCATAACTTTTCAACAGATTCTGACAGTTAGATTCAACAGCACAAATTCTTTCAGATAATTTTGCCAAATTTATGCTATCCCTCTCTCTAGTATTGAACCATTTTTAATGAGATAATATTGAAAACAAAGCTAATTCCTAGAATCAAATAATAGGAAGGAAAAGAGTGTAAGTCTTGCACAATAACTTCCATAATATAAGCAAAATAATTATTGAACTTCTGGATGTTATCAGTCATTTTTTGTAGTTTTTCAGTTCTGACCTGTCACAAAGTAATTACAATGAATTGGAGTAGGTTTAATAATTGTTATTGGCCAGCAGGTGTTGCAGTTACAGCCACATGGCCAAGAGATTCTAGCAGCAGTGAACAGCACGTGCTGCTTACTTACGTACTGAAAAATATGCTTTGTTTAACAAATTAAGAGCAGTTATTAAGACGATCAAATGATTCTGATAGTTGGGGGCCAGGATAAAGAGAAAACCCAAAGTTTTCCATCTGTGCGAGTTTGTGCACCATGGGGATCACAGGCAGCAGTGTGAGGGCTGGCATGTGGGTGACGAGGAGGGGGGCACTGAGCAGCAATTTGCTGCATCTGAGGGCTGGCTAAAGCCATGGGCAGGAGAGTCAATGCCCAATATGCCACGCAGCTGGCAGACCGATCCCAAAATGTGTGGACTGGTCCCCATATTCAGGCACCGGATGATGACAGAAGATACAAAATAAACCTATGCTAGTTCAGAATTATGTATACTAAAGGGTTATTTATTTAGGGGAGACTTACACACCACTGTCCTAGATCACAATCCTCTGCATGAACAGGAAACAGGAACAGAGTCTAGAAGACAGTAGTGAGAGCCAGAAGCAAGAGAGTGAGCACAGTCTTTATAGCTGCATTTATAGTATAAGAGACCACGCCCAAGTGGGCTGGTATCTTAAAGGCTATTGGCTGCATGAGCAGAAGGAGCTTCCACAGCAGGGAAGTGCAAATTAAAACTACCTTGAGGTCCTATCTCACTCCAGTGAGAATAGCTATCACAAAAAAAACCCAAAAAAACCCCAGATGACAACAAAAGCAAGTGAGGATGAGGAAAAGGAGAATTCTTATCCACTCTTAGTGGAGTGTGAATTGGTATAACCTCTATAAACATCAGTGTGGAGGTTTCTCAAAAAGCTGAAGATAAGACTGCCATATGACCCAAATATACCATTCCTCAACATGTACAAAGAAGACTCCATATCTTAATAAAGGATGTATGTGTGCATCCATGTTTATGGCTGCTTTATTCACAATAGCAAGGAAGTGAAATCAGGCTAGATACGTGCCAACTGATGAGTGGACAATAAAAATATTCAACCTATATTCAATGAACTTTTATTCACCTGTGAAGAAAAATGAGACTTTGACTCTTACAAGGAAATGATTGGAAGTTGAAAATACTACACTAACAGATTCAACACAATGCCCATCAAAATCCCAGCAAAATACAGTACTCAACTTCATATGGAAAAGCAAAAAACCCAAAACAATCCTGTACAATACAAGAACTTCTGGAGGCATTACAATCCCTGACTTCAAACTCTGCTACAGAGCTACAGTACTGAAAACATCCTGGTATTGGCATAAGAACAGACAGGAGGACCAATGGAACTGAATAGAAGACCCGGATATCAATCCACACATCTTCAAACACCTGGTCTTCAAATGGAAAAAAGAAAGCATGTTTAACAAGTGGTGCTGGTATAACTGGATATCAACATGTAGAAGAATGAAAATAGACCCATATCTATCACCATGCACAAAACTCAAGTCCAAATGGATCAAAGACCTCAACATAAAGCCAGCCACACTGAACCTTATAGAAGAGAAACTGGGAAGTACACTTGAACGCATTGGCACAGGGAACCACTTCCTAAATAAAAGCAAAGGACATGGTCAACAAGACAAAACAACAGCCTACAGAATGGGAAAAGATCTTCACTAACCCCACATCAGACAGAGGTCTGATCTCCAAAATATACAAAGAACTCAAGAAATTGGACACCAAAAGATCACATAATCCAATAAAAAAAATGGAGTACAGACCTAAATAGAGAACTCTCAACAGTGGAATCTAAAATGGCTGAAAGACACTTAAGGAAATGTTCAACATCCTTAGTCATCAGAGAAATGCAAATCAAAACAACTCTGAGATTCCCTCTCACACCTGTAAGAATGGCCAAATCAAAAACACTGATGACAACTTATGCTGGAGAGGTTGTGGGGAAAAGGGAACACTTCTGCATTGCTGGTGGGAATGCAAGCTGGTACAACCCCTTTGGATGTCAGTGTGGTGATTTCTCAGAAAATTAGGAAACAACCTTCCTCAAGACCCAGTAATACCACTTTTGGGTATATATCCAAAGGATGCTCAATTGTGCCACAAGGAGATGTGCTCAACTATGTTCATAGCAGCTTTGTTTGTCATAGCCAGACCCTGGAAACAACCTAAATGCCCCTAGATCAAAGAATGGATAAGGAAAATGTGGTACATTTACACAATGGAGTACTACACAGCAGAAAAAAAATAATGACAGCTTGAATTTTGAGGAAAATGGATTGAGCTAGAAAGCATTATTTTGAGTGAGGTAACCCAGACACAGAAAGACAATTATCACATGTACTCACTCATAGGTGGTTTTTAAACAGAAAGCAAAGAAAGCCAGCCTACAAACCACAATCCCAGAGAACTTAGACAACAGTGCAGACACTAAGAGAGACTTACATAGATCTAATCTACATGGGAAGTAGAAAGTATAAAAAGACAAGATCTCCTAAGTAAATTGGGAGCATGGGGACCTTGGGGGAGGACTTAAGGGGGAGGGGAGAGGCAGGAAGTGGATCAGAGAAAAATGTAGAGCTCAATAAATATCAATAAAAATGTATAAGAAAGATGCAAAAAAAAAAGGAGAAAATACTACACTAGATGAGATAACGTGGCCCAGCAAGACAGTTTGTGTTCTCTCTCACTGGAATCTAGCTTTGAGGTTTTAGACTTGTGTGTTTAATTTGGACTGTCTATAGAGGTCAGGTAACTAGAAAGGTCACATGAGATAGGTGTAGGAGGCCTTTAAGAGAAGGGATAGTGGAATACATGTGATATGAAAGTAGAAGGGGAGGGAGGACTCCTGGAGGTTAAAGGTTAAGCAAGGACAGGAGTGGAGTAAAAAGAGGTTGGGGTGGGTTAACCAAAACTAAGGATATATGGAAAAGCTGTATGGAAACCCACTGCTTTATAAGCAACTTAAAAAACAAACAAACAAAACCAAAATAAATCAGAACAAAACAACAGAAGGAGTTTGAGTGGAGGTACCCTGCATGGGTGTACAATGATTCTCCAAGCATGGGTTTTTGAGTAAAAATCTCAGTGCCAGATGTGGGATCCATCCCTAGGAGTTATTGGTTAGAAAGACCCCTGAATGCCCCACCCGCCACCAAAAAGCAAAACAAAACACAGGCTTTGCCATTGTTCTTCATTGTTAACGTTAACTAAATGGTAAGCGCCTGTTGCTGAAGACATAATGCTCTTTGCTTGTAGAACATGGAGAAATCAAGCTGTAACTCACCTGGAAACTCCCTCCTTGATGGCTAACTTTCAAGGAGCTGGAAGGTGCTTTACAGGTTCCTGGGGAGGGGGTTGAGGAATAATCAATAGATTTACCTAGGAATGGACCCTGTAATGCTGACCTTCCAGGCAACATGAACTTACTGGTATAAATGTGGTATGACTGCCATGGGAATAACCAACCAATTACTAATTGGATTTGAGAACTATTCTATAAGCAGGAATTCATGGCCAGCACTGGAAATCTGGTCAAAAGCACATAGCTGTGGAGATCGTAGGTTCTAAAAGGAAACTGGTACTATTGCTTTGCTAAATGAACGTCTTGTCAAACCACATTGTCAACATTTATGTTTGGGTCCATAGATCCAACCTTGACCAGGGAATCTTCTTTTCCAGTGGATAGTGGCTAATGCACACACTCATAATTCATCAAAGTACTGCACATATATGAGTGTTCAGCCCTAAATAGGGCTTCTATATACATGCACTCCCAACCAAAGCCCAGGGAATATCACTAAAGTCAGGGTGGAAAGAATGTAAGACTCAGAGGTTGGGGAGGAACACTGTGGAATTCTGAACATGGTATAGCCATTGTGCTCATGAAGTCACAACAGGTATGGTTACCTGCACAAGAACCACACAAGATCAAACCAGTCATGACCAGGAGAGGGACTCATGAGGTTATACCTCTGGCTGAAGAGCTACTGGCCATTGGTGATAGCTGGCGTAGGGAGTTTTTCCTTTGGAGGTGTGGTCGCTGATAGGTTGACAAGCTTTGGTGAATGACTTCACACCCATGCCCACACAATAAGCAAAACTCAGACTCAGTAGGTTATTAAAAAAAAGAAAAACATGAAGAAGGGAGAGGAAGGAAGTATGGGAGCAGGGAAGTGGTTTGGATATGATCGAGATACATTGTATATATACATGTAGAAAATTGTCAAACAATAATAAAATAAATTCTTAAAAGGACAAGCAGAACAATATAGAAAAAAGTTTTAATTGACATAATTACTGACATAATTTATCCATCATCATGAAAATGTCCTTTAGTCCATATACTTCATACGTAGTCACATTGTGGATAATGTATGGGCTTCAAAACCACTATAGTATTTAAGATATATATGTTTTGTCTGTAGCTCAGATACACATATATTCTCTCCCTTGACTGAATTTTCAGGAGGGAATTTTTAAGTTAACTGAGACCTGCCACTGCACACAGCAAGTTCACACTGTATAATAGCACTATGCCCTCTGACCCTGGACATAAGCACCGCACTGATCGACCCATGTCCTGTGTGACCTGAGAAGCCTAAACAATAAAGCACAGTGGGTCACTCCCAGGACCCTCATTAGCCTCTCTCCCATGCACCCATGCACCCATGCACCCATGCATGTTTCAGGACAGTTGAGGCCCACTTTACAGTAATTTTGAATTTTTGCCAGTCCATTCTGCTCAGGAGGCATGAGAAAGGTGTGTTTCCCAAGCTCCACAAACTCCTGTTAGAATCCCAGGCCAGACTTGTCCCAGCTTGCAGGCAGAGCCACAGTCCCTCAAGTCATTCCCCAGGCAGGGGAGGCAGAACTAGAAATGACTGGGACCTCACGCCACAAAGAAGCTGTTACAGGGTCACAGCGATACACACCTCCAGCTCTCTGTGAGGCAGGTTTCCTCCAATGTCTTCCATATCAGAAAGGAGCTCTCGTCTTTACTGTCGCCCCAGTGCCCATTGGATGGGTTTCTAGATCTGGTTCCCTGATTTCATCATGTTGCTGAGGCTAACCATAGCCAGAGAAACTCAGCAGAGTTACCAAATTTTATCATGTATTCATTTGCTTATTTATTGTGTGTGTGTGTAGTGTGCTTATATGTGTGCTGTTACATATGCATGTGTGCACATTCATGGAGAGGCTACAGGTTAACCTTACATGTCATTTCTGGAAGACGTTCTTATTTTTGAAACAGAGTTCCTCACGGAAACCCATGGCTCATGGATTATGCTAGACTAGACAGCCAGCGAGTCCCCAGAATCCTCCTGCATCCATCTTCCCAACGCAAGCCCACACCTCTGTGTCCAGTTTCTAAAGTAGGTGCTAGGGATTAAAAATGCTTGAGCAGTAAGCACTTTATCAGCTGAGCTATCTCTCTGGCCCCTTCTTTCCTTTTATTTCATAACATTTTATTCTAATAAATACCAACCATCAGAAAAACTGAAGAACGTGTGGTGAATACCCATTGCCATACTCCATGCTGAGAGCCTCCGCTTGACTTTCTGCTCTGTTTCATCACACACTGAGATGCCAGAGTTTCAGTTTCTCCTTTCTGGGTTCTTCCGTGCTCGAATCCATGTCTTAGTCCTGCAGTATGCACATAACTTTTCTTCCTTCTTGGACCCACATTAATCACGTCCTCTCTGAGTGCCTACGGCAGTCACAGGTTCAATTGGATGCACAGTTTTAATAAGCAGAATGGCGTCTGGCCCTCCATATCCATGGATTCAACCAAGTGCAATATCTAAAGTATTCGAACAACAAAAATATTTACATCTGCACTGAACGTCTGCAGACCTTCTTCTTGTCAGCATCCCCCAGCAATGCATGCTAACAACCATTTGCACAGTGTTTGCATTGTGTCCAGTAGTGTAAAGTTAGAGATGACCTAGTTATACGTGAGGATTGTACATGCTAAATGCAAATACTGTGTCATATTTTGTTTTTCTTTTGTAGTGCTGGGGATCAAACCTAGGACCTCACACTGGCTGGACAAGTCCTGTACCACTTAGCTACATCCCAGATCAGTATCTAAGGGACTTAAACATTTACAGACCAGGTTATCTGCAAAAGTTTGATAATTAATCCACTATGGATTACAAAGGACAATTTCACAGAGATACACAGACAGACAGACAGACACACACACACACACACACACACACACACAAACTTAATATGTACTTTGGATTGGGCTCTGAGCAAAGTACAAAAGACTTTTTATAAATATGGCCATATTAAGTTATTTTTGCTTGTTTGCTTGTTGGTTTTGTGCTAGATTGACCTGGAATTTACTATATAACCCATGTTGGGTCTGAGCTCATGATCTTCCTGCAGCAACCTCAAAGTGAAAGACAATAGGAGCAAGCCACTAGGCCGAATTTATTGATTTCTTAATCTGTAAAGTGGATATAATTATAGCCAAGAAAATTAAGGCACAGGTAAAGCCATGGTGGCTTATGACAAGGGCTATTACCATAAGTAAAATAATTACAAATGAGCTCTCTTGACTTGCATATTGAAATCAAAATACATAGCTATATTTAGTGCCCCTGTTTGTATTTAAATATACACTGACAGGTTTGTGTGCCGCCCTTGAATGTTCATTTCAAGGTGCTGTGTGGTGTGGGAGTTTGCTTGCAGCCATACTGACATAGCTATTTAGATATCTATACCCAGTCCCCAAAGAGTTTTTCTTTAGGTTGTAGTTGTGGTTTAGTACCAGTTATTTCAGAGAACCCTCCGCCCCCATAGAACCAGGAGTGTCTCATTTGTTTTCCGGTGTCACTCAATGAAAATTCATGACTGCCAGTGACTCCGTGTAATAATCTAATAGAAAATTCTAGACAACAACAGAAAATACCATGTGGTTTCAAACGCATTTAACAGCCTGAAAAGCCATAAAACTTCCTGTTAATCACAGCTGTCATTGAACCCTTGTTCCCCAAGCATCACAACAGCGCTGTGCACCAGTGACACTGGCCGGCACTCAGGTATACCACGGGGAAAGCAGCTTCAGCATCGTCAGCAATGCTGATGCAGGGGATGGCTTGGGGATGTGAGGAAGTCCACAGAAGTGATACAGAGTTTCTAAGGGCGTGCTCTGCCCTGTAGCATCCTCTAGAGCAGCGGTTCTCAACCTCCCTACTGCCATGACCCTTCAATGCAGTTCCTCATGCTGTGGAGACCCCAATCATACAATTATTTTCATTGCTACTTCATAACTGTAATTTTGCTACTGTCATGAATCATAATGTAAATGCCTGATATGCAGATTATCTGATATGTGACCACTATAAAAGGGTCATTCGACCTCCTCCCCCTAGGAGTCATGGCCCACAAGTTGAGAAGCGTGCTCTTAGACTGACAAGCTACCTCCTTCCTTTTTTGTAGCAGCCCTTCCTGGCAAATTAGGCTATCTTGGCTGACCTAAATTTAGAAGGCACTTTACAACTTACAATGCCCTTTCAGGCCACATACGTTTTCTCAAACACCAAGGCAAGATAAGTATCATTGCTGTCATTTTTCTAAAGCCCAGAAGTTAAGTGCCAAGCTGGTCTTATCTGGCTTTTCTTCTACCTCACCAGCTGGAACGAAGGATTTAGAAATCAAAGACTTGGATTTGAGTCTCATTTTATATTCAACTAGCTTCCGGCCTTTGAGCCATCGGCTTATTCAGTCTGAAATTATTCCCTACAAAATGAAGATAGTAAGATCCCCCCTGCAGGTGTGAGGTTAGGATTAAATTATGTATTTAAAGTGCTTTGTAAACTGCAGTGTACTACATAATTTGGTTATTATTAATTTGCAGATGAGACACTGATGTGGCATACATTATTTCATTAGGCTTTTTATTATGACATTTCAAACATGTGGTAAAGTGTGTGTGGATATAATGGGTGTCCATACAGTGACCCTCCGTATGCCCATTGCCCAGCTTCACCATGGCAATGGTTAATGCCAACTGTCAACTTGACAGGATCTTGAATCTTATAGGAGACAGACTCCTGGGCATATCTGGGTTAGGTTACCTGAGGGGTAAAGACACACCCTAAGTGTTTGTGGATGGATTGAGGACTTGGACAGGATAGAAAGTTGAAAGTGAATTCATCTCTCTCTGCTATGGATGCCATGTGACCAAATGCCTCACACACCTGCTGCCACACCCTCTCTTCCATGATGGAAGAAACCGCCTCAGACTGTGAGCTGTAATAAATCCTTTCTCTTAGATTGCTTCCTTTTGGCTGTGTGGTTACAGCCATGAAAGCAAAGTAAATATAGAAAGTTGCTGCCCAGGAGTGGCCCATTAGTCTGATAAACCTGACTATGTGTTCTTACCTCTTTGGAACTGGTTTGTAAGGAAGGAACACAGGAGAGTTTCCAACTATGAGCTACAAAAGCCCTAGATCACCATGAGTGGAATTTAATGGGTCAGTCTGGTAGACATTTGGAAGACCAGAATGCAAAGAGAAATGCAGACAGTGGAGGCCTGGCTCCTGAAGTTTTGGAGGGGGATAAAGTCTCTACTGGGAATGGGCTTGCATTCATTCATGTTATTCTAGCAAAGGATCTAGCTTCATCCTGCTCATGCCCTAAAGACTTGCATAAAGCTGAATTTAAAAGAAATGAACTAATATGTTTGGAGGAGGAAATTAAGGCCTTCAGGCCTTGGCATGGTCACTGCTCATTGCTGTCACCTAGGTCTACAGTGTTGGAGGAGAGAGCCGTTTGTTGATTCCCGGCTGCCCGGCTAGCTTAGCCCTGAAATAATCACACAGAAACTGTATTAATTAAATCACTGCTTGACCCATTAGCTCTAGCTTCTTATTGGCTAACTCCTACATACTAATTTAACCCAACCTCATTAATCTGTGTATTACCATGTGGCAGTGGCTTACTAGAAAAGTTTTGGCATGTCTGACTCTGGTGGTGGCTCCATGGTGTCTCCGTGACTCCACCCTTCTTCCTCCCAGCATTCAGCTTATCTTTCCCTACCTAACTAAGTTCTGCCTTGCTATTGGTCCAAAACAGTTTTTTTATTCATTAACCAATAAAAGCAACACATAGACATAAGGACCTCCCACACCACTACAGTGAGAGGGGGCAGCAAACGGAGGGAAAAAGTTATGAGAAATGTCAATTTTGGAGGGAAAGTTTAGAGATTTAAAGTTGTGACAAGGCTGAGTAGGTATTAGAGGTTAGAGATTAATAAGCGAACAATAGGAGAGGTGCCCTGAGGGCAAGACCCCACCCATAAAAATCATGGAAGGTTTCTGAAATGGGAGACTCTAAATGAAGCATTTCCTTCTTGAAAACACAGAAGTGGATGCAACTGTGGTCCGAGGGGACCAGGCTGTATCTTGAGTGGGCAGCACTGTCCACAAAGCATGGAAGATGCCACAGTGAGGGAGGCTTATTAAAAGGTTCCAGAAGTTAACTGGGGACAGGCAATGTGTGGCAGGGTCAGATTCTATGCAAGGAAGCTAAGAGGGTCCATTGCATGAAGGCGGGGAGGTGAAACCTAAGTTGGAATAGTGACCCCAGCATGTTGGCTACCGCCAGAACTATGGAACAACTGCTAAGGAAAACTGCATTTACAGAGTAGGTTTAGTCTAAGAGAGAGGCCATGTGTGTTAGAGACAGCAGAGCAGGAGGGTGGAGATCCCCAAGCCCTTTCAGGAGTCCCTCTGAGTCCCACACGCCAGACATGGAGCCGCAGGATTCGGTTTTTGTCCTGCTGGGATTCAGTCTTTCTTTCTTCAGATTGTTTCTTGCTATGCTCCCGCCGTCATAAACATTCACTTCTGGAATGTGACTGTGCACCCTGTGCCATTGTGTGTGCTAGAAAGATGGCAAACGATGATGTGGGTTTTATACTACAGCAACTGTGGTGGTTTGAATGAGAGTAACCCCCTCCCGTATAGGCTCATGTATTTGAATGCTTGGTTCCCAGCTGGTAGAACTGTTTGGGAAGGATTTGAAGGTGTGGCCCTATTAGAGAAGGTACATGTCACTGGGGGTTGACCTCTGAGGTTTCAAAAGCCCATGACATTCCAGTCAGCTCGGTCTCTCTGCCTCCTAGATGCTGTCTCATGCTCGTTTCTGTTGCCATGCTCCTTGCCATGCCTGTGACGGAATTCTGTCCTAGTGTGGGTTACTATTGCTGTGATGAAACACTATGACCAAAGCAACTGGGGAAGGAAAGGACTTATTTGGTTTAGTGTACAACTTCCATAGCACTGATTATTATCAGAAAAAGTCAGGACAGAAACACAAGTAGACCTGGAGACAGGAGCTAATTTAGAGGCCATGAAGAAGGGCTGCTTACTGGCTTGCTCTATGTGACTTGCTCAGCCTGCTTTCTTATAGAACCCAGGACCAACACCCCCAGGAAGCTGGGCCCTCCCTTATCAGTTACTAATTAAGAAAACGCCTTACAGACTTGCCTGCAACCCAGTCTTTCAGAGGAATTTTCTCAACTGAGGGTCTCTTCTCTCAGCCAACTCCAGCCTGTGTGGAGTTGTCATAAAACAAGCCAGGAGCCAGAACAAACTGCAACCCTCTGGAACCATGAGGCCCCAAATTAAATGTTTTGTTTTGTTTTAATAAGCTGCCTTGGTCATGGTGTCTCTTTACAGCAATTTAAAAGTAACAAAGCAACAGAAAACAGCCTAATTCAGTTATTATGTGTCCAAACGGGAAACAAAAACCACAGGGCAAACAGAACAAGAGATCAGCTGTGGGGAACAGTCACTAACTGGTACAGCTGAGTCAGAGCTCAAGGAGATGGAAGTTGGAAGAGGACCTCTGTACCCCCAAGTCTTGGGAGACTGACCAGAAGCCACTGAAGAAGTGCCCTGATATTCTTCTGGCCAAGGGTGACTAGGGGGAGGCTGTCTCCTGGGAGACTGACAGAACCTAACCGGAAGCTGCTCACAACCACGCCCCTGAGCAGCATCCTGAGGGCATCCTCCATACTGTTGGTCCTGGTCGCACCACGGTCAAGAGGAAAAGCCATCAGAGCAGGAAAGAGAAAGTCCTACCATGGCTTCTACTTAAAAAAGCAACGTGAAACAAATGTTCACTGAATCCAGGACCAGCGTCGCCAAGATGAGCGGAGCGGGGGACCCAGGTCGCATATTGATAACTACCATACAGTGACATGTCATATAAAAAGGGAGGACGGGTACTTTATTTTCTAGTTTCTGGGTGATCAGTGACTAGAAATTTCTGGAGTTGCTGTAATTGTCATTGTTGTTTTGTAATCATCACGCCACGGTGAACTCGAGTGTATCTGAAGGAATCGGTCATTGTAGTTATTATTGTTTTGATTGGCACCACTTGCTCATGCATTAGACCGATGCAGCACGTGACGAATGCCTGTTTTCTCTCCTTTAATGTTTCGGGAAGATAAGATGAAAAGCCATCTCAAAGCTTTTGTGCACAGAAGCCTTCTAGCAGCGATATCTGTAGTGGGGAGGGAGCAGTGCTTGGGGTTTTCTTCCCCCTTGGCTGAAGAGATATCCTGATGAGTAGGGAGGGTCTTGCTCTTGAATGCACCCTGGCATTCTTTGCTGCGGAGAGTTAACTGTCAGAGTTTTCTAGTCGGTGTGTCATCAGCCATAAACACATTAAGGTGTGTGTGCTGTAGGGCGGCAGGCATTGGGAAGCACTGATTAAATGACAGGCAGATGTGATTCTATTCGCAAATAGCTCAAATGGTATTTCTCACCCCGGTGCTATCTTGTACAATGTGACCTTGCCGCTCTTCCAGCAGCAGGAGAAGTCCTATTCTTTCCCCTTCATGGTTGTCTGCTGGTTCAGGTGTGTCCCGGACAATGCAGCATGACTTGAAGCAGGTCACAGAGGGTCTTGCCTGGTCCTTTGGGGATGTCTGTCCAAGAGGAGCTGGATCCCCAAGTATAAAGCCATGTGTGTGTTCTTAGCAGACAGCTCATTCAGCCAACATTAGTTGTCAATCAGGTGAACAGGGCTTTCTGCATAGCCAATACGGCTGAGCCTTCAGTTCATGGGAGCCCCAGCTAACATCTGGCTGTAACCACAAGAAACTCCACATGAAGATAACCCAGCTATACTATTACCAAAGGTTTGACCCACAAAATAAGGATTAAACTGTCAGTGTGGTTGCTTCAAGGGGTTAAGTCTGGGGTTAGTTTGTAACTTGGAAATAATAACTGGTTTAAAGACCAAAGAAGCTTTTCCTAGCTGGGCAATGGTGGCACATGCCTTTAATCCCAACACTCAGGAGGCAGAGGCAGGTGAAACTCTAAATCTGAGGCCAGCCTGGTCTACAAGAGGTAGTTCCAGGACAGGCTCCAAAGCTACAGAGAAACCCTGACTCAAAAAACCAGGAAAAGAAAAAGAAAGAGAGGGGGAGGAGGAAGGGAGGGATGGATGGATGGAGGGAGGGAGGGAGGGAGGGAGGGAGGAAGAAAGAGAGAGAGAGAAAGAAAGAAGGAAGGAAGGCAAGCTTTTCCTACGGAGGTGATAAAGAAAGCAAGATTGGATGCATTCTGCAGAGATTTCAAATTTCTCTGAGCTCTGATCTGGGGATTTCTCAAATGTGTGGTCATTCTAGATAATCACCTGAGCCACCTGTCTCATCTCGTGTGGCCTTGCCTGCCTCACGGTCGCTCACCAGAGTTCCTAGCTTTGTCACTCATTCTGGGTACTAGCAGGACGGGGCCGGTGGCTTTCCTTCTCATGGATGCTGTTTTACCATCAGAAGATTATATGTTTTTTGATGAGGAAGTAGGAGGAACATGGATTCCGGAGTCCAAAGACCGGAGTTCAAGACCAGATTCATTCACATCCCAATTCTGTGATCTCAAGGAATTAGGCAGCAGAAGCTCACTGTGCTCTATCTGATAATGGGGGGGGAATAAATCCTGTCCCATGTAAATGTTGGGAGGTTGAGTCTCTCTGATCTGACTGCCTTTATCAGATTAGCCTGTGAAGATATCTGCAGGAATGGTTCTTGGTTGCCAATTGCTGCAGGAGGGCTCAGCCCACTGTGAGTGGTGCCATCCTTAGGCAGAATGTCTTGGGCTGCAGAGGTTTGGAGGTAAGCCTGTAAGCATCCCTCCATGGTCTCTGCTTCATGTCCCTGCCCTGCCGGAGTTCCTGCTCCGAGTTCCCTCAACAATAGACTATAACCTGAAAGGTGAAGTAAACCCCTTCCTCCCCAAGTTGCTTTCGGTCATGGCTTTTTCCACAGCAACAGAAAGCCAACTAGAACAGTAGGAGGACTGAGTACAATCACACTTCTGAGACCCTGGGGATGCCAGCCAGCTGAGCCCCTTATTACTTTTCTACCTTTTTACTCCATTTTCAAAAACTCATAGAGTATATAAAAGAGAAAGGAACAATCATACATATTCTTATGACTGGGAATTACCACTTTAGCATGTTTTGTTGTTTTGGAGACAGTCTCACGCAGCCCAGATTGTCCTTGAACTTGCTATGTAGCTGAGGATGGCCTTGAACTTCTGATTCTCCTGGCTTCATCTCTTGAGTTCTGGGGTTGCAAGTGTGTGCTACCATGCCCAGTGGATGCAGTGTTGGGATTAGAACCCAGGGCTTTGTGCATGCTAGGCAAGCCCCTTTTCAACTGAGCCACATCCCTAGGTCCCACATTAATACCTTGACTTACTTATTCCTAGTTCTCAAAAAAATTAATTTTGAGTGTGTGTGTGTGTGTGTGTGTGTGTGTGTGTGTGTGTGTGTGCACTTCAGAAGTGATATCAAGCATCTTCTTTCATTGCTCTCCACCTTATTTTTCAAGATAGGTTCTCTCACTGGACCTGAAGCTCACTGATTCAACTCCACTGGCTGGCTAGCAAGCCTTGGGGCCCTCTTGCCTCTGCTTCCCCAGTGCTGGGATTACAACATGTGCCTGACTTTGCTGTGGGTGCTGGGACTCGGAATTCAGATCGTTGTGCTTGTTCAGCAAGTACTTTATTGATGGAAAAGCCTTTCCCAGCATCTGGTCCCAACTTTGTTTTGTTTTGTCTTTTTAAATTACTCTTGTTTTTGTAAAGCTGAGAAATATTTCATATCTATTACAGATTATTTAACTGTGTAAAACCAGTACCCCCCAAATATGGAATACTTTGTGAAGGGATAAGCCATTTGGTTTGGGGCCATGGGACGCATGTCTTCGTATTTTAGTTTCTCTTCCTGCAGCTGTGCTAACATTCCCTAACGAAAGCGACTTAAGGGAGAAAGGGTCGTTTCTGGCTCACAGTTTGAGGGTGGCAGAAGCTTGAAGTTTTCTTATTGCATCTACAGTGGAAAGCGCTGAGCAATGAATTCATGCTCAGCTCACTTTCTCAACTTTACACAGGCCAAAATCCCCTGCTGAGGGAAAAAGTACTACCTGCAGTTAAGATGTCTTTCCACATCAATTAACACTGTCAAAATAATCCTCCACAGGAATGCCCAGAGGCCTGACTTCAGGTGAGTCTAGATTCTGTCAAATTGATATGAACACTTACCACCATGCTCCAATACTTAGATATTTCAAGTCTCAACCTAAGGAAACTTTTAAACACTGGGAATCTGTTACATGTAAAGAAGGGTAATTATATCTGATGCCTTGTCTTTAGATGCTCTCTGCTTGTGGGTCACTGTTGGAGTGCAGCTGTCCCTCGCCTTGACTGGCTAAGAAAGTGATACTCACTACTTCCCTAGTCAAAAGGAGAAACCCTTTGCCGCAGCCCTGCCTTCTACATTAGCTCTTTCCCGCATCCTGCTGGCTGCCTGGCTCACCTTGTTGTCTGACCTAGGGTGGCTGTCACAGAACATACCGTTGACTGTCTCAGAACCAGGTTTTATGCTTTAATCTGTATTTGGTGGAGCGTCTGTCAAGAGTGTGTGAGGCCCCAACATTACAGTGTTAGAGTAGAAATGTATGTCCCCAACCCTGTGATGTTCTCCCACTGCACAGAAGGGCCTTGACTCTGCTGTCCCTGGGCTGGGCTTAAGAAGGCAGGGCCACTGTCCTCCCTCATTGACAGAACTAGGCACAACACAAACACCTGTGAGCTTGAAGGATGTGCGTGCTAGCAGCCCTTCCTGAGGACTGATTGGGAGGTCTCTGGAAGTCTCTGGGAGCCGTCTAGTCCCGCTGGCTCCTGGTGAGAGCTTTTAGGACTAGAAGCAGGAATGATAAGTGCTCAGAAGTCAGGATCACTCAAAAAAGCATGGCCTCCATTTCTGCTGGTCATGGACCTACGCCCCACACGTATCTAAGCAATGCTGGCTAAGAAAGGCTGCTGAAGCCTCCTCCTCTCCTTCCTAAGCCTGTAGAGGTAACAGAAACTGGAAGTCTTCCTAGGGCTTTAGAATCTAGGTCTCTCTGGCCCTCCCTGTTCTCGTCCTCCCTAAAGATAAACGGGGGGGGGGGTCTCTATGAAGTTCCCTATGCCAACTGAGGAAACTGGTTTCCAAAGAAATGTGAAGAGGAGGAGGGGGAAGGAGAAGGGGCAGGGGAAGAAGGGGGAGGATTTGCCCACTATAAAGATATACCTTTGGAATAAGATTATTTCTCTTGGGGCTGGAGGGATGGCTCAGAGGTTAGGAGCACTGCCTGTTCTTCTAAAGGTCCTGAGTTCAATTACCAGCAACCACATGGTGGCTCACAACCATCTACAGTGAGATCTGGCGCCCTCTTCTGGCCTGCAGTCATACATGGAGGCAGAACACTGTGTACATAATAAATAAAATATTAAAAAAAGATTATTTCTCTTTTAAAATTACCTTACCAGCCAGGAGAATGGCTCAGCAGGTAAAGGTGCTTGCTGCCAAGCAAACTGAGTTTGAGCCTCAGGAACCACACAGTGGAAGGGGAGAACTGAGCCTTACAAACTGTTTTCTCACCTTTGCGCATGTGCTATGGGACACGCTCACACTGAATAAAATACAACTTTTAGCGCCTTACCCATTTTTGCATGTCCTAGTACCTAACAGATCAGGGGCTACCAGGTGGGAGTCCCAAGGGTGGAGAGGGGGTGAACTATGCCTCTGAGAGTTTCAGGCTCAGCCTGAGAAAGGTTAGAGAATGGAGGTGGGCACCTTAGCCCTAAATTCAAAGCGTGAAGATAACCACGTCTCTCTTAAGCCATCCCTGGAGCACTGTGAACACAGTGGCCTTGAGGCTTCTGACGTTCTAGGGATGTGGGTTCCAGGAGTGGACCAGAGATCTGTGGGGGTTCCTCAGGCCTTCCAGTGGCTCTCCACATTGGGTGACTAAGAGCCGAGAAGTAGCCCTTTTCCTAGAACACAGACATAGCCTACATAGGGATGAAGGGGATGTCCTCCCCTCCTCTGAAGGTTTGATTCTGCTGAAAAAAAAATAGGTACTCAGTTAACACAAGGAAAGGCACGCAAATTTGCAGCAGCCACATGCACCTAGGAACCAGGCTTAAGGACAAAATGAGTCTCATAAACCCTGAAGGGCCAGGTAGTTAATAAGTTGTTTTTTTTCATATTCTTTCATTTTTCATTCAAAAATTTACACTACCACCCCTTCTCCCAATCCCCTCCCTCTCCCCCACTACCCCTCCTCCCTCCCCCTGCTTCCTTAAGAGAAGGCAGGGTACCCTGCCCTGTGGGAAGCCCAAGGCCTTCCCCCCTCCATCCCGGCCTAGGAAGGTGTGCATCCATATAGACTAGGTTCCCAAAAAGCCAATACATGCAGAAGAGATAGGTCCCGGTGCCATTATCATTGGCAGCCACATTCAGAGATTCCGGTTTGATCATATGCTCATTCAGTCCTGGTCCAGCTGGATTTGGGGAGCTCCCATTGGATTGGTAGTTAGCAAGTTTAAATGCTGTCTTTGTAGAGGAGAGTGGGACTGTGGGCACTTTAGAGGGGCAGTGTTGACGTTTGCAAGAGAAATACCCTAATTGCTCACATATTTGAGCCCTTGGTCTCTGACTGGTGGCGCTGGTTGAGGAGGTATATGCCTTTAGGAGATGGGGCCCTACTGGAAGACGTGTGTCACTAAGGGCGGCTTTGAGAGTGTGTAGCCTTGCCCACCTCCAGTTCTTTCTCTCTCCTTCAAGCTTGCAGCTGAAGACGTGATCTCTCCTCTCCAGCTATAATGCCTGTCTGCTGCTATGTCTCCCCCATCGTTACAGACTTCATCTGGAAGCATAAACCAAGCCCTTCCCTGAGCTGCTTTTGGTGAGCATTTTAAGGCAGCAACAAAAAAAGAATACAGGTAGGTACTTTGTTTTGCTTTAGGAGAAATGAACGGGCAGCAGGATTAGACGAGGGGTTTAGACACAGCTCTTCCGGCTTTGAGGAGATGGCGCAAAAAGTTGCCCAGGCAGAGAGTGTCCCTCTGGCATGGTCCTCAGAGCAGATGTAAAATGTGGAGACCCATCTAGTCTTGAGTTCTGAGTTCTTCTCTGAGTAAGGAGGTTTAAGGAGGAAGTCCAAGACAATTGTGTTTCAGTTGGAAGAATTCCCTCCAGTCACATAAGGGGCTGCTGGGCGAGCATTCCCAACACTTGGGGGAAATAGCAGTTAGTTAGCAAGAGCTGCACTCCAAGGGAACTTTAATTCAAAGTGGTTAACATGTCAAAGCGTCACGCTGTGGACTCCAAGTTTCTGATTCCAACAGCTTCGTTTCCCAGTATCTCTGTGGGTAAATTGGCTTTGGGATTGAGTCCAAGATCCTAGGCAGAAGTGATGTCATTTATCCCCAGTCCTGACCTCCTGGAGGCTAGCAGCCATGCTCCCCTTTGGACTGCTTCACTATAATGGGACACCTATCCCAGCCTTCATCCCCAGGGCAAACTTGGGAACCTCCCATTGGCAATGGCAGGGAGGGAGGCTGGATCCCCGAAACTCTGCTAGGAGACAGTCTTTCGTACAAGAACCCACACTGGGTAGTAAAGAGAAACGAAATAAACTCGCATTGTGTGAAATCACTGAGCCTGCAGACTTGATCTCCTACTCACACAATGAGCCCACACACTGCGAAGCCCCTGCCCACTTATCTAGAGTTAACTGCTGTTGTCAAATCCAATGCATGGCGAATGTAACCTGACAAATCCTTCATTTGCTTGGCAGCCCTTCAGGTTCTGACATCAACCGTTATTGTGTGGCATGACAACAAAGCACCAATAATAAACATTTCACAAAGATGCTTGTAATAGCTTTTGCTTTTCAAAGAAAAAGAGAGAGGGAAAAAAACCCAACTAATTCCCTCCTCTTTCTCCCTCCAGTACCTACACTTGGCATCCGTCAATAATTGCTTTTGACACCATGCACATTTTCACCCTTCAGCGCATGGTGTAAATAAGCTACAGATGTGGACTTGATGATTCTGTTGTAGTCTAGACCGGTCACGCTATGGCTGTAAAGAGCAGCAGGTGCTTCTACCCTCAAAGATACCATACCGGCATGGGGGTTATCCTGCGCCAATGCCAATCGATAAGAAGCGGGACAAGAAAATCTCTCTGCCTTCCTCCTCTTTGCCTAAAAATGGATTTGTGTTTATTGTCTCCCTTCTCCACCAGGAGGGGCAGAAATGAATGACTAGAGCGAGCCTTAGCCCTGAGTGGAGTTACTTAACAAACTTAGCTACAATGTGCCACTACTTACTATTTCGTTCCCTATATATTTGCTTTTCCTCAGCTTACCAGTACCAGAAGCTCAACCCTTTACCTCAGCCCCGCCCCTTGTCTTGCCTTGCCTGCCGCCTCCCTACAAAAGTCATTGTTCTTGCTGAGATACTGTGTTGGTCTGAGTGTGTCCCTTCTCCGCTCCACCCAAGGGAGGGGTTCATTGGCTGGTTTCATCCCAGTGTGAGGAGGTGAAGGGGAGTTCTTTTAAGAGTGGAGCCTAGTGCGCGGTAATTAGGCCACTGTGGGTACCCCTCTCACGAGGAATCAGAGTGGGTCTCTTCAGAACCTAGAGAGTTCTATTGAAAGCATTGTTATAAAAGGGCAAGGCCACCACTCATTCCTCATGGAATGGGCAAAAAATCCTAAAATTCATATGGAACCTCGAAAGAGCCCAAATAGATGAGGTAAAGCAGTTTGAACAAGAAGAATGAAGCACCAGATCTCAAGATTTGCTATGAACTATTGGAACCAGGACAGTGCGGTACTAGCCAAAAATCTGACCCATGGACCAACAGAACAAAACACAGAACCTAGAACTAAGCCCAAATCTACAGTCAACTGCTCCTCAGTGAACACATCCAAAATGTACTCTCTTCAGAGGGCATTCTCTTCTATAAGTGGAGCTGGGAGAATTGGATAGACTAAAAAGGAAACGACGTCTATCTCTTTCTGTATTCAAACGACAACTCAAAAGGCAGCCATGGACTGGGCAGTGGTGGCGCACGCCTTTAATCCCAGCACCCGGGAGGCAGAGGCAGGCGGATCTCTGTGAGTTCGAGGCCAACCTAGTCTATAAGAGCTACTTCCAGGACAGGCTCCAAAGCTATAAAGAAACCCTGTCTTGGAAAAAAAAAAAAAGTCAATCAGGGTGGCACAGGTTGTTTAATGCAGGAGGGCTGAGGCAATGATTTTTTGAAAAGACATCTTAAAGGCAAGGCAATAAAATATAAGTAGAAAATAGGGTATTATCCTAGCTGCGGAAGGCCCTGAGCATGAAGAGAATGGACATGGCTGTTCTCACAGAACAGCTCTGTTAAAAGAACAAGCACACCGGTGAGGCCACAAGGGAAGCCTTTCCATCGCCACTAATGCTTTTCAGTCTTTCAGCGTGGTTTGCAAGTCGGGAATTTGATTAAATAATATTAAGGAGACAAGGAAGAAATTACTATTGTTTTGAACCTTGCAACTCTCAGGCTACGTGGCATCATGGACAAGAAGATTTTTTTCAAGTTAGAGCTGTCGGTGAACATGCTTACATCGTGCATTAAAGAAATGCGAACAACATGCATATTGAGTTGGAAACAAGACTATATGATAACCTCTGCATTTTATGTAATTTTAAAAGCACCCCGGCATAATGCAGTTTCCAGTAATTTATACATGTGGTGTTCAAATGATTTCTTCTCATCTAGTAACTAATTCAGAGTTTATTATTGAAAGTGTGAAAAAAAGACCTGAATTTTAGATGAAATGTGACCATATCTCAACAAATCTCCTATTTTGACATCAACCAGAGGCTGGTGTATATTTCAGAATTCTTTCTGCTTTTAATTAAACATGATTTTTTCTATCCTTCTTCATTCCATTTCATCAATAAACCAGAAGCCTTCACTACCTGTAATTTCTTAAATGTTTGCTTTAATATAACACAATTTTCTGAAAAGGGGAAGGAAATGTAATATTCTCAGGAACTTAGAAGCACTTAGTACTCAAAACCAAAACATTACAATATAGATAAACATATATATTAAGTACCAGGTCTCCAAAGGTCTTATCAAATTCATCGTAGAGTATTTAATTTTTAGAATATTTTATTGGAATATTTGATGACCATTTAAGATTGATATTTATTCCTAAATAATCTATCATATCTTTTAAATAAAATTACACAGGTCAAGACAAAAAGAATTTTCTTTATGTCACAAAGGCAGCCTTCCCTTGTGTGAACTAAACTATATTTCCACAGAAATAATTTTGGTACTTTCCATCAAATAAATGTCCAAGGAAGAGCATCCTAGCAAAACTTTCTCCCTGGCTTCATGAACTGCCCATGAATACTTTAATACTTTAATATTTGAAGTAGCTTTTGATGACAGATTTCTTTCTTACATTTAGGGCTCCTTTCTTAAAGTAAATAAAAATACAACCATATTTGTTAGCCAAGGCTCTCTTGTTTGCAGGATATTTCCTTAAAATCCATTTATCTCATGTAAAACTGTAGTTTTTTTAAATTGATTTTATTGAGCTATACATTTTTCTCTGCTCCCCTCCTCTTCTCTCCCCTCACCTTCAACCCTCTCCCATAGTCCCCATGCTCCCAATTTACTCAGGAGATCTTGTCTTTATCTACTTTCCATGTAGCTCAAACCCATGTATGTCTCTCTTAGGGTCCTCATTGTTGTCTAGGTTCTCTGGGATTGTGAACCTTAAGGACATGTGCTCAACTTTGTTCATAGCAGCATTGTTTGTCACAGCCAGAACCTAGAAACAACCTAAATGCCCTTCAGCCAAAGAATGGATAAGAAAAATGTAGTACATTTATACAATGAAGTGAAAAAAATAATGACATCTTGAAATTTTCAGGCAAATGGATGGAGCTAGAAAACATCATATTGATTGAAGTAACCCAGACCCAGAAAGACAAATATCACATGCACTCACTCATAAGTGGCTCTTAGACATAAAGCAAAGAAAATCAGCCTAGAATTCACAATCCTAGACTAGGGAACTTCTACAAAGTAGAGGAAAGAACTTCTGGAGAAAAAGCCAATGTAATAGGTGAAACTGTTTGCAAACTGTTGTTAGGAAAGGGATTAATAACCAGAATATATAAAGGACACATAATGGCTGGGCAGTGATGGCACACATCTTTAGTCCCAGCACACAGGAAACAGAGGCAAGTAGATCTCTATGAGTTTGAGGCCAGCGTGGTCTACAGAGTGAGTTCCAGGACAGCCAGGGTTGTTACACAGAGAAATCGTGACTTGAAAAACCAGAAAGAAAGAAAGAGAGAGAGAGAGAGAGAGAGAGGGAGGAAGGGGGAGGGAGGGACAGAGGAATGAAGAAAGGAAGGAAGAAAGAAGTTCAACAACAAAATACAATCTAACTTGAAAATAGACAATTTGAATGTATAATTCTTATAAAATATATGCAAATAGTACACCAGTATATGAAAATACCAGCATCTTGATCTATCAGGAAAGTGCAAATTTCAATGACTACAAGACAGAAGCTCCCCACAGTTACAATGACTATAGTCAAAAGGACAAGATAGCAAAGGATATGGAGAAAAGCGGACTCAGGTACTAATGACAGGGATGTAAATTAATGCAGCCATTATGAAGAGTATTGTGGAGGCTTCTCCAAAAACTAAGAGATCCTACCATAAGATCTAGTTTCCTCATTCCTACAAATATATCCATAGGAAATCATAGGGGGCTGGAGAGATGGCTCAGTGGTTAAGAGCACTGGCTGCTCTTCCAGAGATCCTGGGCTCAATTCCCGGCAACCACGTGGAGGCTCACAACCATCTATAATGAGATTTGATGCCCTTTTTTTCTGGCATGCAAGTGTACATGCAGACAAAGCACTCATACACAATAATTAAATAAATAAATAACCAAAAAGCTAGTACTGAAAAAAAAAAGAAAAGAAATCAAACAGCACGCCACAGAAATACCTGCATTCCCATGTTTATTTAAGAACTATTAGTTGACTATATAGCCAAGATGTGGCCTCGGCTGTGGTGTCCACTGGCAGCAGATGAGTGGCAAAGGAAGCATAGCAGCACACTCGGCCTGTCCTTCTCCAAAACTGGAGGCTAATTTCTTTACCTTTACCATCATCCAGCCTCATTTGTTTGGTTATAACAAAGACAAATTGACCAAGACAGATGCCATAGAGGTTAGATTCTAACCACTCCTCTGTATTTCTCACCCTATGTTGCTCCCAAGTGGGTACAATGTTACAGATGTTATCCTTAGCCATGAGAGAAAATGCAAATCAGAACAACACTGAGATTCCATCTGAGACCTGTAAGAACAGCCAAGATCAAAACCACTTATGACAACTTATGCTGGAGAGGATGTGGGGTAACACTCCTCCATTGGTGGTGGGAGTGCAAGCTGGTACAGCCACTTTGGAAATCAGCATGGCGATTTCTCAGAAAATTAGGAAACAACCTACCTCAAGACCCAGTAATACCACTTTTGGATATATACCCAAAGGATGCTCAATTGTACCACAAGGACATGTGCTCAACTATGTTCATAGCAGCATTGTTTGTCATAACCAGAACCTGGAAACAACCTAAATGTCCCTCGACCAAAGAACGGATAAGGAAAATGTGGTACATTTACACAATGGAGTACTACAAAGCAGAAAAAAATAATGACATCTTGAAATTTGCAGGAAAATGGATGGATCTAGAAAACATCATATTGAGTGAGGTAACCCAGACCCAGAAAGACAAATATCATATGTACTCATTCATATGACTTTTAGACATAAAGCAAAGAAAAACCAGCCTACAGTTCACAATCCCAGATAACCTAGACAACAAAGAGAACTCTAAGAGAGACATGCGTGGATCTAATGTACATGGGAAGTAGAAAAAGACAAGATCTGCTGAGTAAATTGGAAGCATGGGAACCATGGGGGAGGTTAAAGGAGGAGGGGAGGGGAAGGAAAGGGAGAAAAGAAAAATATATAGCTCAATAAAAACAATAGAAAAATTAAAAATAAAAAACAATGTTACAGATGTTAATAAACTTCCATTTGTTTTTCTCTTGCACTTCTGTCTCCTGTCAGTTTAATTTACAGGACCCCAGACAGTTAACCTGAGACAGGTAGAGAGAAAACAGTTTTCCTCCCCTCCAGCTGGAACTCAACTTCATGCCTGGGTTCTCTCCATATCTACAGGGATGGTGAAGGGCTTCAAAATTGCCATCTGGAACGCGGCTGAGAGACTGAGCAAGTGAAAAAAATTCAGCAACTGTCTTAAGCTATTCGGAAGAGTGTCATATTGAAGAGGGATTATATTGTGCTTGCCCTCAAGGGGCATAAGCAGAACCAACTGGCTGGAGGCTCCCTAGGAGAAATACTCAAAAGAGAAAGCCAGGGCAAGGGGAGGTGGCTCTGCTGGGGGGAAACAGGAAAAGGCAGAAGAAGAAAGACCGATGTGCCCCATGGTCAACTTCATTTAAAGGTTGGAAGCTCCTGTTTTGGGTTAACTTGCAGGCTGACTGTTTCATTGTTTTGGAAAATGGTTTTAAAGGCACCTATAAAGAGCCTTGGTTATGCAAACAGAGAACAATGAGTCTTTCCTAGAGTGACAGGTTTGATGGCCTGGCGCTCAGGAACTAAACTATATTGCATAATGATGAAAAATGTGTTTCATTCTTTTTGTGGAAAAAGTCTCATCTCTGTGTGAATTGGATTTCTGCTAGGGAAAGAAATGTTGTTTTGTTTTGGTTTTTTTTTTTAAATGCATGTGAATTTAGCCGACATGTACTATGTATATATTGTGACTTGTCTCTGTGACAGTTTGATGTGCTCAAAAGAGACGCAGAGCACGGTGGGAGGGCCTGGCTTCAGAAACAGCTTAGACTATTCATATCCCATTCACTTTCCAGAAATGGGTGACCCAGACTTGGAGAAAGTACTGGTGTGGAATTTTTAGCTTTTGATGGATTCATTTGGAGGCTCTAGGGACGTGTTCCAGAGCCTCTTCCAAAAAGACATGTTTGCTTCAAAGAATAACTGCAGAACCAATACCCACGCGATCAATCTTTAACCAGACCGGAGCATGACGGCAATACCAAGGAACAGCAGCCTCTTCCATTCATCCACATGCCTTCCAACAGGGATGACACCGTGTGGTCATCAGTCTCCTGCTTGTCTTAATCATCTTAATACCTGTATATCCTCCCTCCCTCTCTCTCTCTCTCTCTCTCTCTCTCTCTCTCTCTCTCTCTCTCTCTCTCTCTGTGTGTGTGTGTGTGTGTGTGTGTGTGTGTGTGTGTGTGTGTGAGATCAGGTGTACTTTTCACCTTTTTTTTTGAGACAGTGTCTCTTAATTCATGTAGAGTGGCTGGCCAGTGAGCCCAAGGGATTCGCCTAGCTTTGCCTTCCATCACACCTGGCTTTTATGTAGATGCTGGGACTCTAACTTGGATCTGCATTATACATGAGACCAAGTCGTGTCCCCAGAACCCCCAAAACCTTTCCGTTTTGCCTCACGCTGTTAGCATCCCTCCCTGAGGCACCTAAAGGACATCTATTTACCTTCTCTCCACAATGTCTCAAGGAAGAAACAACATATGACTCTGCCAAATATCATGGGGTGGGCGATGAGGTTAGGGGCTCCCAGAGCATCGGTGGAGGGTTACTTGCTGCAGCACTAGTGACCCCAGAACAGCTGCACTGGAAAATCTGCACCTCACCTCGAAGATTGCTCCCCGTTGCTGCGTGGAGGGAGCCCCTCCCAGTTAATTTGCCCTAGGTTATAAACTCTAACACTTTCCAAGAGCCTCAGGTCAGTGCCCTGGGGCTGGAAGGAGTGGCTGGAAACTCTGGTGTGAATCCAATGACTTACCCCTTCTACCCTTCGGGAGCTTTGGTGAAGGGATGCCAACGGCCAACAAGCACTCCCTCTCTCTGTTCTGATGAATTCCCTCGCATGCAGAACCACAGCAGATACCAATAAGATGGTAGCTGTTTCCCTTGGAGGACTGTGGCATTCTAGGATCTTCTCGCGAATCATGCATGTTGATGCTGGTTGCTGTGTCTCATTCCTTCCTAATGCCAACTGGAATCCCATAGTCCATGACTTATTGACCCAGTTAGCAACTGACGAACATTTAAGCTGGTTCCGTTATTCATTATCATTATCATTATTAAGGTATCAGCGCTATAAACTCCGCCCCAACCCCCATCATGTAGAAATATTTCTAGGACAATTGTTCATGTGGTGGTTTGAATGAGAATGGCCCCTCCCCCACAGACTTATATGTCTGAATGCTTGGTCCCCAGTTGGCAGAACTGTTTGGAAAGGATCAGGAGGTGTGGCCTTGTTAAAAGAACTGTTACCTTGTTTGGGGAATTGTGTCACTGGGGGTGGGCCTTATGATTTCAAAAGCCCATGCCATTTCCCATCAGTGCTCTCTCTCTCTCTCCCCCCACCCCCAACTTTTGGATAAGCTGTAAGCTCTCAGTTTCTTCTCCAGCACCATGCCTGTTTACTGCCATGCTCTTGCCGTGATGGTCATAGAATCACCCTCTGAAACTATAAGCAAGCCTCCAAATTAAATGCTTTCTTTTATGGTTGCCTTGGTCGTGGTGTCTCTTCACAGTAATAGAAAAATAACTGAGACAGTTCTCTAAATGTCCCAGCATCAGATCACCTGGAAAACATGCAATGTCAACTCTTCCAGCCTTAAGTGGAAGAAGAGAGAGGCCTGGCAGTCTGGGTAGGTGTGCTAACGGCAGGCCGAGGGTTTAAAGTCACACCCCCAGCCTGACCAACATTTGATATTACAGCAATTGTTATCTACAAAGTTCATGCTTGGGGACCACTCAACGGTCATGAAAAAATCCATACAAAACGGTCTCCTATTTTAAGTAGGTTAATGATTTAAGATTAGGTGCCACACATAGATGGACAATGCTCCCTCCAGAGACCATAGACTAACTAACAAAAAGTCAGTGCCAGACAAGGGAAGCCTCCCTTCAAATTGTGAGTCACGGGGATACAAGAGATCCTCAGAGCAATACAGGGTTGCCATTGCTTTTGTCTGCCTGCTGGAACTCTAGGGTAGGACCCTATTGCTGATCACACTGCCCTCTTTGATCACAGGACTTAGAGGGATCAGGGGGTCCTGGCCTGAAGGCCTCCTACCTAAAGGCTAGTTCTCATAGTGTCAAGAAGATACTCGGCAAACTGCCGGAGAAGAAAGCGATCATAATCCTCCCCAGCTGTAAATGCTGAGAACTACAATTACAACCAGCCCAGCAAGGGATCCCTTCCAGTGCAATAGTGGAACTAATGTATTGTGGGTAACCAACAGCTGTCATCTGAAAGGATTTAAGGCCCACTTAAGGAGGAGGAACATGCCTGGCACTGTAAACCTAGCTGAGGACCAATAGCTAGAGAGGTCATACATAGCTCCTAGAGGAGACTTTACTACTACTAGATTGCTAACTTAATAGCGTTTCCAATCATCTTCTAAATTCTTATCCTTATACCCACAGGTAAGGGCAGCTTTCACCCCTCATCAAAGACGCTCCTCTTTGCAGCAGCTGGAGACTGCTACAGCAGATCAGAATGCAAAAGTAAAGGCCATAAAGGGCCCAGCCCAAATGGGACATCTATAACCCAACCATACACCCAAGGGTCAGGAAACTCTGGGGAAGAGTGACAGAAAGATGTCAGAGTCAGAGGACTGGTGGAGGGGGGACTCCTGTGAGATCATGCATTGTGGACATAGCAGTTACACCAAGACCCTCAGTAAAATGGCTGCCTACACAAGGCTACACCAATTAACATGCCCACATGGATGGAGGAGTCCCCAAGGCCTCACTTTTAGAGGAAGAGCTATAGACAGTCAATGGCTGCCAAGAGAGGGAAACAACTTGGTTTTGGCAACAATATTCACCATCCTGATGAGTTTCAAATGTTCTGTGTGTGTGTGTGTGTGCGTGCGTGCGTGCGTGCGTGCGTGCGTGTGTGTGTGTGTGTGTGTGTGAATGCATGTGGATGTCAGAAGACAGTATGCGAAAGCTGAATCTCTCCCTCTTCCATGTAGGTCCTAGGGCTAGAACTCAGGTCGTTAGGCTTGGTGGCAGGTGCCTTCATCGGACACTGACCCATCTTGCCAGTCCTCAAATGATATTTTTTTTCATGTTAATATGAACTCTTTAAAAATGAGATTAAGCAATGTGTCAGAACCTGGCCAGCCAAAGATGGGGAGTGGGAGCAAGGGGAGAAGGAGTGGGCGGAAGGGGAGGAGGAGGTGGTTTAGTCTAGGCATGGGCTAGTGGAAGGATGACGCAGAACACAGAGCTGGCTGCAAAAGATAATGCAGAACTTGGGAGCTAGCTGCAAGGAATCGTTAACTGGCTTTATGCCAAAAAGACAGAGAGTCCCAGAGAGCAGGACCACTTCTAGGGGAGGGATGAAGACTATCCAAAGTGGCTCTGGTGGAGAAGGGAACCGGGGTGTGGACCTGGCCTCGCTCTTCTTGCTCTGTGGGATTCCTTCAGGCTGAAGATGCTCAGTGAATTTGGAGAAGCAAAACAAAGGCATCTATCCTCATAAAAATCCCTTTCCCATGACATTAGCCACTAGGGTTTCATATTCCCAGAAATGCTTGTTCAAGACTGTATTTATTTTCTATCACATTCCTCCTATTGGTTTGAAGGTCTTTAAGTATCTTGAATTTGTATCCATTCTCCCTCCATCTCTCCCTCTCTTCCTTCCCCCCTGTCTCTTTCCTTTTCTTCCTCTACTAGGAATTGAACCCAGGTCTTCTGCATTTTAGGCAAGTACCACTCAGCTGCACCCTATTCAGTCTTCTTTGCACTTTTAATGTTGTCATAGGAAAAATAGAAAAATCTTAATTTTATTTATCATTTCTGCTATGATTATACTTCCTGCATCCATTTAAATAAAATAGTATTTTCCTACCATGAAATTATAATACAAAATCAAGGATATTATTCCTTATCAGTTTCTAGAAACTATATATTTGCATTTTACATTTAACGTAGATTGACTATCTAGAGTTTCAACCTTTGCTCCACCAAATGCCCTGTGTCTCTCCTGGGTCATTTTCTAGTCCCTTGTCTGTTTCAGTGTCCTTGTACCAATATGAAGATGCTCTGACTGCTGTAGCTTTGCAATCTGCCATGATTTCAAGGGCACCACACCCCATACTTTCTTCTTCAAAAGGTTCTTGGTTGTCCTTGGGTCTTTATAGTCTCATATAAATTTTAAAATAAGGTGGTCAAATTTCAGGTCCCAAATCTCCAACAAACACTTAGAATTCTTCACTGAGATTGAATTAAATTTATAAATCAGTTTGGGGGAAAATACATACTTTTACACAAATGAATCTTTCTGTTCATGGATATAGCATATCCCCAGTCTATTTATTTTGGCATTTAATTTCTCTCAGAGATGTTTTATGGTTTTTCCATAAGTCTTACATACTATTTTATTTTTATTTTTTTTTACAGTGCTTGGATTGAACCCAGAGCCTCAAACAGGGTCAATATGTATTCTTCTAGTGAGTTCCACCCTCAGGCCCATTTTAAAAGTTATAATTAGCTGCTGAGTTTGGTGTTATATAAATGACAGTCTTAAAATTTCTTCTCTTTCCAGGCATGGCGACACTTGCCTGTAAAGAGGACATAGACTCAAGGCTAAAATGGATGCTTCAGCAAGACTTTATTTCGAAAAACAAGACATTTCCTAATGCTGTTACTGGATTGTGGATCAGTAAATGGGTCTTGTGCATCGATCTTTGGTCTGAACGTTGGTGTTCTTTCAAAACCACTATTGAAACTGAATCCTCGACATTTAGGAGAACGATTCAGGGAGGGGTCCTGTCCTTATTAGTGGGACCAGTGCCATCCTCAGAGGCACAGAGGAAGCTCAGCCTCCCTGCACCTCTGGAAGGGAGGACACAGCCAGGGGAGGACACAGCCAGGGGAGGACACAGCCAGGGGAGGACACAGCCAGGAGCACCATCTAACCATCTATAAAGCAGGACATTGACTTTCACCAGGTGCTCTGATCTTGAGCTTTCAAGTTGCTCCAAACTACATGGAAAAGAATCCTGTTATTCATAAGTTTCCCAGGTGTTTTGTTATAGCAGCAGGGATAGACCCTTATAAACTTATTAGCAGCCTTGCTAAGCGCTTTTAAAACTTCTGATGGCATGTTACATTATTTTGACTTGACTTTGTGTAGTCAGTCATATTATCCATGGGTGGCAGTTTTATTGCTTCTCCCAATCATTTCTTCATTTATTTACTTACATTTTATTAATCCATTCTCAAATTTTTTTTTTACTTGTTTTACTTTCTTAAGGTCTGTTAAAAGTCTTTGCCACTTTCTTAAGTTAAATGGTAACCTTCCCCCCAAATATATGTATTAAGAATTATAGGAGCTTTGAGAATTGATCAGTAAAAGCACTTGCTGTGCCAGCATGAGGACTTGAATTAAATCCCCTGTGCCCGCCTAAAAACTTGAGTATGACTGAGCATGTCTGCAACCCCAATACTGTGGGGGACCGAGCAAGGAAAATTGTTGGAGCTTGTTGATAGCCAACCTAACTCCAAAATCAATAAAGAGATCCTCCTTTGGCCTCTGCATGTGCAAAAGCACAACCCCTCCACACATGTACCATACACACACACACACACACACACACACGTACAACACAGACACACACACGTACAACACAGACATACATACCATACACTCACATATACAACACAGACATACACATATATATATATAACAAGGGCACAAACACACATGATACACATACACAAATATACCACACAGACATATATACATGCTTACATATGCCACACACATACACAAATATACCACATATACACACACACCACACACACATATACCACACAGACACACACATAGGTGCACACACAAATATACAACACTGACACACACACGCCACACATATATATACCACACAGACACGTACACACACAAACATAGATACACACATACCACACAGACACACACATAGGTGCACACACACATACAACACTGACACACACATGCCACACACACGTATACCACACAGACATGTACACACACATATATTATACAGACACACATATACCAGATACACATATACCACACAGACGGCACACATATGCATATACCATACCTACACACACACCCAATTTTTTAAAAAAAAAGAGAAAATAGAAAGGAATTATAAGTGTTCTTCTAAGAATTGTGTTAGCTGCCTCCCCACAACTCTTGAATTTATATATATGTATACATATATATGTATATATATTTTTAAGATTTATTTATTTATTATGTATACAATGGTCTGCCTGCATGTGTCCCTGCAGACAGAAGTTGGCACCAGATCTTAGTACCGGTGGTTGTGAGCCACCATATAGTTGCTGGGAATTGAACTCAGGTCCTCTGGAAGAGCAGTCAATGCTCTTAACCACTGAGCCATCTCTCCAGCCCCCTATATATATCTTTTTTATTGCTTAGTTCTAAATGTTTTTCATTTTCCATTTTGACATCCTCTTTCACCCCCAGTGAGTTGGGAAACAAATTGCTCAACTTCCAAGCATTGCTGGGGGTGGATTCTTTTAGCTATGTTTTTATTTTTGACTTTTTGCTAAAGTGTGTTGTGCCTAGAGAACAGATTCTGCAAAATTTCAGTCTACGGAAGCCTGTTGAGGCTTGTCTTATGGCCAAACATATGGTCAATTTTTCTAAATATTTCATGTGCAATTAAAAGAACTATGTATTCTGCCGAGTTGTGCAATGTTCTCCGTAAGTTAATTGGAGTTTGCAGATACTGTCTCTCAAATATTCCAAGCTTTCACTTTTTTAAAAATCTAGTTGTTTATTTTTTTAATCAATTACCGAAATGGGATTTATTAAACGTTCAGTTACCTTCATGAGTTTGTCTATTTCTAATGTATTAATCAGTTTTTTATCTTTTTATATTTTAATCTTTTATCTTTATAAAGGTTCTATTTTGTAACTAGTATTATTTTTCGATAACACCTTTGTGTGTGTTTTTACTATAGCAACACCAACTCTCTTATAGTTTATTTTCTTATGGCGTATTTTCTTCCCTTTTTATTTTACTTTGTATGTATGTGTGTATTGCACACATATGGAGCACACATGCATGTGTGTGTGTGTGTGCATGTGGAGGCCTTGAGTTGACGTCAGAAATCATCCTGGATTCTCTCCCACCTTATTCACTGAGGCAAGGTCTCTCAGTGAAGCTCAGGGCTTGCTTATAGCTGGTCTTAGTAGCCGGCTTGCTTATAGCTAGTCTTGGTAGCCGGCTTGCTTATAGCTAGTCTTAGTAGCCGGCTTGTTCTAGGGTGCCCCGTCTGCACCTTCTGAGGCTGGAATTACAAGAGGGTCATTTACATGAACTCTGGAATTCGGAATCTGCCCTCGCTCTTGCACAGCAAGTGTCTTACCCACTGGGCTGCCTACTCTGCCCAGCCCACCTCCTTCTTAGTCTTTCCCTTTACTTCGGTTTCTCTCCAGAATTAATTTTGGGTGGTGTAGTCAAAATAATTGGCTAAATCTTTTTATTACTTTATGTTTTGTAATTGGAAATTATTCCCTTTACTTTACAGGCTGGCATATTTTTTTTCCTGCTACACTCTCAATGTGTTATTAGCTAGTCAATGTATCTGGATATTATTTGAATGGTGTTTCTTACTATATCATTTGTTCTATGTCCTAGAATTCCTATTCTTGGGTAATTTTACAGAAAAAAACTCAAATGGACAAATCTACAGGGGAGGGACATTGAGAATCCATGCCACTGTTTTGTGGGAAAAAGTAAGTGGAGGTAACTGAGAAAGCCAATTTGGTTGTTTGTCTTAATGCTTAGGTGAGTGTACACATCACACCATGCTCCCAGGACTGGATGTCTTCATGCCGAGACAGGCAGCAGGAACAATAGCTCTGTCAAATAATAGGGTAATCTAATTCTCATGCCCCCAGTAAACGAAAGCTTTCGGTGAGCCCCATGCAATTGACGAAAAGGAGCAATTTTATCTCTGCCTGTCGCAATGTTGCTGTCTGAACATGGTAATGACCCTCATGGACAGAATAACCACGGGAGAACAGACGCTCTTTCCCACAAGCAGCCCTCTGACGGATGCCTGCGAACGCTGGCAGCTCGGGACATTTTCCTTGACATTCTTCTTATGCTTTGTGTTTGAAATTGTACGTCTTCTGAAGACGGCCTCCTCTGTGCCTCTTTGGGAGCAGATGTCCATCTTTGATTCCAAATGCGCTTCCCTGACTCGCTCACCTCACCCAGGTCTCCATCACTGGGGAATAAGCAAGTCAAACAAGGTGGATGTAAGCCACGCTGCATAGCCAGCTGCTAGAGGAAAAGAGATGAACGTAGCACACCATTCATAGATATTTTAAATACTATGCTGCATACAAATGCAACCAATAGGGCCTTCCGCATTTTCATTTATTTCATCCCCACAGCAAATCTAGATAAGCTTTATGAGGGTGAGAATTTTGTCTGCGTCCTTGGTGCCTGGAACTATGCCTGGCACACAGAAAGCTCTAGTGTAATATCGAATGAATCCCCCTCTTATAAAACTGGAATATAAATATTGTGCATTAAGAAATTTGCTTAAAGTTACCCAATGTGTGGAGTCTAGAGCAGAGCTAAGACTCCAGTCTGCATCCTGTAAGCCCACTGTCCCTGAGGCTGCCAGAGCTGTGCATCATTTGTGTCTATTAGAAATGCACAAGTGCAATAAAACCCACCGTTTTCCAAAAATAATGCATGTCTGAGAACAAAAGCAACACACATTTGACTAAGTGCTTATGCAGCATGAGGGAGAGGATCCAGGTGAGAAAAGCCTTTTAAGAAAGGAAGGGTTGCTGGGCAGTGGTGGCGCATGTCTTTAATCCCAGCACTCGGGAGGCAGAGGCAAGCAGAGCTCTGTGAGTTCGAGGCCAACCTGGTCTACAGAGTGAGTTCTAGGACAGGCTCCAAAACTACATGGAGACACCCTGTCTCAAAAAAAAAAAAGAAGAAAGTAAAAGAAAGAAAAAAGGAAGGAAGGGAAGAAAGAAAAAAAGGAAGGAAGGAAGGAAGGAAGGAAGAAAGAAAGAAAGAAAGAAAGAAAGAAAGAAAGAAAGAAAGAAAGAAAGAAAGAAGAAAGAAAGAAAGGGTTGCCTTGGCTCCCAGTTCAGGAGGGTGCAGTCAGGCCATCAGGCTGTAAAGGCAGTGCAGGAGTAGGAGTTAACTGGCCACAGAGCAGAGTGAATTGGATGTGGGCAGGTTATAAGGTCTCGAGGCCCGCTGCATGACCCACTTCCTCCCACAGGTTCAAACCACGTCTGCAGGTGGAAGCAACAGTTTCGAAAGGTTTGCTTATGACTGAGAATGGAAAGTGGGCAGTAGGTGAAGGAGATTAAGATTCGATAATCTCTTGGAGCTGGAGAGATGGCTCAGTGGTTAAGAGCACTGGCTGCTCTTCCAGAGATCCTGAGTTCAATTCCCAGCAACCACATGGTGACTCACAACCATCTGTAATGAAATCTGGCACCCTCTTCTGGCATGCGGGCATACATGTAGGCAGAATGTTGCATACATAATAAATAAATAAATCTTAAAAAAAAAGATTCGATGATCTCCTTTTCAAAAACAGAACAGCTCAAAAGAGCTCTAACACACTCATTTAAAGTGAACAACTAAGTCATGTTTTAGTTGGATTTTTTAATTGAAAATTCACATAATATATTCTGATCATGGTTTCCCCTACCTCATCTCCTCCCAGGTCTTCTCTCCCCACCCATTCAACTCCATGACTTCTTTCTCTCTCTTTAACAAACAGCCAAGGGGTGGTGGGAAAGGAGAATAAAAACAACAGAAAAAAAGTACAAGAAACATGCATAGAGACAAAACACACCCACAAAAGATCCCCCAAACCCTTAAAACACAAAATTAGAAACCATAATAAACACACAAAAGCTCAATAAGTTAAAAGGTACTGAACAAAGCAATATGGGACAAATCTACAAAACCACCATTGCATTAACTTTGTGTGGGCCATCCTTCGCATGGGGCCTGCCCTTAAGTGTGGTTTATATTCCCAGTGAGACTCCATCGGAGAAAATTAGTTTTTCTTTGTAAGCAGTTGTCATTTGGAGAGAGCTTCTTAGTTAGGAACTTGTGTCCACTTCCCTGTCTCAGAGCTGGGACCCCAGGTGACTCGAACCTGTGCAGGACCTATGCGTGCGGCCGTGAGTACACGTACGCATCCATCCTGCTGTGTCTGGAAGACACTGTGTCCTTGCTGCCATCCATCCCCTCTGCCCCTTTTCTACATAGTTCTCTGAGCCCTGGGAAAAGGGGCTTGAAGAAAACATCCCTTTTAGGTCTGAGGGCTTGAAAGTCCCCTCTGCACATTGTCCAGTTGGGGGTCTCTGTATTTGTCTCCCACCTTCTGCAAGAGGAAGTTTCTCTGATGATGGTTGAGCAAGAAGACAACCATCAAGTCCTAGCCTCGTGTGGCCACAGGGGTCCCAGGCAGAAAGTCTGTTTCAGTCATGCTTGTTTTTTTATTCGTTTGTTTGCTTTGTTTTGTTTTTTGAGGCAGGGGTTCACTGTTGTGTAGGCCAGGTTAGTCTCAAATCCACAGAGCCCCTGCTCCTCATCTTACCTGCTGGTTACTGAGATCAAAGGCATGTACTACCATGCTTGACCTATTTATTTTTAATTATTACTTCATTGCTTTTGTGTGTATGGGTGTTTTTCCTGCATATATATCTGTGCACCATGTGCATGCCTGGTATCCTTGGAGATAAGAAGAGGGTGTTGGATCCCTTGAAACTGGAGTTATGCTTGATTGTGAGCCTCCATGGGGTGCTGGGAATCAAACCCAGATTCTCTAAAAGAGCAGCCAGTGATCTTGACCACTAAACTACCTCTTCGGCCCCTGTTTATTTATTTTAAAGATAAGATCTTACTGAATAGCCCAGGCTGGTCTCCATCTCAACCTCCTGCTTCAGCCTTCTGGGCGCAGAGATTCTGAGCAAGGCTGGCAATGTTTTAAATGCACAGTTACAGGGTTGGACAATCATAGTCAAAATCAAGTTTGACTATCAGCTCAGAAAGAAACCCTAAACCTAGTAGCTTTTCTTTGTCATCTTCTCCAATTCCCTCATGGTTAGGCAGCCGCTAGTCTGCTTTCTGTCTCTGTAGGGCTGCCTACTGTGGATTTTATCTATCTATCAATCGATCGATCTATCTATCTTGGTTTTTTTGAGACAGATTTTCTCTGTGTGACAGGTTGTCCTGGAACTCATTTTGAAGACTAGGCTGGTCACAGAGATCCACGTCTCTTGGCCTTCTGAATGCTGGGATTAAAGGCATGTGCCACCACTGCCCAACTACTGTAAACATTTAAAAAAATACAATTAGAACCTGTCTTAGTGTTCTGTTGCTGCGAAGAGACACCATGGCCATGGCAACCCTTATAAAAGAAAGCATTTAATTGGAGCTGGTTTACAATTTTGGATGTTTAGTTCACGGCACGGTAGCATGCAGGCAGACATGGTGCTGGAGAAGTTGAGAATTCTACATCCAGATCTGAAGGCAGCAGAAAGAGAGAGCTTCTGGGCTTGGCATGTTCTGAAACATCTAGTGACACACTTCATCCAACAAGGCCATGCCTCCTAGTCCTTTCAATTAGTGCCACTTGCTGGTAGTCAAGCATTCAAAGTTATGAGCCTATGAGGGTCATTCTTTTTCAAACCACCACAGATGCTACCAGCATTCTACCAATAGCTGGGCTGTTCTCATTCAACATGCTTGTCAAGGCTCATTCTTGGTATAGCATCTACCAGTTTATTCCTTTGTTTTGCAAAATAATATTCATTGCATGGAGACACCATGCTTTGTATTCCTATCCGTCAGTTTACGGACATTTAGAAGGATTACTCTTTTTGATTAGCATGAGCAACACTACCGAAAACTTCCCAGCACAGCTTCTATGTGGACATTTGTGTTCAATTCTTGTTGAGGGATATCTATAATTGCTGACTCCCCTATGGCTATTTACTTATTTACGTTTTTCCCCTCCTAAGGAGCAATCAGACTGATTTCCAAAACACCTATGCCATTTTACATTTAGCAGTAAAGAAGGCTTCCAATTGCTTGCTCTACCTTCTCGGTAACTCTTATGATCCGTCCTTCTGATTGTAACTATCTGCACAGGTGTGGCATGTCCTCTCACTGGGGTTTTGATGGCAGGTCGCTGATGGACAATGATGGTGATCATCTTTTTGTGCTTCTTGTTTTCCTGAAGGTGAGTATGTTTGAGAAGTGATGTGTGCCCTGGTATACACAGTCAGAGCTTGATGGTGCTGGAGGTACTTGAGGCTTGGTTGGTGATTCCTGAAGGAGCCCAGCCTTCAAGGGGAAAGATAGCCTACAATCTAAGCGAAAATGAGGCTGGAGAGATGGCTCAGTGGTTAAAGGCACTGGCTGCTTTTACAAAGCACTGAGATTGGATTCCCAGCCCCACACTGTGGCCCACAACCGTGTATAACTATAGTTCCAGGGCTTCAGACGCCATCTTCTGGCCTCTGTGGGTACTACATGCACATGGTGCACAGACACTTGCAGACAGAATACAGCATTGGCACAAAATAAAATAAAAATAAATATTTGATTAGACACTTCAGGTCACTAAACTGAAGAAGAGGAGGTTGGAGGAATGCAGGGAGGTTGGAATGCTGGCAGGACACCGGGTGGTGATGAGAAGAGGAAATATTCCAACCTTAATGCCTCTGTTTCCCCAGGAAGCAGGAAGTGGGAAGCAAGCTCACAGGCTAAAGAGGGAGCTGCTTTAGTCAGCTTTTGTCACTGTGACAAAATGCCTGCTATGGACAACTTAAAGGGCAAAGGCTTATTTTGATTCCTGGGTTCTCAGGGTTTAGTCTATGGTGAGCTGGCTCCATTGCTTCTTCTGGGCAGGGAGCAGTCTATGGTAGAACACAAGGGCTTACCTCATGGCAGACAGAAGGCAAATAGAGCAAGATAAGAAGAGACCAGAGACAAGAAGAACCTGCTGAGGCATGCCTTTTGACCCACTTCCTCCCACTTGATCCCACTTTCACACCCATTCAGTCACGATCCCGAACCCCTAAGTGGGTTAGTCATCAGGGAAATGAGCCCTCACATGGTCCAATCCCCTCTCTGTGGCACCACTAGCTGTGGGCCAAGCTTTTAACACGTAGGCCTTGGGTTCTGAGGGGTGAGGGAGCATGGGAGAGCACTTCATATTCAAACCACAACGGGTACCAAGTCAGAAAGTGTTGGAAGCTGGGCGTGAGAACCAGGAGATATGAGCTAGCTACCTGTCGAGAGGAGAAAAATGGAGAGAGACAGCACCGGACACCCCGGCTGGGCTTGTGAATGCTAATTCAAAATGTGGAATCAGCCTGGCATAAATTTTCTCTAGAAATATACCACCGGGCACCGGAGCAGGAAAGCCCCAAGGGTGTGTGGAGCAGCATCAGATCCACAACAAGACTGAAACCAGAGTTTGTCACATGCACCCCTGCCCTCCACACACATAACTGTCTCCCATCAGAGTAGCATATTTGCATCACGGACATTAGGGTCACTCAAAGCCTACAGTCTACATTAGGGCTCACATCTGTGTTACATTCCGTGGGACTTGACAAATACATTACAAAATCTATCCACAGTTATGAATCATACAAAACAGTCCCGCTGACCTATTTTCCTCTCCCTCCTTGAACCCTTGGCAACGGCTAATCTTTACTGTCTCTGCTATTGTGTCTTTCCCTGAGTTTGGAAGAGACAGCAGGTAGCCTTTTCACACTGGCTTCCTTCCTTGAAGGTCCTTTCGCGTCTTCGCATAGCCTCGTGGGATCTCTGAAAGGGAAATTTCAGGCTGGTGCTGTTCACAGTGATGACATACTGAGTCGAAGTGAAGGAAAAAGTGGTTGGGGGGGTGAGCAGATGGAAGGACACAGAAGCCAGGATGTTGGATGAGCCATTCTCAGGGTCCCCACCTGATTGAACCAACCCACTGTCAATCATCTTAGGCAACTATAGCCACCTCCCCATAGGTAATGCGACCTAGAGCCCACTCAAAAGAATTGTGCTTTCCCTTACCTGATTCTTGAGAAGAGAAGCCAGGCTTTGTGCAGCGATATTGAGGTTCTATATTGTCTGTAAGTGAATCCACACTTAGATGTGGGGAGGGGGGAGGCTGGCCTTTTCCTGAGTGACAAGCAGGGAATCGGATGCAGTGACCATACACTAAGGATACCTGGGTGTCTTCTGGGTCCCATTTTGTACTAGTTACCTTGTCACGGTGCCCAAACACCTGGCAGAAGCAGCTTAAGGAAGGATGGGCTTCTTTTAAAGCATAATTTAGGATACAGTCCGTCGTGGCGGCGTGGGCAGTTGTGTTGGTAGAAGCAGGAGTTTGTGGTACAACTTGTCATATTGAGGCTGCAAGCAGGAGGCAGAATCTTAGCAGGAAGCAAGGCCAGGCTATGACCCTCACCTCTCACAACTGTCATCTGTCCCCCTCTCAATGACCCACCTCTGCCAGCTATGCCTCTGGCACCGAAGACCCCATGACCTCCCTCACTGATGCCACTAACTGGGGATGGTAAGCCTGTGAGGACACTTCATCTTCAGCCAAGCCTTTTGCTGCTGTGTTACAACAAACACTGGGGACCTCATCTTTAGGGTAAAAATCTTATGAAATGTCTGCCTTCTGATACTGGCTTTCGTGGTGGGGAGCTAAGGGAAAGGGATGTTCTCACTTGAGGAATGGGGTCAAAGACAGCAGGGTGGCCGGGAGGCTGCGTTGTGGAGCCCCTAGTAACCAGAGCAGAAGCTCTCCCATGAGACTGTTTCAACATGGAGGTGGGGCAAAAGGTATCTCAAGAATGTATGGGAATTAAATGTAAATCTGGAAGAGAAATACAGGTTACTGACATTACAGGAAGTCAGGATAGGTCTGTGAGCTGTTAACTGGGGATGTGAGGCCACTCTCATGCCCTCTCTAGGAAACTCATTTGTGGGCTTGTCCCACAATCTTTGAAGTTCAATATCAGATTTTCTCAGTGGACAACAGGGACATCAGAGAAAAACGCCCCACCTCAGATAGGGATTCATGCTCTGTTCTGGACACCCTTTCTTCTGTGACTGTCCCTAACATGCACACATAGAAGGACCAGCCTGGGCAGGCTCTGGGTGCCAGAGTACCTGGGCATGTGAAGGCCTGGATGGGGCAGACACCTGGGTGTATGAGGCCCTGGGTCTTTAAGGACTTGGGTGGGGGTGCACTGGAGTGTGGGTGCACCTGGGAGCCCTAAGGCATGTGAGGATCTGGGCATGGGAATGCCAGAACGTGTGAGGACCTGAGAGAAAGAGCGCCAGGGGTCCTTTTGGTCCCGTCAAGTTGACAATGACTATCAACCGCAGCAGGTGAAACCCCCGGGTGTGGGAGGAGCCGGGTGTGGGAGGATCTGGGTGTGGGAAGATCTGGGTGTGGGAGGATCCGGGTGTGGAAGGACCTGGGCCTGTGAGAAGCTGGGCATGTAAACACCTCAGTATGGGATGATCTGAGCACCTATGTACAGGAGCATCCAAGTGTGTGAGAACCTGTGGGGGGACTGGTCATTCCATGATCACGGAGCACCAGGCCCTGTAATGACCAGGATGTGTTAGGACCTAGGCCTTTGAGGACCTGGGTACATGAGAAGGTGGGTATATGAAGATCCGTGTAAATCTAAGGCTTGGGCATTGAGTACCAGGGTATATGAAGGTGCCCGTGAGTGAGGACCCCAAAAAATAGACTCTGAGCCTGGCTACCTGTCCACTTGGCACCCCTGCCCAACCATGGGTGAAGGATCTCTGAACAGAGTGGCTGACAGAACAACTCTGTAAGGAGGGGGCAGGACCAGGGCCAAGGAACTGTGTCTGCCTTTCACTATAAACCATCAAACAGCACTTTGAACGAAGTTTATGGCTTTGGCGAAGCTCCAATCTCCTGAGAGGGCTCAGGCTGTAAATTCTTAAGAAGCCCTAGACCTGCTGGCCAGGCCTTGCCACCCTTTGTGGCCTGCGCAGAAGGGAAGATAGGTCACACTGTGGGCTCCTTCCTTCGTTTTCTCTTGCGTCTATCAAGATGGAAGATAAACAGCCTGTACAGCTTGGATGGGTAATGAGGCCCAAGTGGCAGGGAGACTGCGGCAGCCTATGTGAGTCCCGTACATGTGGAAAAGGCAGGAAAGGCTCTAATCCACAGAGCACAGGGAGGCCAGGTCTGTTTTTAGCCCTGGCTGGTGGGGCTACTCCTTCCTCCCCTCCTACTCTTGGCTGAATCACTCAGCAGCTGGCCCCTGGGCCGGGGGTGCCTTCCTGTCGCCGCCACCGGCTCCGTCTGTGCACAGGCGCCCCTGAGGTTCCCACACCCAGCTGTCCACCACACTGCCAGTGGGTGTGAGGCCTTTTGGGAAAATGTCTGCTAAAAGCAGACTGGAGAGAAAGGGAAACATTGAATATTAACGTGGCAGGGAGAAGCCTGCATAAATCTGCATGGCTAATGAAGTCAGTGAAGAAGCCCCTGATCTCAGACCACCAGGAACTGTGAACTTGAGGCTAGGGTTACACAGCCAGCAAGAGACGCTGTCATTTTGCAGTCAAAGGGACCAGGTCCGAGCAAGGGAGCAAATGGGGGCAGCTCGGGCTCCCTATGCCAGTGAGAGGCAATGAGGTCATTGCTGGCCAATCAGAGTGGAGGGCGGAATCCCAGCTGACGTTGGGGATTTTAAAGGACCCTGGGGACTCCCAAGTGCCACGTTCCTATCCCTGGATTGAGAGACCTGGGGAGCTGGACGGCCAGTTGAAGTCGGTGCTTATCTGTTTTTGGATTTTTCTTTGTACTGTTTACAGTGGGGGCCTGCGCTTGGAAGCACGTCCTCAGGGAAGCAGGCAGCCGCCTCTGGGAAGCAGCTTTCTGTCCCTACAGGCCTCTCTCCATCTCACCCACAAAGGCAAGTCCTCTTCTCTCAGCAGGTGCCCCACGTCCCTCAACCCGGGATCTCTCGTCACAAAATGCTGACTCACAGGTGGACAGAAGTCGCCATCCATAAAGAATCCCACCTCGACAGCTGGCCTGCCAGCTCCAGCATCAGGACTTCCTCCATGTGGAGCTCAGTACCCACAGATCGTGGACGTCAGTACCCGCAGTGTGGAGCTCAGTACCCACAGCATAGAGTTCAGTACCCACACAGTGTGGACCTCAGTACACAGTGTGGAGCTCAGTACCCACAGATCGTGGACGTCAGTACCCACAGCGTAGAGCTCAGTACCCACACAGCGTGGAGCTCAGTACCCACACACAGCATAGAGCTCAGTACCCTCCACAGCTCAGTATCCCTGCACATTGCTCTAATCAGGACAGCTTAGATATTTAGCAAGTCCTGCCTGCCTTCTTTCCCTCCCTCCCTTCTTCCCCTTTCCTCCTCTTTCTCCTCCTTCTCCTCCATCTCTTCATCTCCCTCTTCTCCTAGTCCTTCCTTCTCCTCTTCCTCTTCTTTCTTGCAGTAGGGACCTCACTAAATCCCCAGTGAGTCTTCTGGTTTTTTGTTTGTTTGTTTTAATAGCTTCTGGTCCTCCTTCGGCCTTATCTCTCAAGATCAATCTCTTCACTTCCCAGTCTCTGTCTTCTGAATATGCATCCTTTTTCACATAGTTACTTAGTGTTTATCCATTCATATCTCCAACTTACTCCAAAGGAGACTCGAAGGAGCTTGCAAATTATCCAGCAATATTATAGAAGTAATGGGGAAATATTAATGAAGAAAAAAAAGGCAGAAAAATGTTGAGCCATAGTAAATATGCTGCATAAGCACATTTCTCTTAGTTCTGAAGTCAGGTAGGTGTAGACCCAAATTTGCCTGGTGAATTCCCTAGCAACCAAGGCACAAAGGGAAATTTGGACAGCTACACAACCCAGTCTCCATAAGGGCTGCCTTTTCTAGACCTGGAAATGGGAGGAAAACATCCCTGGGTTTACCCGGAGAAGCCTGCATCCAGCACTTTTCTCACACTGAATTCAACAACCTGTTTACTCAGGCTATTTCTTATAAAGGTGCCTCATATCATAACCCCAAAAGCACAATTTCAATGAAATTGTCCACTCTGCTTTGTTAATGGGCCTCTTAACACACGGCAATAAAGTCCTTTAAACTCCCTCTGACGGTAGAAAATGGCAGTGAGATGTTTCTGCCCGCGATGCTCCTAGAGCAGGGCCTAGGTAGCTTAGCTCTTTAGTGCCACGCTAACTCTTGTAGCAGGCTCCTCAAACCTATTGCTGCCTCTGCGACAGGAACTGAATTTAAGCCAATTTGTCTTCATCTTTTACTTGGCCAATTGATTTTTTTTTTTAACTTAAGTGCAGGACTGTTTTGTTTATCACCACAATTCCATTTTGTTCACTTCGCTCCTGCTCTGAGTGTTCTAGCCTGCCGATGCTAATCCTGGATTTGCATTACATCAATTCACATACCATATTTCCTCAAGTAGAAGACTCCTTTCCTTGCAAGATGCGCTATTTACAATTACCACTGAGAAGAAAGGGTATTGTTGATTGCATTCTTAAACTGTGTGTGGGTTTGAATGTCCCTCATAGGCTCCTGTATCTGAGCTCTCAGTCCCAAGCTGGTGGTACTCTTTGAGGAGGTTGTGACCTTTGGGATATGACACTGAGCTGGAAGAAGTTTGTCACTGAGGGTGGCTTTGAGGTTTTACAGCCCGCCCCACTTCGGTTCACTCTATCTGGTTCATGCTTGCAGTTCAAGATGTGATTCCCCCAGCTTCCTGCTCCTCTGCCTTCTGCCACTATGCCTCCCCCACCATTATGGAACCACAAGCCCCATATAAACATATAAAATAAGCTTTCATTCTACATGTTACTTTGTATCAGGGCAGCGTTTATCACAGCCATGGAAAGGTAACTAGCAGGGGATGGAATGCCCTGGCTTTGGAATTCGTCTGGTTTTAGGCACAAAGATAATCTTAAAACCAGAAGTCATAGCTCATGCCTGCAATCCCAAACTGAGACAGGAGGATTGCTGAGAGTTCAAAGCTAACCGGGATGTCCTAGCGAGTTCGAGGCCAGTCTGGGCTATATGACCGAACTTTGTTTTAATAGAATGCAAATCAAGGACTGAAGAGCTGGCTCAGTGGTTCAGGAAGCTTGCAGCCTTTTCGAAGGACCCAAGTTCAGTTCCTGTCACCCACAGCACAACTCCAGCTCCAGGGGACCTGGCCCTGACACCCTCTTCTGACCTCCGCAGTCACCTGTGTGCATACAGCCACATAGGCGCACACTTTGGTTTGTTGGTTGGCCTCACAATACACATAAATAGAAATGAAACAAATCTTTTTTTAAAAAAAAAACCCAAATTAAACCAAAACAAACAGGAATCTGAGTCTTAGAACCAGTGAAACCTGCTGTCACCAAATCTCCATATTCTGTCGATTTAGTACAATGAACTTGTCTTGCCTCACAATGCTGGCCCAGGGAAGGCCCCTTGGTTTCCCTCTGCGTGTATATGTCTGGCCACCCATCAGATGTGTGCTAATTTAGCCTTGAATGAACAACTGTGGCTTCAGGACATACGAGCCCCAGCCTCTTTAACCCCAATCCCAAATTCACACGTTCATCTGAACCCATACTCTCTGTGCCTAATTATTTGGGACCTTTGGACCCCTCTAAACTGAACTGTTATCAACAACAGAGCCTGAGACTCATCCAGGAAAGAGCAGAGTGATCTGCGCATCTGATAGATCAGGGGAAAGATGGGGCCTGGCTTGGTCCCAGGGAGGTCACAGTGCCTGAAGGGAGGGTGGGCCCAGGTACCACCAGGGCAAAGACTCCAGGTTTTCCTCAGATAAAACAAGAAGCCACACAGAGGTGCCAAAGCTTTAGTCTTCAGTGACAGACAGACATCAAGGAACAACCAGGTATCTGAACATACTGTGGGCCCAGCTCAGGCTCCACAGCTGGATTTCCCTGGTGCTGGAGTTCCCTGCGAGAACTCCTAGGGCATGGAATCCCAGAGGCAGGAGGAAGAACCAGCAGGGGTCAAGATCTAGGTTCTACAGCTGTTAGGTTCCGGAGTATAGAGAGACAGGAGGCAGAAACAGAAACAAGAGCCTGACCTCTGCACCCCAGACTGTTTATTTCAAACAGCGAAGGACAGACACCCCACCCACAGGAAAAGAGGTGCCTATGTGGGGAAGAGCAGTGAGGGTATCGTTTGCATCCATAAGGGGTTAAGGTAGGTCCCACTTCTCTCCTTCCTCTCTGTGATGACCAGCTGACCGAGCAAGGTCATTTGTAGGCATCCTGTCTTGTGACCAAGGCATTCTATTAACAGCTGTGGCTTGTCCCCTCCACATGATTTCCCTCCTCTTACAGAATACCTGAAATGGTCATGTGTGACAGTTCTTGGCTCTGAAGATGGGAGATCCAAGATGAGAGCCCGCGTTGGCTCTGCGTGGTCTTGCTGCAGCCTGATGTGGTGGGAGCCATCACAGAGCACAGAAGGGTGAGTCCCTTAGGGACACTGGCTCAGGATAACTGGCCCCACCCTGCTGATAAAGACAACAGTCCATCTATAAAGGCAAAGCACCAAGGCCTAACCATCTCTCAGGCTCCACATCCCAACCCTGTTGCCATGGGGAGGAAGTTTCTACCGCAGGAGCCAGGGCAGCCACATTCATCCCATCATAGATTCTATTCCCAGAGTTTCCTTGTGGTGCAGAACCAGGTGAAGTGAGGGAGCTTTGGGGAGCTTCCTCCCCAGGAGCAGAGGCCACTCAGGTCAGGCCTCAGTGAAGACGAGGAGAGGTTCGATCAGCCAAGACCTTGAGGAGGGGGCACGTGGAGAAGGTGGGAAGACCCTGAGCCTACAATGCCATCTGAAGTCATCTTCAAATCTATGCTCTCTTTCCATAAAGCAGAGAGTGCAAAGGTCCCTTTACACCTGGAATCCCAGTGGGGAGCAGGGTGATGGGCTCAGAAGCTAGTGTAGAATGGCTAGTGGGTGCTAGCAAGGACCCCACACAGCTGTGAGAAGCAGGGGAAGAAGGAGCAGAAGGGATGAGGCCTGTCACTCCAACTTCACGTCTATGATAGAGACTCTCTTATAGCTTTCTGGAGCACATGCGTGTGTGCGCACGCACACACACACACACACACACACACGTAAATAAAAATAAATATTTAAAAGAAAACACTCCAGGAGAGAGTGATGGTTACTGTGTCCATTTTATAGAGAAAAAGACTCATGAATAACAATAAAAGATAAGTGCAGTGTCTAATAAAATTAGTGTGAGGTAAGCTGAATACTTAAAATTTTAGAGTTGCCTGGGTCTGAAAGTTTTGAATTCCTGAAATCCATCTGCCAAAGCATAAGCCCTAAGGGGTGGTGCTCAGAGGCGGGGCCTTTGGGAGACAATTAGATGCCAGAGTTCTGCCCTCATGCCCTTAAGGCAGAGTGGAGTCTCTCCTTTCTGCCATTTGTCACCACGCCTTTGAAGAAGGAGACCACCCCTATAAATCTTGAATGTCTCAACTTCCTTGCCTAAGCAATAATTGTCTGCTTTTATAAGCCATGTGCATTATGCTATCTTGTCACACCCTGGGTTAGTCAGTGTGGGCTACTGTAATAAAACACCTGAGTGCGGTTAAACTGCAAACACCGGAATTTATTGCTTATAATTGTGGGGGCTGGGAAGTCATGAATAAGTTACCAGCAAATTTGGTTATCTGGAGAAAGCTAGCTTGCTGTTGGCTTCAAAAATGTAACCATCTAGCTATGCCCACCTATGGCAGAAGGGAAAATAGGGTCCTTTAATAAAGTTAGTCCCACTGATAATCTGTCCTGGTAGCTTAATCACTTCCCAAAGGTGATGCCCCTAAATGACAGCATCCTGTTCATCAGTGTCCAACATACAAGCTAGAGTGGCTGTGGCAGGGCACAGGAAGTCTGGCCACAATAAAGCCAAATGGACTAAGACAGAGAATAAGACACAGGGTTGGATGTGGCTTGGTGGGAAAGCCCTTGCCCGGCATGCACAAGGTCCTGAGTTCAAGCCCCAGTACACACAAGAAGAAAATAAAGAGAACAATGATGTACATCACTGCAGCACAGAACCTGCTCCTAGCACAGCGCAGCGACCCCAGCTTTTCTCACCTCTCTCTCCACAGTCTCCCCTAAATCTGTGCCTGGAGACCTGCGTAACATTTACTTGAGAGCAGAGCAAAAAGACAGAGTGCTTTCAAAGTCAAATGCCCCGAGTGCTTCAAGACTAATCATGCACCAAACCACAGGGGCTAGGAAGATGACAGACAGGGTTGCTATTCCCGAGCCCTTTTAATTAGGTAGACTTCTCTCGTGTTTACACCCTTAATGGAGCTGAGAATTATCTTTGTTTAGTAGGATTAAGACACGAGCTCATCACAGTGGCTTGGACTAGCAGCTGTCGATACGGGTCTGCCCTCACTGGTTTCAGCGTAGAACCCTAAGATAACCAAATTCAGGCCAAGGGCAGCTTAGCCGTGAGTGAAGTAAGGTGCCCGAGGGTGCATGGGAGCAGCTGACTATGCCCATTTAGGCAGACGTTCTGTGGGTGCCCCCTAGCATTGGCAGTGCCCTCCCTCCCAGGGAAGTCTCCTACAAACACCCAGGTCCTTGGGTTTTGTGTTTCCACTTTTAAAAGATAGGAGACACAAGTCTTGATGAAAATGTGAATTTAGACACGACTTTGTAATTTTTCTTAAAGATTCATTTTAACTATGTGTATATGTTTATGGGTCCATGCATTTGAATGCAGTGCCCACAAAGGCCAGAAAACTGCGTCAGACCCCCCTGGAGCTAGAATTACAGGTGGTTGCGAGCTGCTGAGCCCAGGTGCTGGGAACGGAACTCTGGACCTCTACAAGAGCAGTGTTAACTGCTGAGCTATCTCTCCACCCCATAGACGCAAAGCTGCAAGAGCTGGTATCCACACAATCACACGAAGTTCTTCTATCCCATGATAAGCCAGAAACTCACTAGGCCATGTCTCTGCTGAGCCAACACAGACTGAGAAGTGGCCCTGGTCTTGATCACCTGTTCCCAGTTTTGTGCCTGTCTGAGAGGGTAGGTAGGGGCCTCGGCCCTGGGAGCTTTTTACAAGGCCCTCACAAGCATGACTTAGTCAGTGGGGATAACAGTCATGGGATATATTACACACACACACACACACACACACATACACACACACACACACACACACACACACACACACACACACACCAGGCTGGGCACCACGGCAAACCCGTAGAAGGCTGGAATGAGTGACAGCGGCCAATATTTGATTGCCAGGAATGGTCCTAAGTGAAGCATAACTGCATTCAATCCCTCACACTAGCCCTCTCCCCTCCCCACCACAGCTATCCCTTAACAAACAACAGAAAGGTAATTTTAAAAAGGAAAATACAGGCCAGGCAATGGTGGCACACACCTTTAATCCCAGTTCTCGGGAGACAGAGGCAGGCAAATCTCTGTGAGTTCGAGGCCAGCCTGGTCTATAGAGTGAGTTCCAGGACTGCTAGGGCTGTTATACAGAGAAACCCTGTCTCAAAAGGCCAAAACATAAAAAGTAAATAAATAAAATAAAAAGGAAAATATGAAGCCTGGTATATCAGTGACATTATATCATCCTCAGACAGACTAACTTAGCATGGGCCAGATTACACCCCACCAGGAGGACAATTCAGGCCGTCCTACTTCAGCACATCCATGGGTGCTGGGGTCTCCTTTGTATCCACTTTCACATCTGCTAAGTTATTTAGTCATGGGCTGTGGTAGTTTTAATAAAACGGTCCCCACAGGATCATATATTTGAGTGTTTAGTCATCAAAGAGTGGGACTCTTTGAAAGAATGATAAGGATTAGGAGGCATGGCTCTGTTGGAGTAGGCATGACTTTGGAGAAAGTATGTCACTGGAGCTGGCTTTGGGGTCTCAGAAACCTACACCAGCTCTAGACATTCTCTGCCACCCTGCTGCATGCCATCAGGACGGAGCTCTTGGCTACTGCTCCAGCTCCATGCATGCCACCATGTTCTCCGTTGTGATGATAATGGACTAAGCTTCTGAAACTGTAAGCAAGCCCCCAATTAAATGTTTCCTTATAATAGTTGCCTTGGCCATGGTGTCTCTTCACAGCAATAGAAACCCTAAGAATGGACTTTATTAAGTGTGGGGCAGTCTGCTTTTGGAGGAAGTTTAGAAACTCAGGCTTGAAAACTGAGGTCTTGATCATATGTCAGGGATCCATCTCCACCCAGGAGACCCTCCAACTCCAGCACCAACTTCAGTGAACACCCAGGGTGCGCTGGGTGAGCTGAGGGTCCATCTCTTCATGCCTGTAGAACATTGCGTAGGGCATGAGTCACATGCCACACATAGGATAAAATGACAACATGGCAGCCATGGGAAGATAGGTCATTGGAAGAGTATGTAGCATCCCACAGAGAGTCACATAGTGTGTGCCCTCTGACTTGGGATGATGCAAGATTCTGCTCTCCCAGCATGGGGCAGCAAGTGATGATCAGAGGGAATTTAAGTAACTCAGGAATACAGCGACTTGGTCAGGAATACAGCATGGGAAAGCACTGTGTATTATTAATTTAGAATGCAGGGGTTGGGGGCTAGAGAGATGCTGTGGGACAATAGTTTGTACCGTGTCAATTATATTTTAATAAAACGCTGATTGGCCCGTAGCGAGGTAGGAAGTATAGGCGGGACAACCAGGCAGGAAGTAGAGGCAGGGCGACAAGAACAGGAGAATTCTGGGAAGAGGAAAGCTTGGTCTGCAGTCGTGACCCAGCCACAGAAGAAGATGACTACCTAGCTGAATAAGGTACCAAGCCACGTGGCTAGCATAGACAAGAATAATGGGTTAATATAAGTTATAAGAGTTAAGAAGCCTGAGCTAATGGGCCAATCAGTTTATAACTAATGTAGACCTCTGTGTGATTTCTTTGGGACTTAACAATTGCGGGAACTGGGCAGGACAGAAACCTCAATCACAAATGGCAGCCACGTGGACAACTGCATCCACATAAAGCCTGAGAGAGCTTGGGAGGTAATTCTAGACAAAAAGGAATAGAGTTAAGCACAGCTTATTGATAGCAGCATTTTCTCAGGTGGGCTCTGTTTGCTAGAGGCAAATGCATCTCATTTAAGAGAAGCTTCCTGACTCAGCTTTAGCTGTAAAACCTTGTAAACCTTTTAAGAGGCCCTGCCACGAAACACTTAGATGGTGTTGATGGAAAGCTGACCGCATGCTTTTTGGTTTTCAGCCATAGCAGGAAAAGAGAGATGGCTCAGAGGTTAAGAGCACTGACTGATCTTCCAGAGGTTTTGAGTTCAGTTCCCAGCAACTACATGGTGGCTTACAACCACCTATAAAGAAATCTGGTGCCCTCTTCTGGCCTGCAGGCATACATGCAGGCAGAACACTGTATACATAATAAATCTTTAAAAAATGCAGAAGCTGAGTGATCTTTGATATTTAAGTAAATGTGACTTTATTTTGCAGACACTAGCTAGGCTGAACCACATGTCAAATAATAAGCAAAAGTTGTCAGTCAAAATAGTGAGTTTCATTATGATGTCTTTTTAAAAAATATTTCTGTATTTTATGTATATGAGTGCTCTATCTGCATGTATGCCTGCATGTACCCCTGCATGCCAGATCAGGATCCCATTATAGATGACTGTGAGTGTGAGCCACCATGTAGTTGCTGAGAATTGAACTCAGGACCTCTGGAAGAGAAGCTGGTACTCTTAACTGCTGAGCCATCTCTCCAGTCCTTCATTATAATCTTTTAATACCTGTGTATCAAGTACATTGATCATACTTACTCATGCCTGTTTCCCATTTGTGTCCTCTGTCACCCCTCACAATGGTCTCCTTATCATGCTTTAATGACCCCTGATGTAGAATTTCCCTCTGTATGCTGTGAATATGATTGGTTAATAAAGAAACTGTCTTGGGCCTGTGCAGGGAATAGAGGTAGGTGGGGAAAACTAAACTGAATGCTGGGAGAAAGGAAGCAGAGTCAGAAAGAAGCCATGGAGCCACAGGAGACAGACATGCTGAAACTTTGCTGGTAGGCCACTATCCTGTGGTAAAACATAAAATAATGGAGATGGGTTAATTCTAGATGTAAGAGATAGCTAGCAATATGCTTCAGTAATTGGGCAAGTAGTGATTGAAATAATATAGTTTCTGTGTGATTATTTTGGATCTGGGCTGCTGGGCAGCCAGGAAATAAGCAGCCTCATTACAATACAATAAACAACCCTTTTTCTTGCTTTCCTCTTTCAGATTCCACACATAAAAGAGTACATGTGGTGTGCTTTTTCTGATCCTGGCTCATTTCACTTAACACGGTGATCTCTCGTCTCACCTATTTTTCTGTTGGTTTCATGATTCTGTTATTTTTAATTATAATTAAATGTTTATTTAATTTTAAATATTCATACCATGCTTTTTGCTTATTCATCTGATGGACGTCTTGCTCGGTTCCATGACTTTACTATTGTAAGTAAACTATAATAAGCATGGGTGTGAAGCTGCTTGCATTGCTTTGTAGCTCTCCTCTTTCTCCTCTTCCTCCTGCCATCTTTCCAGGCTAGTCCCCACATACAGGAGATGCCTTTGAACTTCTGATTTTTTTCTCCTCTATCTCCTAAGTGCTAGGATTACAGATGTTTGCCACCATGTCCAGATGATGAGGCGCTAGACATTGAATCCAGGTGGCTTTTGTATTCGCTAGCCAAATACTGTATCCACTTAGCTACAGCCCTGCCATTTCTGTTGTATACTGCTTCTTATTCTTTCAGGATCATATGGTACTTTGACTCAAATTTTGGGTGGATCTTTCATACTGACTTCCATAGTAGCTGCATCAATTTGCATTCCCATCCACACTTATAAGGATCCCACTTTCTCTACATTTTTAACAGCATCTGTTTTCTTGATGGAGCCATTCTGACTTGGACGAGACAGAATCTCATTGTAATTTTTACTCTCATTTCCCTTATGGCTAAAAACATTGACCAAAAAAACAGACTCAACAGGTTGTATTTATACATATTTATATATACACATGCATACATACACATATATATATGCATGTAATAATAATAGTGAAAGAAAGGAGGCTATTAGCGAGAATGGGGGCACATGGGAGTGGTTCAAGAAAGAGTAACTGGAAGGAGTCTGAGGAAGAAAGGGTGAAGTGATATAATTCTACTTCAATAAAAACATATTAAAATTGTTGAATAAATGTATTTATTGTTTTATGTATTCATAGGACATTTGTATCTCTTGATTTGAATAGTACCTGTTAGTTCATTTGCTCATTTATCGATTAGGCTATCTGTTCTTTCAGTGTTTCACTATTGTCTTAGGGTTTCTATTGCAGTGATGAAACACCATGGCCAAAAAGCAAGCTGGGGAGGAAATGATTTATTCAGCTTATACTTCTACATCACCATTCATCATCAAAGAAAGTCAGGTCAGGAACACAAAGAGGGCAGGAACCTGAAACCAGGAGCTGGTGCAGGGGCCATGGAGGGATGCTGCTTACTGGCTTGCTCCCCATGGCTTGCTCAGCCTGCTTTCTTATAGAACCCAGGACAACAGTCCAGGGGTGACACCACCTACTGTGGGCTGGGCCCTCCTCCATCAATCACTAATTTAGAAAATACCCGACAGGTTGTCTACAGACTGATTTTATGAAGGCACATTTTCACCTGAGGTTCCCTTCTCTCAGAAGCTTAGGTCAGGTGACATAAAAGTAGCCAGCACAATTGTTTTGGGTTTTTTAAATGCTCTGGATATTAATCCTTTATCAGACAAATAGCTGGCAAAGATTATTTTCCATTCTATAAAATATAGGCTATTTCTCAACTCTGTCATCTCCACCTTTGCTATAATGAAAAAAAATAATTTGATGAAGTCCAATTTGTAAATTCTTATTCTGTATTTCATGGACAGACCTTTTGGAAAACCCCTGCTGGTGCCCATGTCTTGAAGTGTTTCCCCTGGTGTTTTCCTGTAGTAGTTTCAAAGTTTCAGGTCTTATATTGAAGTCGTTGATACATTTTGAATGAAAGTTTGCAAAAAGACTATTTTGTATCCAATGTATGAAGTTGGAACCTTTGTCAAAAGTCAGATGACTACAGTTGTGTTTATCCATCTCTTGGTTCTCTGTTTTGTTCTACTATTGCTCATGGCAGGTTTTGTGGTAGTATATGTCATTTTTGTTACAATGACTCTATAGCGGAATTTGAGATCAAATGTTAAGATATCAGTGGATGACTTCAATATCTCAGTCTCACAGGTAGACAAGTCATGCAGAGAAACAAAAACAATTCAGCAACAACAAAAATCAGAATCAAGTGACCTTATAGTTAAAAGGTCTACAACAGTCATCTCTAGAATGTTTCTTTCAAACACAGAAGAATACACATTCTTCTCAGCATCTCACAAGGGTTCCTCCAAAATAGACCACAGTGCAGAATACAAAGCAAGCCTTAACAAACAAGGAAATGGAAGGGATTTCCTGTATTCCATCTGATGACAAAGGGAGTAGAAGCCACAGCAAGATAAACGGCATGAAGTCATAGAAATCAAACAACACACTATTGATTGACAAAAGGGTCACCAAGGACATCAGAAGACAGATAAGTTTAAAAATTCCGGGGACTGAATGAAAAATGCAAACAAATATACCTGCACCTATGATACAATGAAAGCGGTTCTGGGAGGGAACTTCGTAGCTTCAAATGCCTAGATTTAAAAAAAAAATCCAGAAAATAATGAAGATCAAGGCAGAAATGATGAAAATGCAAAGAATATTACAGAGAATTAATGAAACATGACTTGGTTCTTTGAAGTGATACATGATACTGGAAAACCTCTTAGCCATACTAACCAAAAATAAGAAAGAAAACTCAAGTCAAAAATTTAGAAATAACAGCCTTGCTAATTTTTTTCAAGATAGCTGTTCTTTTCTGGCACACACAAAGCCCTAGGTTCAACCCCCAGCACTGCAAGAAGCTCATGGGTCTCAATAAATGATCATGTAAATTATAATAATGTATGCTCTTTAGACTCTCTTCTGTGCTTTCATAAGAATCTTGCTCTTATTTGGTTCTGTAAAGAATGTCTTTGGAATTTTGATCTAGATTGCATCAAATATATAGATGGTTTTCAGTAATATCGGCCATTTCTGTAATATCAATTCTGCTAATCCATGAACATGGAATGTCTTTCTATATTCAATTGTCTTCTTCAGTTTTTTAAATGGAGTGTTCTGTAAATACATTATAGAAGTCGTTCTCATCTTTGGTAAGATTTATTCGTAGGTATTTTTATCTTGGGAGAGGTACAGTAAATGGAATTGTTTTCCTGCTCAAACATCTCAGAAGTCTTTCTAAGTACCAAATCCATTTGGCAGGTGAAAAAGCAGCCTGCAGGTGAGGTGTTTTGAGTGAGGAATGACTCCTAGATGTGCAGGCGTTTGGACACTTGGTCCCCAGTTGGTGTCACTGTTTGGGGAGGTTTGGGAGGTGCAGCCTTGCTTGAGGGAAGTATGTCACTGAAGAAGAGATTTGAGAGTGTATCACTTGGTCCTGCTTCCAGTTTGATCTCTCTGCTTCCTGCTTGTGATGGAGGTGGTGGGTGACCTCTCAGCTTCCTGTTTTGGCCTCCACTCTGCTCAATGCTAAGCTTCCCTGCTGGGATGCACTCTCTCCCCTCTGGAACCATAAGCCAAAATAAACTCTTTCCCCCATAATTAACTTTTGGTCATGCCATTTTATCACAAAAACGGAAAAGTAACTGATATACACTAATCACACTGAAAAATGTTAATTTAGATATGTGTTGATCTCTCTTTTCTGATAGGCTACTACCATGATGGTTCATGGCTATGGTGGCTGTGGTTGTTTGAATGAAAATGGCCTCCACAGGCTCATAGGAGTGCCACTATCAGGAGGTGTGGCTTTGTTGTAGTAGGTATGGCCCTGTTGGAGGAAGTGTGTCACTGGGGGTAGGCTTTGCGGTTTCAAATGCTTGATCCAGGCTCAGTGTCACTCTCTCTTCTTGCTGCCTGCTGATCTGAACGTAGAACTCGCAGCTACTTCTCCAGCACCTACATGTCACCACGCTTCCCACCATGATGATAATGGACTAAATCTCTGAACTATAAACCAGCCACAATTAAATGCATTCCTTTATAATAGTTGTCATAGGATGGTATCTCTTCACAGCAATGGAAACCCTAACCAAGGCAGGGACTGTCCTATTCATCGCTTGGGGTGGGGGGCAGTTCTGTGCATTGTTACGGGGCCTGCCCTGCATATTGTGGGACAATTAGTAGTATCTCTGAACTCTGCCAACTAGATGCAATAACCTCTCTTCTCAGTTATGGTTTTTTTTTTTTACGAAACCTATATGGAAATATTACCAAGTGTTTGCTGAGGGGCAACTTCACCCTGGTTGAGAACCATTGATATATGAGCTGTGTGGGGGCGAGGACTCCATTGCATACCTGTGTTTGGTAGACGAGGCTACTGGAAGCCACAGCTTGGCGTGCCCCATCATAGGATACAGACTGAGTAACAGAAGGCAGGCTCTGCAGCAGTCTTGGGAACAGAAACCACAGGCACCAGGGGTAGAGGAGCAGCATGGACGTCAACACCTGCTGGTGCCTTGGCGTCTTCTTAGAGAACAGGTTGGTTCCTAGTTCACCTTGAAGCATATTTATAAAGAACTTCGCATGGAACTCTCCAGAAGATGAGACCTCCATGGACTGCCTGACAGGATGATGATGCTCTAAATTACTTTTCAGTCTTTTAAATTATGTTTGCAATTAGCGTATAAAATAATAGGCTTCATTGTGACATTTTCATACATAAATATTGTTGTACTTTGCTCTAATTAAAAAAAAAATTTAAACAGTAGAATAGACACTGTTGGAGACAAGTACCTTAAACAACAGCTTAAAAAGTCAGGGGCAGCCAGATGTGGTGACACACACCTTTAATCCCAGCACTCAGGAGACAGACAGATGGATCTCTGTGAGTTTGCGGCCAGCCTCATCTACATAGTGAGTTCTTGGACAGCCAGGGCTGTGTAGAGATTCTGCCCTCCTCCCCGAAAGAAAAAGTCAGGGGTCGCATCAGAGCACAGTGGGCCAGGACTGATGCTGTTTTCTTTCTTAAAAGCTGTTTATTTTATGCGTACAATTGTTTGCCTGGATTCGTGTATATGCACCATGTGCAGGTAGGTGCCCACAGGGGCCAGAAGAGGACATCAGATTCCCTGTAATTGGAGTTACAGACAGTTATGAGCTGAACTCAGGTCTTCTACAAGAGCAGCAAGTGTTCTCCTATCCACTGACCCATCACTCCAGCCCAGGGGCAAGTGTTCTCCTATCCACTGACCCATCACTGCAGCCCAGGGACTGGTGCTTTTCACGGTGGATTTTGATGACCTTTATTTTTGAAATCACATCTAGGCATTATATTAATTTTAAAAAGTTAGGACATCTATGAAGCTATTGAAACTAATGAGAAATGTGCTCTGATTTGTTGCTATGGAAACATAAGACCTGGCTGGAGCTCAGGGGTAGACGGTGTGTTTAGTGTGTGCAAGGCCCAGGTTCAGTCACCAGCACCACACACGAAGCAGGTATTAAGAACACTTTCTGGAAAAGTGTGATGACTTCTGTTAAAAGACAATGTTTGTGGCTTCTGGACTGCATCTATGGTGGTGGTGGTGGTGGGGAGGTTAAAAATGTAGGCCAGAATTTACATTTGAAAACTTCATATTGAAAAAAAAAAGCTTCATATTGTGCTATTTTTAACAGAAAAAATTGGAAACAAATACTGAAAACCCAGAGCGTGGCCAGATGGATAACCAGTCTTCAGAGGAGTTTCTAAAAACTATGATCATGTGGAGAAGTGTCTTCAAGATGTTAAGGGGGAGGGGGCGTGGACAGACACACAGTTACCTTGAAGATCCCATGTCATCCATACAACCACAGCCAGAGGCTGGAAGGGTACCTTCTGGTGTGTATGCACTGGCTACCACCGGGTTGAAGTATTCTTTTTTTTTTTTCGAGACAGGGTTTCTCTGCAGCTTTGGAGCCTGTCCTGGAACTAGCTCTTGTAGACCAGGCTGGACTCGAACTCACAGAGATCCGCCTGCCTCTGCCTCCCGAGTGCTGGGATTAAAGGCATGTGCCACCACCGCCCGGCACGGTTGAAGTATTCTTACCCTCTTGGTTTCTCCTTGGTTTCCCAATTTCCCCTCAGTGTGTGTTACTTCCCTCAGCAGAAGGAATATTAATGTCATTTTTCTCAAAGAATAGAAAGCAACCTGGAATTGCTTTGGGAATAAAACTCGCCATCAGGCAGTTAAGGCCTGGAGGCTGGGAACCTTGGGTCTTCCTGGAACTCACAAAGGTAGAGACCAGGTTGAGGTTTCACTTCGAATAAGTGCCTTAGCTCATCACGGTCGGGGAACACGCTTCGCTGCGTTGCAGTCTAACGGGGGTGGCGGCACGCAGCAGTTTCACAGGTCCGGAGGAAGCCAAGAATTCTTAGACTCCGTTCTTTCTGTTTCAAGCAGCAAACGCCAGATGAGGGATGGTACTTTTAGGTATTTAGGTCAACCAGCTATCCTTACCCGACAGATATGTGCAGCTGTCACCGCTCATCAAAGAACGTCTCTTGACAGAGAATGGAGACTGTCACAGAAAACCACAACTGGACACAGTGCTGAGATCACAGTAAATGAGTTTTCATTAAGTTAAAACACTTGAGAAATGGAAACCGGAGCGTTTCAAGTTTCCATTTGAGGCTAACCTGGGTTACATTGGAAACCCTGTCTCAAAACAGAAAAAGAAAAAAAAAGTTACCATGAAAGAGGAGAAAATATGGCCCTGGAAGAGAGATGCCGGCCAAACTTTGGAAGTCATAACGTGGGTGAGCCGGGGGACAATGACAGCAGCATCAAAGAACCTGTGTGAAATGGCGGAGGCCATAGTGAGAAGCCAGCTTTCTCAAGTGAGCCCCAGAGAGGCTCAGAGGTCAGAGCTAGCTGCGGGCTAGGGATGCATGGGAGGGATGAGGTGAGGGGAAATGATCCAGTCCACGTGAGCAGCAATGAGAACCCGCAGCTGTCCCTCCTCCCCACCAGAGGAGGAAGCCTCGGGTTCCAGGGCTCAGCAGAGAGGTTGCGGACTTGGAAGTGGGCCACAGGCCAGAAAGGGATGTTGGTCCGTTATCGCTGGATATTGGTGAGTCCAGTGACTGGCTCATCATTAGGTTTCATCCGTAAAAAAGCCTAAGGATCTGAAAAAAAGGACTTGCTGGGCCGCGAGGTGGTGTGTGCCTTGTAATCCCAGTTCTCGGGAACCCAAGGCAAGGAGACTCCGAGGTCCCGAACAACCCGGGCTCCATAGCAAGATCCTGCCTCTAACCACTAGAGGAAGGTGGTTACCTCGAACCTTTAAAAGGAAGAAAAGGGAGGAAGGGAAAGAAAAAGAAGAGAACAAAGACAAGAAAGAAAAAAAAAACAGGGACTAAGTGAAAAAAAATCATTATACTTTAAGGTGAAATCCAATTTCTTTCCTTCTCAAACTACCAAAACTGTAGTGTACCCCAGGTAGGAAAATTTCTCGGTGGGGGGACTGACTCAAGGGAACCGGCCTCCCACTAGATGATTGAGCCTTTAAAAAAAAAGGTCTCTTCTCAATGCTTTGAGTGAGGCCCACTTGCTCACAGAACTGATTCCCCAGTCCTGGCTGATAAATGACAACAGAGAGCTGACTGGGGCGTGGTGGCATATCCCTGAAGTGAAGTCCCAGTTATTCAAGGGACCGAGGGAAGACTGACTGAGTCCTAGGGGCCTGCCTGGGCCACAGAGCGGAAACTCGGTTGGGGTAAAAAAAAAAAATAATAATAAAGTCCCTTTAAGAGTCACTAGGGGCTGGGCCTAGCAGGGAGTTCAGTCCCCAGAACAAAGAAAGAGGGAGGGATGGAAGGGGGAGGGAGAGAGGGAGGGAGGGAGAAAGGAAAGAAAGGAAGAGTCAGCCACAGCGAAGCCAGGAAACTAGAGTGAGCATTCAGAAATGAACTGGTGCTATTTATTTTAACATATTATAAAATAAAAACTCAATAGAAATTAAAAGACGAATTGAAGAAATTTTTATAAATCAACCCAAAACACAATTATATAGATAAAATGTTAAGAGAAAATTAAATGAGAGAGGATTTTTTTTCCTTTTTTTTTTAATTTTGCTTTCTTTTTTGAGACAAGGTCTCAGGCTGTCCTTGAACTTGTTGTAAACCTCCTGCCTCAGTTTCCTCGCTCTGCAATTATTGTTGTGAACCCCCACATCTGGCTTAAAATTTCTAAAAACATAATCTTAACAACAACAACAAAAAGCTAGTTTCCAAGACAGGCTCCAAAGCTACAGAGAGAAACACTGTCTCGAAGAACCAAAAAAGAAAAGAAAAGAAAAGAAGAGAAAAGAAAAGAAAACCACCCGAGCTTAAAGGACATCAATTTTGCCACTGAGAAACTGACATCAACACATTTCATTGTAAAACTGAGCAACTGGGTAAAAGAGAAGATTCCAGGTGAGGAAGTCTGTGGTCTTCTAGTGCTAGGTGTTAGCATACACTAGAGGAAAGGCCATGCAAGTCTGGGAAAGGTGATTGACAGCTCCAAGTTGAATCCCCAGTCCTGCTTTACTCAGGTAGGATAGTAGGTTAAGGCTGAACCCGGATGCGAGAGAGCCTCCAGCTACATCCTCTGATGCTGTTTCCCAGAGGCCTTGGAGGAGGTGCTTCGCCAAAGGACTGAAGGAGTATGCAGCAGCGAATCCAAAAGAGAGAACCCTACAGCAACAGGAAAGAGAACAGAAAGCCCAAGGGGTGGGGGTGGGGCAGATTTACATTCGTGTTTGCTTTGCTGCCAAGAGGGGGACAAGAGTTCGTGGTGGCTTAAATAAAAAGCTTGAACACTTGCTTCTGGAGCATTGGGTGGGGGTGGGGGTGGGGTGTTTGGTCTTTTGAGGTAGGGTTTCTCTGTGCTGTGTAACAGTCCTGGTTGTCCTACAACTCGTTCTGCAGACCAGGCTGGCCTCGAACTCACAGAGATCTGCCTGCCTCTCAAGTGCTAGGATTAAAGGTGTATGCCACCACTGCCTAGCGTCTCTAGTATTTTTAAAAGACTGGTTTCTTTTTATGTGCAGGTGTATGTATGTGTCTGTATGTCTACTCCACATGTGTGTGGATGCCCACAGAGGCCTGAAAGAGGTGTTAGATCCCTTGGAGCTGGAGTTACAGGAGGTTGTAAACTTCCCTGTGTGTGCTGGGAACCCAACCCTGGGTCCTCTGGATAAACAGGAAGTGCTTTTAACCTGTAAGCCATTAATTCTCCGGCCCTAAGACATTTCTGTTGTGAGTAATTGGCCATCATAACAGTAGCAGTCTCAAATCTCACCAAGAACTACACTATGGAGGTTGGGCAAGAAAGTGCTAAGTGTGTTGGAGGTGGTCCGGTAAGACAGCTCAGTCTTCATTTTCCACAGCAGAAATAATAATAGTGCCTAAATATGAAAACCCAGCAAGTTCTGAGTAACTTGCATGGCGACACACATCTGTATTCCCAGCACGTAGGAGACAAGAAGATTGTGAGTTTAAGGCCACCTGAAATATACAATGACATCCTATTTAAAACCAAACAGGAGGGAAAGAAAGTCAGGCTAAATGCAAGCATATGTATCTAGATATTAGCATGAATATTAGAAGAAATATCTACAAGAGAAGCTCCTGGAGGGTACAGGAAGAGGCAAGCAATAGACTGGAATTTTCCTCAAAGCTCTTGATTATTTGTTGAGTTATAATGCTCTGCTAGTATTATGTAAATCAGCAATTAAAGCTGATTTAATTGTCCTTTGTGATTATATTTGCTGGGCCTTTTGTTTGTTTGTTTGTTTTGAGACATCACCCCAGGTTCAATGATTCACTGGGAAGACTTGCGACTAGGTCTTATTATGTATGGCTGTGACTTAGTACAGTGGCAGCGAAGGAAAACTACAGGCAGCCTTCTGAGAGCCCCTCCCGGCAGAGGCACCACAGGCTGGCTGGTCTCCAGCAATAGGCTGTGACAACTCGTGCGGGACTCTGGTGGAGGAGGTTTTTACTGGAGGCAGATTGTGTGGATGCTCTGTCCACACAAACAGTTTAAGGAGCTAAGCTGCGGCGCATGGCCAGGACACGATGGTCACTCAGCGAAAGTTCCATATCCCTCTAGTAAATGTTGGCCTTCAGGTTTGCAGATGCCAGCAGACAGCAAATCAGGTCACTACAAAGGCTGCGGTCTGGGTTGCTGTTTAACACTTTCTGGGCAGCCCTTAGAGTCTTTACAAGTAGCCTTAGAATTTAACAGAACTGTGCTGGGTGCTTGGAAAGACCCGGACCTGGACTTGCAGTCAATAGTAAGATCCAAGTTTCCATTTACCTTTAGTGGTCATGTGGCATTGCTGAAGACACGGAGATGGACATTTTCTCTGGGGTTAATGGGAGCTTAGTGGATATTACACCCCAAAGCAGCTGCTAGGAAATACTGAGTTGGAATTCTGTGGCTGTTGTTCCCTGAATATTGCCCCAGTTAGACTCCATCCTTCAATGCTCACTCAGTCTCTCTTGCACTGACCTTACATGAAATATAAACTGCCCTTTCTAAGCATTTCTTAGACATTTCTCAACCTGCAGATTACAACCCTTTCACCGAGGTGACATGTCAGACATCCTGTATATCAGATATTTACATTATGATTCATAACAGTAGCAAAATTACAGTTATGGCATAGTAACAAAATAATTGTATGGTTGGAGGTCACCACAACATGAGGAACTGTATGAAAGGGTCGCAGCATTAGGAAGGCTGAGAATCACTGCCTCATAGAAACCCCTGCTGATCTTCATGTGTGCTTATTGGCAAGAAGCCAGCCACCCAGATCCTCAGCTCTGGGTAAATAAACACTTGTGCCCCTCAGAGAGAGAAGCCACAAGTCAATGTGACCAGCTTTGTGTGGGCAACTCCCAGGGGCTCGCCTTGTTCACAAGCAACCGTCCTCCCCCCCAGGGTTGAACACCAAAAAATAACTGCTATTTCCTCACCATGGCTGCCCTGAGACTGATTCTATTCCACAGTCAGGAAGCCTGTTGGTCAGCTGTCATTGTCTCCTCAACGGGTCCTGCCTCCCCAAGTCACGGATTCTTCTAGCCCTCTGCTTCAAAGAGGTCCACCCAAATCTTGGGCCCTGTGGTATGTAGCTCTCTGCCAACTACCCCAGGAGGCTGGACTTGCCACTCTGGGACTGTTCTGAAAGAGCCATGAGGTGATGAATCTGACAATGCTCTCACCAACATTCACATCACCTGCTTGCTGTTTCCAGACTTTGCACATCTATGGGATGAGTTGCACGCAGAGAAAATGAGTCTCTGGTGGTGATATAGATGGGGTCCGGCCACCCCAAAGACTTCATAAATAACATCTATCCCACTAGTTTTATTATATGTCCATACACATCCATAAAGAAAGAGAGAGGGATCTCACCTAGCCCAGGATGACCTTGAATTCCTGCCTCAGTCTCCCAAGGACTGGCATTATAAGCGTGCACCACCATGCCTGACATAGTTTAAAAACATGTCCGTCAGCAACAAATAATTTTCATTGCATTTTAAAAATCTTCATTAGATTCTATTTTACTGGCCTTTTCATTTCAGAGGAATGCCATTTATTATTATGAAGTTCGTTATAAAAAAATGATGCTTTCACTATGAGCACAGAAACTTTACACCGGAGATTAAGTGTAGCAGCTTGAGCTTCAGGCCAGCCCTCCCGTTTCTGTGCTCTGTTTCGAGGTACGGAAAAAGCATATGTGCCAGTGATTCACAGGGTCACAAAGTAGCTTCTCCAGCTTACATGCTCCTACTGCTCCAATGTGCAGAGGACCTGAGTCACATTCCCAGCACCCACATTGGGGAATGGGACGGGAGTAGGGGTACGGCAACCCTTAACTCCCTTTCTAGGAGATCTGAAACTCTCTTCTGCTCTCTGAGGGCACCTGCATTCACATTCACACACACACACACATTTAAAAATAAAATTAATCTTGTGAAAATAAAAATAATAAGCATCTTATCTTTACATGTGTTACTTAAATATTTTATCACATTTATTTATTTCAGTGTGTGTGTGTGTGTGTGTGTGTGTGTGTGTGTGTGTGTGTGATACGTGTGTGCTGTGGCTTATATGTGAAGATTAGAAGACAATTGCGGTTTTCCTTCTGCCATGTGGGTCCCAGGAATCAATCTCAGGTCATCAAGCATGACAGCAGGTACCTTACCCTGCTGGGCCATTTGTCAGCCTATAGCTTGTCTTTCACCTAACCAAGTTCTCTCATCAGTTGTAGAAGCTCCAAAGGGGGAGAGCAGTGCATCCCCTGTTTCAAAGTTCACTTATTAACAAAATCTAACGTCTTGTCATTCCTCAGCCTGCTAGTTTTCTATGTAGTCTGCATGAATTAGTGGGCTGTCCCAACAATGTTCCTTCACCCTTTGAAAGACAGTACATTTCAATTGCGTGGCAATTTTTAATATTAAGATATTTAAAGCCATGCCCTTTTACAGTTTTGTGTAATCAAATTCTTGTCTGCTGGGAGTGCATTCAGTTTCAAAGCCATTTAATTTCTGTTTTTCTCGCTGACTCCACTCTTGTTTCCTTTTCATCTCTCACGCTGTCTGTGGCTGCTAATCCAGGAGAGCACTGTCAACCAAGCTCCGCCACAGTGAGTTTTCAAAGCTGCTAAATTATCAGCAAGCGATGCAAGCTTGCATGGCTGTGAAACAGCGCGGAGAGCCTTAGCCCGGGCCATCTCTTCATCAGCTGCTCTCGGTGATTTCTTGTCTCCTTTGGTAATTCACACAAACATCCTGTCTCGAAGCCCACTGTTGAAACCCAGCAACTGGAACCCAGTCAGCCACGGCTTCACAGCGCTGCCACTTTGCCGACTTCTGGCCTGGCTTATCAACATCTTGTTCAGCCAGTGGAGGCGTCTTCTCCCGTTACAAAATCAGGCTTTCTCATTTGTATCTGCACAGCCCCCACGACACGGGGACAGGAGGAAAGGTGAGGCCCGTGGCTGCACGGGAGGCCGTCACCCTCTGCACTTGGAACTAGGAAGGAAACAGGACAGTATTTAAATATCGCAGTCCGAATGTGGAGTGTCCCAGGCTTATAATAATGGAGACATTGTCATCGTGCAAACGTCTGAAAGAAGTGCTTAGTGGAGAAATTGCTTAGAGTGTTCTCGGAAATCTTGGGGTCTACTTCCTCCAAGAAGTCAGAAACAGGATGCCATGGACTTTCAATGAGTCATTAATTTGACATTCATTGGCCCTTTTGTTGACAGAATTGAGGGGGGTGGGCTTATTTTCATGCCTACCACTAAGACCCATTCTAGGGGAAGCGTGAAATGCAGGGCAGCTGCTTAGAAACCATGGGCAGCATAGTCCTGTGCCCTGTATTTACCAGCATGGAACAGGGAAGGTGATCCACAACTGTGGGCCCAATAGGCCCTCAAGAGATTTGAATTGACCCTCAGTCCCGGCGTCTGGAAATCCATCATTCCACATAGACACAGACACCCGAGCTGAATGAGTAATTAGTATGGTTTAGAAAATTCGATTCAACAAGCAGTTATTGAGTGCACTGTGAACACACAGTGTTCAGGACCAGGTGCTGGAGGAGGGAGGAGACAAGGGTGGGAGAGAATATGCAGCCATCTAAGAAATGCTGCTCATTCCCAGAAGTGCTCAGGCCTGGCAGAGACAAAGCCTACTTAGGAAATAATGAGAAAATACCGGAGACAGTATCTGATATTTAAAACCATAGCCTGAATGTAAATCAGACCTGTGGTCTCAGCATGGGTGACAGAGCAGATGGGAACTGGGGTGGCAAGGAGTCGGTCAGTGGATAATTAACTGGTCCTGGGAGAGCTGAGGAGTCTGCACTGGGAATATGATGGGAAATCACAGATTGGAGGTCCTAATAGCAATGCCAGGGTAGGGAGGGCTAGGCATGTTAAAATTGTACTCCTGTTTTGACAGCGAAAATTTTAATAGATTTTTCTAGACTCTGTGTGTGTGTGCGTGCATGTGTGTGTGTGTGTGTGTGTGTGTGTATGAAAGAGAGGAGAGTGTACATGAGTCTATGTATGTGTATATGTGTGTGTACATGTTTGTATATACGTATGTGTGTACGTGTGTGTGTGTGTGTGTGTGTGTGTGTGTGTGTGTGTGTGTGTGATCTAAGGCCCTTTTTTGTTCTAGATCCATCTTTCCACTATCACTGTGGGAGGCACAGGGGTTCTTATGCTCACGGAGAAGCACTAGAGGATCCAGGAATATTAAACACACAGTGTTGTCTCCTTCAGAGGAGAGATGTATAACCTGTGGCTAACAGCCTGGTGACCTTTGCACTGTCTGTGTGGCCAAGACCATACCAGAACCTCCAGTATCTATGTGGCCAGACCCTTATGGCAAGCTTGTCAATCTATAGAACCTGTCTTCATGAAAGGTGTCACATGCTGTCATTCTATAGTACCCATCTTTATGGAAGATGTCACATTTACGTTCCAAAGAGTTTCTATGTGATCATGTCTTAAGCTTTATTGTGCACACAGGATTGAGTTAATTATCACCAGGACATTTTTCATCAAATTGTGCTGTGCTTAAATATGCCTAAAATAAACTACTAGGAGTCAGACTCTTGGAGTCTGAACCGAGACTAGCTACCAGGTCATGTTGAACTGCACTGACTCTTGCTTCCTTCAGAGTGTTACTACACTGCCCATGGTGGTTGCAGAGACCTCCCTCACACACACACATATCATGACTTTCTCTACAGAAGATCAAACGCTGGGCTTCTCACTAGGATATTTCCAGAAATGATGGGACTGCCACAGAAAATAAATTGAAATCTTCCTGAGATTATTATCAAACCTGAATGAAATGATGTGCATGGAATATGAATATGGGGAGAATGAGGAGGGATGTAGCATTTTTAAAATGACCTCAGCATCAACGCCGTAAGAAGAATGTTCCTTGGAATCATGACTTCCATTTGCCAGTGGTCCCCCGTCCTTCCCTTTGCGTGTGTTTCCCCCGTCCTTCCATTTGCCAGTGGTTCCCCCATCCTTCTATATGCACTAGGGGACATAGCCATGTGACTGCCACTGCTGTGAGCTGAAGTGCTGTGCACCACTTCTGAGAGGAAGCCGCGCAGACTCTTGATTCTCTGTGCTCCTTTGCGTCCATCGCTGAAGATATCAAGCACAGATGGAGCCTCTATCAGGCTAGATCCTGGAGTCAGCTCCTGGGTGACCTTCACCCTGGAGAGTCACTGGGGACCTCAGAGGAGTTTTCAGGAGTGAGATAATCAATTGCTATGATGAGTCATGAGATCTTGGGGCTCTTTCTTGCCATGGTATCACCTTGTCCTATCCCAAATTAAATACATGTCTGGTTTAGATCTCTCACAGGTCAGAGACAATCTCCAGGCAGATCAGCGAACTTCATGGGGGAGAGAAGCTATTTTAAGATTCTATGCACTGAAACCTTGTACACTTTCTTGAGTCTCCTGATTTCCCCTTGAGGGAAGCAACCAATGGCTTCCTTGACTCTGCCAGCCCCACCCGAGAGCTGTGGCTTCTTGCCAAGGTTTCTGAGCTGTGTAAAGACTGGGCCAGTGTGGTTCTCGCAGCTCATAAACCAAGCCTTATTTGCACTGAGCCACACAGGCACTTGTAGAAATTAAAGAAAAGGGCACACCAGAGAGCGTAGCTGGCTTGCCGAACAGCCACTGGGTATCCAGGGGAGCCACCCAAGAGCGGGGGAGTGAGTACTTCGGGTAAGAACTTTGGCTAGAGCTAGAGGGCCAAGCAGATGCGAGTTTCTCTTCTTTTGTGCCTCCCACACAATGCACAGGCAGGGAGGTTTTTTTTGTAACACTTGGAGGTGGCGGTGGGCCTCCTACCTGAGCTGTCCTCTTCACCACTGCTCGGTTCTCACACACGAACACTCCTCCCTGTCTTACAGTACTTCCCTTTTCCTCATCTGGAACACCATGGACTTGTGCTTTGCCAGGTCCCTGGGAGAACGTGGACTAAGACAATGGGTGGTATCAGCCCATTTGATTCACACTATGAAGCCAGGAAGTTGACAAATGAGGCTAGAGACAGAAAAAGTGGAAGGCTCCAGGGGATTCTCAAATGATGTTCCATCTCTGATGGTCCCTCTGATGTAACTGTTGTTTCTTCTGAGATGAATGCATTTCGCAGGTTTCCATAAGATGCTCTCAGGTTCACTGCGGGTATGGAAATACATTTTACCCCTTTCCTTGGCAGTTAGCTTTGCTAAGTGTAATTGTAAACTGACAGCCACTTCCTCTGATCAATGTGAGCGTCTTCTTTGCGTGCCTTCTTCTTGTCCTGTTGATGATGTCTCAGATGTCCATTAGTGGAACTGTCTTTACCTCCTCACTGCTTTCAGTTTCCTTTCTGTGATTCTGCAGTTTTCCTTCCGTGTGCCCAGGGTTGAGCATTTATTGTGCTGTCCATGATTTAAGAATTCTGAAAAATCTTCAGACTGATCTCTTCAATTAATACCTTTCCTTTTGGGGGGTGGGGGGGTGGCGGATCCTTTGAAAGCAGCATCTCTGGTCTCCATCTACACACTCGCTGTCTCCTGAAGCAGGAATATGATTTATCCAGCAGGTGAGCTTGGTCCAGGCACCTGAGTTACTTAACTACATCTGCTGTTCCCTTTTCTGTGGGTACCGACAGCCCTCTGTTCCTCTGTGTTTAATTTTCTTCAGGACAGACACTGGAGAGGATGAGGGTCAAGGGTTGAGACTCTGATTGTCCAGCAGAGCCTATTATAATATGGGTTAATTTGCTTGACCCGAGGCAGTATCGGGAGTGTTGTTATTAGACATGCTCCTCCATGCTTATTCAACTGCTCTGTCAGTAATAAACCTGGTATTTGATCTCTATCTACTTAACCCAATGTAGGCACATTTTCAGTTGCTTCCAACAGTGACAGGAAGCAGAGTGATAATTTGTCACTTCTTGGCCTTCTCTTGGTAACCCTAACTCTCCCTCTGTCATCCTGCTGTGGGATTCTAACTCATCCTAAATTAGACCCCATTCTGTTGTCCACGTCCTCTTTATTTCCATTTTACATTTGCCATGTTGCGGTCTCACTTTGGTTTTTTTTTTTTTTTTGTCTCTGGGTAATTTCTTTCAGTTTGCTAATTCTTTAGCTGTATGTGTGTCCCATTTTTTCTTTTTGTGAAGCTCTTTTCCTTGCATATGCAATTCCCTTTCCCCTTTGCATTACATTCAGCTATACCTTAATTCTAGCACCTGAGATCCCCTGTGACCTGCTTTGCCTAGTGTTTTACTGACTTTGGTTTAGGGAGCTTGAGTCCGTGTGTCTTTTATACTTTCACAGAGTGATTTTGTATTTAGCTGAATTTGTGGGAATCCGGGGAGACTAGAATTGTAGACATACCTTCAGGAGACAATTAGTGTTTGTTTCTGCCTGCCACTAAATTCAAAGTGAACCTAGAGGCGCATCCATAAATACCTCCTGCTATGCTTCTAGGGCTATATGGGTGTGTGAAACCCAGGCTCAAACTACTCGGTGTTCTATGTTGTGGGGGTCAGTCAAAGAAAGACGGTCACTCCAAAAACGTAATTCTGGTTTAGCAATAGCAGCACGAACCAGCATCTGATGAACTGACTGCTCCTGGCTTTGCAAAAGTGGCCTTTGTTGTCATACAAATTACATCTCAAAGTCAGTTTCCGAATACCAAAACCTCTTATCTGGAGTTGTTGAGAGGAGCCATTTGTCTAAGCAGTTCTCACCCATAAGACCTCCTGGTTTGCCAGGTCCTCTCTAGACTAAGTTATGCAAAGGCTCTGTGATTCCTTCAAAAGAGCAACTCAGATAACAATCCTTGACTTTAAACAAAAGGTAGCACTCACCAACTTTAAACAAAGGGCAGTTCAAAGCCTTGGAGCCTGGCACTCCAGATTTCAGAATTCAGATCAATGGCTCTGTGAAAATCTCCCGCGTCAACTCACAGATTTAGGAGACATTTTCACCCAGGCGTTTAAACCAGAACTAGAAAGAGTCCCTCAGTGTCCCCCGTGCTCTGAGTGCTTTTCCTGTTGAGATCCCTTTACTGGCTTCTCCGCTCTGCCAGCAGAGGGGAGTCTGTGTTCTGACTCCTTGTTGGCAAGGGTCTCGGTGTTAACTTTGGTCCTTATGTCATCTTTGAACCCCAGAGTCTGGGTTATAGGTAACAACAGATCTCTAAGGAGCAGTGGGAGCCCCAGAGACACCTTGCCACTGGTTTCCTGGCTTCAGTTTTATTGTGGGAGAGTCTTCACGCCTGCTTCTGTCGAGATGAGTTACTCCTTTTAGAGGAGCTTTGGTATATGCCCAGCATTTTAAGGTGTCTTACAGTGGCATGTTTCTACTTTGTTCACAATATTGCCAAATCCAGAAATCTCCTGTGTGCTGAACAACTGAACCCAGAGGGTAAAAAGGGTTATTGTGTAACTAGGGCTCACGGTGACACACACAGCCTGTATGGTGCTGCCAGGCTGGTGGCCACCCACATCGCTTGAACAGCTTCCTGTGTCTGGGGAACATTGCACATTGTGGACCTGTACTTTCCAAGAAGGAAACAAGAAGTTATTTCTCCTGGAAGTGAAGAGGTGGCTTTGTGATTAAGAGCGCTTGCCGCTCTTGGGGAGGCCTAGAGTGTGGCTCCCAGCACCCACATAGAGCAACCCAAAATGAACGGCCTGAAACTCCAGCTTCAGAAGGTTTGAGGTCCTCTATTGACTTCTGCAGGCACCTGCGGACACATGGTACACACACACACACACACACACACATGCGCACACACATACACACCCACATACACACCATGCAGACATAAATAAAAATAAAAAGTAAATCTTCTTTTATTAAAAGAAACTATTTCTCTTGATTACAAGGCAGGTCGCAGGGCCAAGTCTGCCACTCAGACCATGCCAGTCGGTGCCCATTGTAAGGCCCAGATTTGGAAAGGAGCAGTGTGTAAGACAGGAACACCCAACAGCCGCAGGTCTGTTTCTGGGGGTACTGGCAGAGGTCCTGAGGCAGAGCGCCTGGCATCGCTAGTGGGCGCTGCTGTGCTACCCTCTGTGGTCTTGCAGATGTTGATGTGAGTGGTACACGAGACTGTATAGCTTCCAGTCCTGACCTTCTGACCTTCCCAGAGAGTCTGTGATACCTGACATCCTATAATGAATTTTCTTACTGCTTAAACTACCTAAGCAGGTGATTGTGTTTTCAATTACAGACCCTGACTGATACCCTGTGGATATGGCAATGTGCAGAGGTTTAATTATGAAGACAAAGTCTGCAAGCTACATGCAGAAATCAATATCATTATGTCTAGTCCCGCCTCATTGAATTCTGTGAGCTAATGAAGAGGTTGGCAAACTCAGATTACCAAATAAAGATGATATTATATTTAGAAGGAGAAAATAATTAAGAAAATTAAGATATACCTTGCTTATCAGCAATTGTGCTTCATTTGTGCTTTTTAATGCACGCAGGGTACTATTGTCTGTTGCAAAATTAGAGAAGTATAGGGTTTGTGTGTGTGTGTGTCTGTGTGTGTGTGTGTGTGTGTGTGCGTGTGTTTCAAGTTGCAGCTGATCTGTAGCTTAGTTAAAAATAAGAAATGAATATTTGGTTCCACTTGGAATTGTGTGTAAGCTCCTGCCAAGGCTATTATTACACAGATACAAAGAGGTCAGCATCATGGAGATAAATAATCGCGCTGATTTTCCACATGATATCCCACGACACCATGGATAAAGAAAGACTACACAGCTCATTTCCATTCCATTTCACCTCTGCTCCCTCTGCTCCCTCTGCTGGAAGTCTCCTCCCCATCTGTCTCCGCAGACCTCAATTGTCACTGTCCTTAAAGTTCCTCTTGAACAGCATTTCCTCGGCTGAACCTTCATCCATCAAAGCAGGAGTTAGTCTCATCCTCAGGTCTCCCAGGCAGGCTGTAGGTTCTTCTTCTGATCTGTCATGGCAGGAAAGGCATGACTGAGCCCTCAGTACACATCATGGTAGACCAGGAACAGAGAAGCAGGCATGCCCATTCATACTCAGAGGGCTTCCTCCTTTTCCCTTGCTATTCCCTTGCTATACCCCCAACCCAAGGGTATATGACCATCTACATTCGGGAAGGGTCTCCCTTCTCAGTCAAGCTCCAGAAATGCCCTCACAGACACTCCTAGAGGCATACCCCAACTTCCTAGGCCATACTAAATCCAGCCTAGTTGACAGTGAGGATTAACCGTTGCACTTCTGCAGTGGTCTGGCGATTTCCCCAGCTTTCTGAGCACTCTAAGTGATGTTACATGCTTGTTAATGCCAACACAAATTCAGACCTTCCTCCCCCACCTTTCAAGGTCTGGTCTGGTAGACATCTGCACAGGCATAAGTCTGCCTCTCCATGAGCTGCTTGTTCCATAGAGAGCTCTTACCAATAGAAGGGGGCTGGAAGCTGGTTTAGGGAGAGATGGAAATACTTTCTCCAGTCCCCTCCTTTGTTATGTATTTAGTGACTAACTTCTATGAGATTGAAGGGGAGGTGGAGGGAGTAAGTAAAAAGGCAAGGATTCTCCCCTGGGCTATAGTTTTATTTTGTTTTTAAGATTTATTTATTGATTATGTATACAGTGTCTTGGCATGTATTCCTGCATGCCAGAAGAGGGCACCAAATCTCATTCTAGATGGTTGTGAGCCACCATGTGGTTGCTGGGAATTGAACTCATGACTTCTGGAAGAGCAGCCAGTGCTCTTAACCTCAGAGCCATCTCTCCAGTTCTGGATTATAGTTTTATAATAACACTGTATCTAGCAACACCATACCCAACATAGCAATGGGGGCACTGATTGCTGTGCATTTGTCTTGGAATTGGTTTTTCACCTTCTATGCCTTTCTGGGTATCAGGAGGTTAACTACAGAGCTGAATCACTTGAATTCTCTTACTGCCTGGCTTCTGTTGAGGTTGGCAAATAGGCAACAATCATGAAGAAGAAAAAGAAGATTTCTAGAAGAGTCTACAAATTATGCACAGCACAGGGAGGGGAAGTACTGGAGTGATTGAAGTCAGATCTAAATGTAATTTAAGTTGGAAGAAACCCTGACCTTCCCCAGTCTTCTCCAGGGAAGTAGGTCACATGACTTCTCTGACTTCAAGTGAGTGGTGCCTTTCAAGTACCAGGAAAAAAGAAATGTCCTTACCTGTGAAGGTGAAGGAGAAAGCAATGTGAACAGGCCTTGGGAAGTTTTCCCTAGCCTATTATTAGACTACATCATTTGCCCTTCTACCCTGTCCCTCTGACCACCCACTTTTCATCAAACCTGTGTTCAGGTTTATCTATTTCCTGATGGACTCTCCCAGGTTACTTAAAACTTACCTTAAATATATTTGCATGCTAGTCTCTGACTAGCTGGCTTTTGCTACAGAGGTCTCAACCCCAAACCTGGGATGAGCTGAGAAGATGTTTTCCCATCCCTGCAGTGTTAACACCCAGTGGGACCGCTTCCTACATTGTCCTGTTAAAGAGGAGGAAGGTGCCCGCTGCAGGAACCTCTCAGAAGCCACACTGAGTACAGAAAGGGCTAGTGTTGCATGGAGGGGCTGCTTGTTTCTCCCAGCCACCTGCCTAGCTCAGATACGAAATAATCACACAGAAACTGTATTAATTAAATCACTGCTTGTCCCATTAGCTCTAGCTTCTTTTTTTTTAAATATTTATTTATTTATTATGTATACAATATTCTGTCTGCGTGTATGCCTGCATGCCAGAAGAGGGCACCAGACCCCATTATGGATGGTTGTGAGCCACCATGTGGTTGCCGGGAATTGAACTCAGGACCTTTGGAAGAGCAGGCAATGCTCTTAACCTCTGAGCCATCTCTCCAGCCCTAGCTCTAGCTTCTTATTGGCTAACTCTTACATCTTAATTTAACCCATCTCCATTAATCTGTGCATCAGCACGAGGTTGTGGCCTACCAGCAAAGTTTCAGCACATCTATCTCTGGCAGCTGCTCCATGGTGGCTCCCTGATTCCGCCCTCCTTTCTCCCAGCATTCTGTTTAGTTTTCCCTGCCTACCTAAGTTCTGCCTTGCTATAGGTCCAAAGAAGTTTCTTTATTCATTAATGGTCATCACAGCACACAGAGGGGACCCCCACATCAGCTTAGGGGAAAGCTTCCCATTATATGTGCTTCCCATAAAAATTTGTTTACTAAGTCACACAACCCTGAAAGAGTTCCACATGAAAATTTTGCTCTGAAGACGGCTCAACCAGAAAAGAACTCCCCCAAGAACAGTTCCCCCTAAGGGAAAGAGCCTTGGAAGAATTATGTCCCACCTCAGAAACCCTTCACCAAGGACAGCTCCCTTTAGCATGTGTTCTAGAAGACAGATCTACCAGAGAGAGCTTCCCAAGAAGAGCTTCTTCTGAGCAGGGCTTCCCTGAGGAGAATTCTTCCTGAGGTAAATTCCCCCTGAGGAGATCCTGCCATGAGGTGACCTCCCCCTGAGATTTGCTCTCTCTGGGCAAGCCTCCTTTGGCCTTTCCCTCACAGATTCTCACTGGAATTCTGAGTTGAGACTTTTTGAACTGGAAGAGAAAACTTCAAAGAGAACATCTTTCTCCTTTAACTACCAGATGGCTGTTGAAGTATGCCAATGGAGTGTTTCATGGGCCTAATAGCTACTCAGGAGAGCACTAGGCCACTGCCCTACTAGCGCCCCCCCCCCACTGCCTTCCTTAATCCTTTATTAGTCCCCTGCTCCACACTGCCTTCCATCCCCCTCCATCCCACATTGCCATTTTCACACTTTGGCGCAACTGCCGAAGCAAGCTCCTTCACAAATACACAATGGCAGAACTCAGCCTGGCTCCTGACTGGCAAAGCCTGAAAGACTTTGACACGCTCAGACAATAAAGCATCACTCTTCTGAAAAGAAGGAACTCTCAAGCTGCAGTCACAGATGGGAGACCCCTCACAAGCACATCGAAAAGTGAAAGTCGCCAATCTGGAAAAGTCGCCACACATACCACAAGCTATTCTGTCTGTTTTGTTTTGGATTTTGAGACAGGGTCTCCTGCTGCCCAAGCTAGCTTTGAACTCGCTGTAAGGTTGAGGATGACCTCAAAGTCCTTGGAGTCTGAAGTGCTGTGATTACAGGAATGTGCCACTACAGCCTGCCCATATGACCTGCTGTAAAAGGCAAAACCATATTGACAGTAAAGAGATCAGGGGTGCCCAGAGGTTGGGGGAAGGGAAGAGATGATTAAACAGAATAGGGAGGGTCCATAGGGCAGCAAACACTACTATGTGTAATATTATAATGGTGGCTACTAGTAGGTTTTCTATATATTGAGATAATAGATTTCTCCATCATTGCAGCTTTGGATCAAGCAGAATTGAAACAGCAAAAGAACAGGTTTATTTGAGCAAGCCATGTCCCGGGTGAGTTCTCCAGTCTAAGAGACCAGGGCCCCGAGAAGTCACGTGGCTAAACTAAAGCAGGGAGCTTGTATACCCTGTAGGTGAGGGGGTGATGACCTCTCCTCCACAAACTGGGTTTGTGCTCAAGTATGGTCAAAATCTGAGTGTTTTAGGCAGGATCTTGGGATGCTGGAAACTTCTGGGGAGGAGCTGCTGCAGACACCGAGAATGCGGAACTGGGCTTTTTAGTGCCTTCTCTTTGTTGGAGATTCTCTGAGAGGGTGGAGCTTGGAGAGAGCATGGGTGAGCTGAAGGTTCTAGCTGAACAGCTACATCTCACTCTATGTGGGTTCATATAGAATATGTGAACGTGCAGAATATATGGATATATAGATGGCATAGCAAGGAGAGTGAGCCTTGATGTAAAGTCTAGGTAGAAAGGTAAGATGATGGTCATTGTAACAGATGTTCTGGTCTGATGAGAATGTTGATGGTGGGGGAGGCTATAAATGTGTGAGCTCAAGAGAGAATAGGAAATCTGCACCGTTCTCTCACTGTGCTGTGAGCCTAAAACTGCTCTCAACTACATGGTCACACGCACACTCTTCTGGGATGTTTACATTCTAACAGCGTCCAGACCCTTAAACCAAATACAGTCTTCCTAGCATACCCTTTGTTTTCTATTGAAACAAAAATACAAGGAAAACACACAACACCCTGCACATAGTTCTTAGCTTTTTAATTACTTTTATTAAACTTATTTGTTTGTTGTGTTTGCATTCCTATGTGCATATGTATGCGTGTACATGTCCTCATGTGTGCATGCACAGACATGCACACAAGCACCAAAGTGTACCTGTAAAAGTCAGAAGACAAGCCAGACATGGTAGCGCACACCTTTAATCCCAGCATTTGGGAGGCAGAGAAGGCAGAGATCTCTGTGAGTTCAAGGCCAGCCTGGTCTACAGAATGAGTTCCAGGACAGCCAGAGCTATACAGAGAAATCCTGTCTCAAACAAACAAAAGTCAGGAGACAAATTAGTGGAATTGATTCTCTCCTTCCACCATGAGTATGTCAGGGATCCAACTCAGGTTCTCAAGATTGGTAGCAAGGGCCTTTGCTCACTGAACCATCTTGTCCATCAATCACAACCAATCTTGATTCTCACTGACCGTGTAAAAGCTTAAGGCTTACCATACGATGGTCACTAAACAGAAGACTGTCAGGAAAGCTGGTCTTATTTGTAGCCACTGAATGTTAATATCTGCACATTCATCCTGAAGATTCTTTCCCCTGGCAGTTCTTGCATGTGGAACCCTATTCTCAGGTCGTTTATTGGTGCTCCATGCAGAAAAACATGAAGTTATTAATAGTGGAATTCCAGTTATCTGCCAGTGGCATGGCATCCATTTGGAAGGCAGGAGGGCTCCTAGTCTCTCCATGGTCCTGACCCAGAGACACTGATTTCTATGAGGTCTAGGAGATCTTCACCAGCCTTCCTAACAAAAGCTGCACACTCATCAGAGAATGAGGGGACACGCTGATGGTAGTCTTATGCCAAAATAACAGGCATCTCGGATCTATTACTCTCCCTTGCTCTCTTAGGAAGTCCTGTGTTTAGGGTATAACATTCCACACTTGGATCCCTTTGTCAGCCCTGCAAGCACAGATGTTGACCGAGTGACCAAGTGAGATTACAACCACCTGTCTTCCTGCCGGAGATGGCCTCACCCAATGGACGTGCTGGCATGGGGCCCATTAATCCACCAGGACACTAGTTACTTTTTAGGCCTGCTTCAAGTAACTCTGTTGTCATGAACTGCCCCTAGTGCTCACAGTTTTAAGGAACAGGTTACCACTTCACTCCCAAACTGTCTTACGATAGCCTTAGTGTACCTCAGTAGCCTTGAAGCAGAAGCCAGTTAAAGCAGTGAGTCTCTGTGTTGTCCTCTGTCAGTAGGCTACGCCCTGCAACTAACCCCAGCACTGAGGCTCCCCCATGCTATAAGTATGTGGTTTCTTTCTTTGCCCCTCGAACTTTCTCTTACCAGATGTTAAGATTCCTGCCTCAGCTTTCTTTTGGAACATATTTGCTTGACGCTCATCCTTTCTTATTTATTTAAATATTAGTACATTTACCACCTGAGTATAGAATCTTGCCTCTGTTTACTTCACGTTCTTGTGTTCCTCTCCAATGCATTTCTGCCCATCCAGTGACTTCCCACCTGAAGTGACTGAGCTCATGCATGAGCAAGCGGTTCCCCTGACTGTGTTTAGTGTTCTCACAGTCCAGGTCCCTATTGTGGTGACTCTTTTGGCATGAGGAAGTGCCTTTCCTGTCCATTTCTACAGTCCCCCCCCCTTCAGCTTTGAGAAACAATCATCATTGGGCTTGTGTTTAGGACAGTGTCCTGGGGCACTGTCAGATTCTGGGACTTTTACCTAGGTTGAACTTGTCCATATTGGGTTTCATGGTCTGAGCTGATGAGGATGACTGACCAGGTCTCTTCCCCGTCAGGTGGCAGCCTGTAGTTGACCAATTGGACCTCTTTCCACCCACTATTAAGTTTCCCAGGTTTCCAGAGGACCTAGCTGGTTGTTTTCAGTCTCATCATAGAGGAGGCAGCTACAGGAAGATCAAAACTAAGGCACACTACACGAATTTGCATGTCATCCTTGCGCAGCAGGTGTAGCTTTAGTGTTATCCAGTTTGGCCCCAAAATGCATGTTTGGGTACAGACCTGGAAATGACCCAATTATATCAGTCAGATTTCAGACAATGACACGTCCAGTAACTATCATACAGGCAGAAGCAGAAGAGGATGTCATCAACAGTTTCGACACAGATCTACAGAATAAGGTCAGCAGGGCACATAAGAATGACATCGTTATGGGTGACTTCAGTGCAGTAGTGGGATCCGGAGGAAGAATGGGAACGTATGGATTCGGGGGGCAAAGGAACGATAGAGGGGAACGACCAGTTGATCTCTGATTTGTACATATCCAACACAAAATTTAAGCAGCCTAAACCATCAAGATGCTGGACATGGGAATCCCCTGACAAATGCACATACAGCCAAATTGAGTACATTCTGGTCAGCAGGAAACTCTTATCTAGCATCCAAAACAGCTGATCATTTCCTAGTGCTGAGTTAGGGTCAGATCACCAACTTGTTAAGGCCAACATTCACCTGAAACTTAGGAGAAGGCACGCCAAGCCAGACAAACCGGAAGATCGATTGTGAACAACTGATGAACCCAGCTGTACAGAGAGAGTTGAAGGGAACCGCTGAAAAAAAGATGAGGGAAATCATTAAGCAAGCCTTTACAAATACAGAAAGCGAACCGGAGAAAATCAGAGGAGCCATACAGGAGGCTTCCAAGGAGACGCCTGGTTATGCAGAAAGGGCAACACTAGTAGAATGGCTTACTGCAGAGACATCAACCTGGTGGAAGAAAGAAGGAGCAAATGAAGAGGCAATCTGTAGGCAGCAAAACACCACGACTATCTGTGCAAGGAAGGAAGTCAAAAGAAAAGTGAAGAACAGAGAACTGTATATACAAGGTCTATGCAAAGAGGTCGAAGAGACTAGACTCCAGAATCAAACACATGTAAACATCTCGTCTACGAATCTATCAGATGGATAACTGCCAAATGTGCTCCTCAGATTCAGGTGATTAAAGATGGGCAAGGCCATTTATTAACAGAACCGGGGGGGGGGGGGAGTAAAGCAAAGACAGAGGCAATACTTTGATGCCCTATACAATGACCCTAATGCTGTCAACGTAGAGTACAATGAGAAACATTTCTGCAGCCACTCCAGCGCCAGAGACAATGAGGAAACATTAAATACTGACTGAAGCGAGATGGAGGAAGCTGTCAAGAGAGCGGAAGGCAGGAAGGCCCCAGGCGTGGATGATATCACAGTGGAGGAGCTGGAGGCAGCTACAATAAGCTTAGGGGCTGAGGTGTCTCTCAGACTCTTCAGAGAGATATGGGAACACAAAGTGATTCCCCACGGAATGGAAGCACTCAGTCATAATTCCCACACACAAGAAGAAGGACAAGCTGGACTGCTCAGATTGCAGGGGCATTAGCTATTTGTGCCATAGCAGCAAGGTCTCCTCCATTATCCTGCAAAGGATCATGGGCAGAACAGAGGAAGTCCTAGCAGAGGCCTAATGGGGATTCAGAGCTAACAGGAGCACAACTGATCAGATCTTTACTTTGCGGGCAACTGGCAGAAAAATACGAAGAATTTGGAAAAGACTTATATGTCTGTTACATCAACTTCAGGAAGGCATTCGATAGCATTTAGAGGAAAGCACTTTGGGAAACAATGAGATTCTACATGTACTCAGAGAAAATCATAAGAATACTAGAAAATGCCCATAAAGATACCTTTGCATCAGCTAAAGTCTATGGAGAACTAAGAGATCAGTTTAAGACAATTGTAGGAGTGCTGCAGGGATGCGTCCTCTCACCACTACTCTTTAATATTTTCCTGGAATTAATAATAGCAACAGCCCTGGAGGGTGAGGAGATAGGCGTGCAGATAGGTGGTGTGCGAATCAATAACTTGCGTTTCACCAACGATACAGCACTACTTGTTGAAAGTCCAAATGAGCTGCAGGCCATGGTAAATAGAGTGGTGGAAGTCAGTGAAGACCTTGGTATGAAAGTAAACATCGAGAAGACTGAGATACAGCACGTGAGAAGGGCACACAAGGATGTTAACATTGTAATAAAGAATCAGAACCTCAAATAAACAGTCAACTTTGTTTGTCTGGGAGGAAACCTCAGTTCAAAGAGGGGATCTATTTCAGACATAAAAGGCAGATAGGGATAGGGAGGGCTGCATTCCAGGTACTAGGAAAGGTTTGGTCAGCAAGAGACATAATGACAACAAAATTACAAGTATGTGAGACACTTGACTTGAGTGGCCTTCTTCACAACTCTGAGATCTGGACAATGAAATGCTCCTCAGAACAGCAGCTGAATGTGTTTGAAATGGCATGTCTCAGGGGAATTCTAGGTGTCACATGAAGATGCAGGCTGCATAACAATGGCATTAAGAAGCATCTCTGTCTACAGATGGTAGTAAACTATAGGATATGGCAACGGCGCTTGAGATACTTTGGCCATGTTATGAGAATGAATGACGATGAATGACGACATGGAATAAGGCGAAGAGGAAGGACCAATAAATGCTGGATAGACAGCATAAAGGAAGACTGTGGAACCTTGGGTACGACAAGAACATAAGCGTCTAGGACTGCCCAAGACAGGAGCAACTGGAAAACCGCCATAAACAGGCTGCTCGCGCATGCTTAAGCATTGCTGGGGCATAAATGAATGAATGATGAATGGCATTTATTTATGTATTTGCACATATGCATATGTACACCTGTGTCATGGAGCACTTGGCTCCAGGTCAGGGGTCAACTCGCAGGAGTTAATCCTCACCGTCCACCATGTGGGTTCTGGGGATCAAGCTGAGGTTGCCAGGCCTGGCAGCAAGTGCCTTTACCAACTGAGATATCTCTTTGATGCCATTATTTTATTTTTTAATCTTCCCGTATTCTTTTGTGGCAAAGGTCTTCTATAAACAACATATTGATAGATCTTTTAGATCGCTTATTTGGAGATGTTCTGTTTTGTGATGGTCAAATCCATTTACATTTATTGTAGTCATTTTATATTAGGGCTTATTTCTACAATCTTACTGCATCTTTTCCACTACTGGTAACTTTTAAAACTCTTTGTTTCAGGCTGGAGGGATGAGTCAGTAATTGAGAGCACTGGCTGCTCTTCTAGAGGACCAGGATTCAGTTTCCAGCTCCCACAACAACCATCTCTATATCATTCCAGTTCCAAGAGAACCAACAGCCTCTTTTGGACTGTAGAGACCCAAGGCACACACGCAGTGCACAGCCTTATGTGCAGACAAAACACCCATAAATTAAATCTCAAAAAATAAAAAAAAACTCCCTTAAACTGAACTGATTTGATTTTCTCTTGCTGGTATAAAAATAACATTTTATTTTTGTTCTTTCGGTGAAACACATTTACTTATTTATCCTGACTTATTAAATTTATGACTATCTGCTTCTTCACCCGCAAAGTACAAGTGGTTCAGCATGTTCTCTTTCCTTTCACCCTGAGTACACACAAAAGTAACACACACCTACACACACACACACACACACACACACACACACACACACACCTCATGTAGTCTGGATAAAGTTTTAATTTGGGTTTCTTATGCATATAATTTTTTCTTCATTTTCCCACGTCAATCTTTGTTGTTTTTCTAAAGAATGACTTCCCATTTTGTTTTCCCAGGTGTTTTATTCTTCTGTCCTTAGGAAGCCACCTCTTTCCATGGGCTTTGGTGGAGGACCCAGCAAAGCATCCGCAGGTTAAATCATGGTGGAAGTGTTAAGTCCTTCGGAGCTTCACAAAACACCAGCAGCGCAGCTTGACACAGTGAGAGCACAGAAGTGTCACGGGCACTTGCTTTGGTTAAGTCTCTGAGAGCAGCAGTCTTTGCGGTATTCTGAGTGATGAAGCCCTTGTCCCTGGGCATGCTCTGGGCACAGCTCCCTCAGTGAACTGGCTGCACATGGTCCAAGCACCACCTCACTTTATTTTTGAGCCAAGACCCAAAACAGTTTTTCTTTTTCTTTTTCTTTTCTTTTTCTTTTTTTAGACAACACTAAGTCTAAGTTTATTTGACTGTATTAGCTTCACATTTCTCTACAACAGTGCTTCTCAACCTTCCTAATTCTGTGACTCTCTAAAACAGTTCCTCATGTTGTGGTGACACCCGCCCCCCGCCCCCAACCACAGAATTATTCCAATGCTACCTCATAACTGTAATTTTTTACTGTTATTAATCACGATGTAAATATCTATGTTTTCTGATGGTCTTATGTGACCCCTATGAAAGGGTCGTTTGACCCCTATGAAAGGGTCGTTCGACCCCCAAAGCAGTCGTGACCCATAGGTTGAGAACTGTTGCTCTATAGCATTATTGGATTTATTTTCCACTACCTTGAATATTTTCCAAAGGTTTTTAAAAGCACAGGTTCTAAATTTTCATGGGCCAGAAGATATTATTACATTCAGAGAATATTTATTCCATTGGATCTTCCTATTTAGGCATTAATTTTGCTGGGTATAAAAACTAACATCCATTACTATCCCCTTGCCACTTCCTCATGTTGCATCCAGTGTTACCACCAAACTCTGAGTTTCATCTGATGCTTGCTGTTTTGTGTAAGAGCTCCTATTTTTGTCTAAAATATTTTGGGCTTTTTCTTAGTTGTTAATGGTTCCACGGCACAGAAACTGCCTAGCCTCGGAGTTTTACGACTCGGGACCATTGACTCTGTTCTTTCCTCCATTTGACATTCCCTCCCACTGAATCACTATTATCTGGATACTAGAATTTTCACTCTTTTTAACCTTATCGTTTATCCCTTTTAATCTCTCCTGCCTTGTGGAACAAGTTTCAGAATGATTTTGCAGTCTTCGAATGCATCTCGTAGCATGTGTGTATCTGGGCACTCATGCCGGCTCTCACACCTTTTCTTTCACTCCTTGTATTTGACAGACCTGATGTTGCCAGGTGGCTGTTCTCGTAATCCTATCGCTAACAGTTTCCCTGGTTGGGTTTTTGACAGGGAATGAACCAACTTGTACGGCTGGCCTCTTCCTCCAAGATTGACTTGCTCATAATTGACAGCAGAAGGGGAGGGAGCCAGGGCATGAAATCCTAGCACACACGCGAGAGCCATGAGGGCCCTCTGCGATGCTGGCGATGGCTGTGAGCCAGAAGGTGAACAAGTACACAAGTTGTAATCACCTGAAGTTGAAGGCAAAGAGAGCAAACGACTTAGTACCCTTCCTCTCTGCCCTTGGCCTACTCTCTGCCTCCTCGCCACAGCCATTGTGCCACCTGGTTTTTGTCAGCTTGACACAAGCTAGAGTCACCAGGGAAGAGGGACCCGCAGTTGAGAAATTGCCTTCATCAGACTGAGTGGAACATTTCCTTGATTGATGATTGATGTGAAAGGACCCAGTCCAGCATGGGTAGTGCTGCCCCTGGGCAAGGGGACTAAGTCGGTAAGCAGCATTTCTCCATGGCTCATGCCTCTGCTCCAGCTTCAGTTCCTGCCATGACTTCCCTCAGGGATTGACTATGATTGTATATATATATGACATGTATAAGCCAAATAAACCCTTTCTTCCCCCACGTTGCTGTTTTTTGTTTGGTTTTTGTCTGTTTTTTCACAGCAGGAGAACGCAAACTAGCACAGCCACAGACAGCAGCAGAGTAGGTGGAGAGGGCACAGGAAGGACAAGGTGAAAGAGAAAAGAAGGACTGGAGAGATGGCTCAGCGGTTAAGAGCACTGGCTGCTCTTCCAGAGGACCTGGGTTCAATCCCCAGCAACCACATGGTGACTCACAACCATCTGTAATAAGATCTGGTGCCATCTTCTGTCCGATGCCCTGTTCTGTCATGCAGGCACACATGCAAATAGAGTACTCACATACATAAATAAATGAATCTGGAAGAGAGAGAGAGAGAGAGAGAGAGAAGTCTATGTACTTCTTATCCACAGTAGCTGAGGCCACTGCAAACACTGAGTTAGTAAATACTGAAGCATTGCTCTCGGGGGAAATACAGGGTAAGATTCCTGTGGGCCACTGATCACACTTTATTCAGCGATCAATATATAACTTTGTGTTCTGTGTGTTTCTCTTTAAAGACATATTTAAGATCTATTACTGAAGTGGTAACACTGAACTCACAGCCAACACTATAATTCTTGCTTCAATGAAGCCCATGTAGCGTGAGTTTTCTCCCCACGGCACATCAGTTTTTCAGTCATAATGAGCACCACACAGCACCTCGGCCCTGCTACAGACTCAACCTCAAATTAATGATGAAACTGCCATCCCAGTTAGGTCTACTGGAGGTAGGCCCTTTATGTAAGGCCAAAGAGAGTTCAAAACACAGATCCCAGCACAGTGCCTTGTGAGGAGAGGGAGAGGCCCTGGGAGTGTGGGAGCAGAGGAAGGGCCATGTGAGGGTAAGGCCGCCCTTTGAAGCTGCATGCAGTGGTGTCCGCCTGTAAACCCAGCACTCAGGAAGTGGAGGCAGGAGATCAGGAGTTCAAGAACAGCTGTTTTGTTTGCTTTCCACCTCTGTGATAAACACCGTGATCAAAACCAACTTGGTAAGAGTAGAGTTTTTAGTCCATCATAAAAGGAAGTCAGGGCAGGAACTCAGCCAGGGATGGAAGCAGAGGCTGTGGAGGAACTCTGCTTACAGGCTCGCTCTTCATCGCCGCTCAGCCAGGAGAACCTGCCAAGGCAGGGGCAGCACCCATAGTGGGCTGGGTCCCCCCACATCAGTCATTAAAGGAAACGCTTCCTAGATTGCCTACAGGCCAACCTAATGGACACATTGTCTCAGTTGGGGTTCCAACTTCCCAGATGACTCCAGCTTGTGCCAAATGGACAAAAAAAATTAACCAGCATATCCACTTTGGCTATCATGAATTTGAGGTCATATGAGATCTTAATCCACAAATCAAAATGAAAAAAAGAAATTGATCTGAAATAGAGACAGAGAGGCCTCCTCAGAAACCATCCCCACCTGTACCTTAGCCTTGGGTTTTATGCCCCTGGAAATAGGAAGAAAAGGATTTCTGTTGCTTAAGCCCCCTGGCCCTGTAGAGGCAGCCTGAGCATGTGATCCGGGCTTGGGAACCACTTGCAAGTTCAAAACCAGCACTTTCTGCTTTCACAAAGGACCCAGGTTTGAGTCCTAGCACCCATATCAGGTGGCCCACAAGAGCTTGCCACTCCAGTTCCAGGAGATCTGACACCTTTGGCCTCCTCTGGTAGCTGCTGTTACATAGCCACAGCCACACAATACACATAGTTAAAATAAATCTTAAATATTTAAGAATTGTTTGAAAAATAATTTTATGATTTATAACCTAGAAAGGAAACGCTTTTTCCCCAAAAAATCAAAAATCTGCCTTAATTTTTTTCATTTTTTTTGGTAAGTTTAATTTTTATTTATGTTAAGATTCACTTTTGTATAGTAAAGAGTAAACATGGTCCATGGCGTTTGTCTTAGCTCACTTTGCTCTATTATAACAGAAATAACAGAGTACCAGAGACCAAACAATTCATGAAGAAGACAAGCATATTTCTTACAGTCCTGGGGACTAGGAAGTACAATTTCAAGAAGCTGACTTCTGATGAGGACACTACTACTGCATCACTCCATTGCAAAGGACAGAGAGCAAGAGAAAGAGAGAGAAAGAGAGGCTTGCACCATTATCATCATCACTGAGACCAGATCTCACTGGCCCAGGTTGTCCTTGAATTCACGATCGCCCTACCTTAGCCCTGAGTGCTGGGATCATAAGTATGCATTACCATACTTTGCTCCATACTCACATTTAAAAAAAAATGTGTGATAGGTGTTTTACCCACATGCATGCCTGGTACTCACAGAGACCGGAAGAGAATGTCAGAGCTCCTGGAACTGGAGTTACAGATGGTTGTGAGCTGCCATGTGGGTGCTGGGAACTGAATCCAGTTCCTCTGCAGCAGTAACAAGAGCTCTGAACCATGGAATCATCGCCCTAGCCCCTTGAAAGTCACTTTATAACTACCCCATGACAGCATCATTAGCCCAACCGTGAATGCCCCTAACCTAATTGTTTCTTTTAAAATATTTTTATATGTATTTATTTACTGGGACTGTGAAGGGTGCATGTGCCATAGTGTGTGGGTGGTCAGAGGGCAGCGTGCGGGTGGTCAGGGCACAGCGTGCGGGTGGTCAGGGCGCAGCGTGCGGGTGGTCAGGGCACAGCGTGCGGGTGGTCAGGGCGCAGCGTGCGGGTGGTCAGGGCACAGTGTGTGGGAGTCACTTCCCTTCTTCCACTATGTGGACCCTAAAAATGGACCGGTGGTCTCCAGGCTTAGCAGCGAGCACCTTTACCTTCTGAGCCACGTCACCCACTGGCCCACTAACTGCTTCTTACAGGTCTTCTTACAGGTCCCGTTTCTCCGCTCTATTGCTCTTAGAACCATCTGCAACATGCAAATTTTGGGGGACACAGTGCTCTAACAGAGGCCTCCTTATGTCCCTTCCCACAATCCCCACTCTCAGGAGAAGGCCGCCTTCAGTTTCTCATGATTCTTTCAGCATTTTACAACATTTCTTTATAAAACATAATTATGTAGTTGCTTCCTGATTGCTTTTTTCTTTCATTTTAGTCCTTAGAACTAGCCTTTTCATCCCTAATCCTCCCAGGAAGCAATGCTATCATTTCAAATAGATTAATATTCAGTGTTTATATTATTACCGATCATGAGAATGCCAAGCCCTGCTCAGTGATCGGATATGCAATGATTTGCTTTGTTGAGCGAGTTATTATTTTCTCTGCCATTAATTACTGTCTTTGGTTTGTTGAGTCATGTCCTCTGTATTTACTACTGGTTTTTTTCCCCCAAACTCTGTCTCAGATGTGTAAATCTTTTCCCCATGTGCTTAAACATGTAAGGCTAGTTAAACCCAGGTCCCTTCTTTGCTCGCTGTCCCCTGGCTGTCCGCTAAGCCTGCTGGGCAGGATCCTGTATCTTCCTTTCTTTAGGATCTCGTTGGCAAAGCGCATTACGCTAGCAGCCGGCTTGTGAAGGCGGAAATTAGAGGCAGAGCTTTTCAGGGCTGGCCACCTTTTCAAAGGCTGGTCGCCTTTGAAAAACGCCTTTATTCCCGTCTCCTGCCTAGTCCCAAGGTTAGAGGAGGAGGCTGCAAATTCATCAGAACTTGAAAATGTTACTCTGTTGTCTTTTAACTTTGGTGTTGCTGTTAAGAAGTCCCATCTATTTCTTCAGGGTTTTGTTGTTGTTTGTTTTGAGACAGGATCTCACGCAGTGCAAGCTGACCTCAGACTGGCTCTGCAGCTGAGGGTAATCTTGAACTCCTGATCCCCCTGCCTCTACCTCTCAAGGGCTGGAACTGCAGAGGTTTGCCACGGCGTCTTTAACTTCTGTTTAATTAATCAATAGTGCAGGGATGGACCCCAAGGCCTAGGGCATCCTCCACAAGAGCCCTAGCCCTGGCGGCATTATCAATCTTCAGCTTTCTTCATAGTATTCTCTCTCTCTCTCTCTCTCTCTCTCTCTCTCTCTCTCTCTCTCTCTCTCTCTCTCTCTCTCTCTCTCTCTCCTTTACCCTTCCAACTCCCCATATCCCTTCCCTGCTTGCTTTTGTCTCCAGGTCCAGGTCTGGGATTTAGCAGTTACATTCCTTGGTCAGGATGCATTTTCTTTCACGGTACTCTATCCTAGTAAACACTTGAAAGGGGCCTTTGAACGCATTCAGATTTATAGCAAACGCCAGAGGAACTACAGATGTCCCACACACCCCATCCCTGTTTGCCTTCTGTTGCTGGGATAAACACCAAGACCAGAAACAACTTGAGGAGGGGAGGGCTGGTTTCATCTTACATTCCACATCGCAGCCTAACATACAGAGAACTCAGAGGAGGAACCCAAGCAGAAGCAGAGGCACAAACCATGGAGGAAAGCTGCTTATTGGCTTGCTCACCCTGGCTTTTTTCACTTGTTTTCTTCTACAACCCCAGACCACCTGCCCAGGGGTGGCACCGCCCACAGTGGGCTGGGCCCTCGGGCATTAATCATCAATCAAGAAAACACCTCACAGACTTGCCCACAGGCCAATCTGAAGGAGGCAATTCCTCAACCAAGGTTGCCTCTTCCTTGATGACTTCAGCTGTGTCAAGCTGACAGCATCAGCCCTGTCCCCCGAGCATACATCCTTCTCATTACCCACAGGCCCCAACAGAGCGGTGCATTGCAATCGCCAATCTGATTAAACTGCTACCGCGTCTCTCTGAGCCCATGGCACATGCCAGGGTTCACTCCCTGTGGTCCATTCTGTGCGTGTAAACAAATATAGGAGGCCATGCACCCGCTGTGCCATACAGAGGGTTTTCTATGCCTTGCAAAGCTTCTGTGCACCTCCCGCCACCCTTCCCACCTAAACCCTAACAACCATAGGTCTCTTTACTTTCGTTCTGCCTTTTCTGAAATGTCACATAATAAATTGGCTTCATTCACTCAGTCATATTTGTTACTTCTACCTTGTTTCATAGTTTAATGGTGAATTTCTTTAGCCCTGAACAATATTCCATTGTTTCTGTTGGATGTGCAATCGGAAGGCAGCGTCAGGCAGATCCTTGAGATTTGGGGGCTAGCCTGGTCTACATAGTAAGTTGCAAGACAGCCAAGACTACATAAAAAGACCCTGCCTCAAAAAAAAAAATCCATCGCTTTCAGAGTTGAGCAACTAGGAATATAGCTGCTATAAATATCTGTATGCAGGATTTTGTGTGAACATACTTTCAACTCCTTTGGGTAAGTACCACAGAGTGTAGTTGAGGACTGTCTGAGAGGAAGCCTGTGAGTTTTATAGGAACCCACAAATTATCTTCAAAACTGGCTGGCTCACTTCACAGCCCCATCTTCAAAGGCTGAGACCTCCTGCTGTGTCACCCCCTAACTGGAGGCATTCAGCAGTGTTGTGGGTGTTCTGCATGCTGGTTGCTCTAACAGGTGTGTAGCAGTATTTCATTGTTGTTTCAGTTTTCATCCCCCAATGACATATGATGAGGAGCATCTTGCTTATTTGACATCTGTAGACCTTCATGAGGTGCCTCTTTAAGGTCTTTGGCTCAAATTTAATATGGCTGCTTGTGCTTTATTGTGGAGACTTTCTTTTTTCTTCTTTTTAAATTGTTTTTATTGAGCTATATATTCTTCTCCACTCCCCTCCCTTCCTTTCCTACCCTCTCCCATGGATCCAATGCTCCCAATTTACTTAGGAGATCTTGTCTTTTTCTACTTCCCATGTATATTAGATACATGTATGTCTCTCTTAGGGTCATCTTTGTTGTCTAGGTTCTCTGGAATTGTAGGCTGTTGGAAGAAGGTGCTGTTTGTTTGGTTCCTGGCTGCCGGGCTAGCTTAGCCTCAAAATAACCACACAGAAACTGTATTAATTAAATCACTGCTTGGCCCATTAGCTCTAGCTTCTTATTGGCTAACTCTTACATCTTAATTTAACCCATTTCTTTTAATCTGTGTATCACCATGAGGTCGTGGCCTACCAGCAAAGTTCCGGCATGTCTGACTCTGGAGGTGGCTCCATGGTGTCTCCCTGACTCTGCCCTTCTTTCTCCAGCATTCAGTCCATTCCTCCCAGCCTACCTAAGTTCTGCCCTATCAACAGGCCAAGGCAGTTTCTTTATTCATTAATGGTAATCACAGCACACAGAGGGGACTCCCACATCAGGTTGCTGGTTTTTTTTTTTTTTTTTGATTTATGTCTACAAGCCACTTTTGAGTGAGTACATATGATATTTGTCTTTCTGGGTCTGGGTTACCTCACTCATTATAAGTTTTCTAAATCCATCCATTTGCTCACAAATTTCAAGATGTCAATTTTTTCTGCTGTGTAGTACTCCATTGTGTAAATGTACCACATATTCCTTATCCATTCTTTGATTCAGGGGCATTTAGGTTGTTTCCAGGTTCTGGCTATGACAAACAAATGCTGCTATGAACATAGTTGAGCACATGTCCTTGTGTTATGATTGAGCATGGAGGAGTGTTCCCTTTACCCCACAACCTCTCCAACATAAGCTGTCATCAGTGATTTTGATCTTGGTGAGTCTTATAGTTAAGATGGAATCTCAGAGTTGTTTTGATTTGCATTTTTCTGATGACTAAGGATGTTGAGCATTTCCTTACGTATCTTTCAGCCATTTTAGATTTCTGTGTTGAGAGTTCTCGGTTTAGATCTGTACCCCATTTTTTATTAAATTATTTGTTCTTTTGATGACCAATTTCTTGAGTTCTTTCTATATTTTGGAGATTGGCCCTCTATCCGATGTGGGTTTGGTGAAGATATTTTCCCATTCTGTAGGCTGCCGTTTTGTCTTGTTGACCATGTCCTTTGCTTTACAAAAGCTTCTCAGTTTCAGGAGGTCCCATTTATTAACTGTTTCTCTCAGTGTCTGTACTACTGGGGTTATATTTAGGAAGTGGTTTCCTGTGCCAATGCATTCAAGTGTATGTCCCAGTTTCTTTTCTATGAGGTTCAGTGTGGTTGGCTTTATGTTGAGGTCTTTGATCCATTTGAACTTAAGTTTTATGCATGGCGATAGATATGGATCTATTTTCATTCTTCTGCATGTTGATATCCAGTTAATGCGGAACCATTTGTTAAATATGCTGTCTTTTATCCATTTTATATTTTGACACCTTGTCAAAATTTAGGTGTTCATAGGTGTGTGGATTGATATCTGGGTCTTCATTTCGATTCCATTGGTCTTCCTCTCTGATTTTATGCCAATCCCAGGCTGTTTTCAGTACTGTAGCTCTGTAGTAGAATTTGAAGTCAGGGATTGTGATGCCTCCAGAAGTCCTTTTATTGTACAGGATTATTTTGGCTATCCTGGGCTTTTAATTTTTCTATATGAAGTTGAGTATTGTTCTTTAGAAGTCTGTGAAGAATTTTGCTGGGATTTTGATGGGCATTGCATTGAATCTGTAGATTGCTTTTGGTAAGATTGCCATTTTTACTATGTTAATTCTACCTACCCAAGAGCATGGGAGATCTTTCCATTTTCTGGTGTCTTCTTCAATTTCTTTCTTCAAAGATTTAAAGTTCTTGTCATACAGGTTTTCCACTTGTTTGGTTAGAGTTACTCCAACATATTTTATGTTATTTGTGGCTATTGTGAAGGGTGATGTTTCTTTGATTTCTTTCTCGGCCTACTTATCATCTGTGTAAAGGAGGGCTACTGATTTTTTTGAGTTAATCTTATCCCACTACATTATTGAAGGTGTTTATAAGTTGTAGAAGTTCCTTGGTAGAATTTTTGGGGTCCTTTATGTAAACTATAATATCATCAGTAAATAGTGATAGTTTGACTTCTTTTGCGATTTGTATCCCCTTGATCTCCTTTTGTTTTCTTATTGGCCTAGCTAGGACCTCAAGTACTATATTGAATAGATATGGAGAGAGTGGACACCCTTGTCTTGTTCCTGATTTCAGTGGGATCACTTTGAGTTTCTCTCCATTTAGTTTGATTTGGGCTGTTGGCTTGCTGTATATTGCCTTTATTATGTTTAGGTATGTTTCTTGTATCCCTGCTCTATCCAAGACCTTTATTATGAAGGGATGCTGTATTTTGTCAAAGACTTTTTCAGCATCTAATAAAATGATTACATGTTTTTTTTTCTTTTTTAGTTTGCTTATATGGTGGATTACATTGACAGATTTTCATATGTTGAACCATCCCTGACTTGATCATGGTGGATGATTTTTCTGATGTGTTCTTGGATTCAGTTTGCCAGTATTTTATTGAGTATTTTTACATCAATGTTCATGAGTGAGATTGGTCTGTAATTCTCTTTCTTAGTAATGTCTTTGTGTGGTAATTGTATCCGGGTAATTGTAGCCTCATAAAGAGTTTGGCAATGTTCCTTCTGTTTCTATTGTGTGGAACAACTTGAGGAGTATTGGTATTAGTTCTTCTTTGAAAATCTTGTCGGATTCTGCACTGAGACCATATGGTCCTGGGCTTTTTTTGGTTGGGAGATTTTGATGACTGTTTCTTGCCACGGACCGGCTCTGGGAGAGCCACAGACCGAGGGAGAATGAGGGTGAAGGTACTCAGGAAAGCTGGGGTTCGGCGATGACAGACAGACACGAACACACGATTGCGTTTTGAATCTGCTGCGTTTTTACTATTTCATGTTAGGGGTTATATACAGCATTCAAGAAGGAACAGTTTCAGGCAAAAGAGAAACTAACATATTTTTGGCCATTATTGCGGTCATACTGTCTGCTTCTAAGAATTACATCTGTCAGCATTCTGTTAACATTAACTTCCTTTTTCTTGGCTGCCAGCTTAAGCTATGGCCCTAATCTATATTCTGTCTCAAGAAACTTTTCATAGCTGTAACCTAGGGAG
>PVIU01000161.1:0-145518 GCA_004026605.1 Ondatra zibethicus
ATCCATCCATCCATCCATCGTCCATCCATTCATTTATTCATCCATTCGCTCATCCACCATCCATCCACTCATCCATCCATCCTCCATCCATCCATCCATCCATCGTCCATCCATTCACTTATTCATCCATTCGCTCATCCACCATCCATCCACTCATCCATCCATCCTCCATCCATCCATCCATCCATCCATCCTCCATCCATCCATCCATCCATCCATCCATCCATCCATCCATCCATCCATCGTCCATCCATTCACTTATTCATCCATTCGCTCATCCACCATCCATCCACTCATCCATCCACTCATCCATCCATCCATCCAGGAAGTGCTGTTAAATAGGACTTAACTTGCATATGATACTATTCCTGGTACAGAGGAGATGAAGACATTTAGCATGGTTTAAGGGACTCACAGATTTAAGGGAGGTCAGACAGGTAAGAGGTCAACAGAGTGACTGAGAAATGCTTGAATGCTCCAGTCACTAATTCTCCAGTTGAGGAGCAGATGTGTAGTTTTGACTACGAGCTGATCATGGCATGGTAACGGTATGGTCATCAACTTGACTGGGCCTGATGGTGCCCACAAAATCGTTCAAACATTATCATAAGTGACTCTGGAAAGGAGGTTTTGGATGAGTGGAATGAGGCAAGTAGATTGTCCTTCCCAGTATGGGTGGGCCTCATCTAATCACTCAAAGGCCTGTGGGCAACAAAAGCCAAGCAAGAGGAGACTTCTATTGGACTACAAGTGTAGTACTTGATCTTCTCTCTCTTCTGATTTCAGACTTGAATTGAAATTTGAGTCTTTTGGTTTTTAACTAAGTCTATTTCATGACAACTTCATATATGTATACAGTGCACTGATTACTGTCACCTCCACACCCTCTCTATCTCCCTCCACCAACTCATCCTCTTCCCTATGAGTCCTTACCCTCATCTGAATCTTTTTATTTTGTTTTATGACTGAGTTTCTTCTAGAGGTTGTTCACACAACCATATGAATGGATGAGCTTCTAGAGCAATGGTTCCCAACCTGTGGGTTGTGACCCCGGTGGCAACCCTGTATCTCCAAAAATATTTACATTATGATTCATAACAGTAGCAAAATTACAGTTATGAAGTAGCAGTGAAAATAATTTTATGGTTGGGGGTGGGTCACCACAACATGAGGAACTGTATTAAAGGGTCACAGCATTAGCAAGGTTGAGAACCATTGTTCTAGAGCCTAGTAGGCGTCCTAATGGGCATACAACTAGAGACAATGATTCTGCCAGAATCCATAGATAGTCAGTAGTTCCACAGGGAGGGGTAGGGCCCCATGAGCCCCTCCTCCACCCATAACTGACTGTTGAAAGGTCCAGTCTTATGCAGGCCCAGTGCAGGCAACTTCAGCCACTGTGAGTTCCACAATCATGCCACTTCTGCACCAGAGGGCACATCTGGCCTGGCAGGTTGATACTGTGGCTTTCAAGATTCACTGTTGCCTATGATCGTTGAGTTTTCTCCTCTGGCAGCCAGCATGGCACCTTCTGCCACAATATACTCTAGGGAGTAGAGAAGGCGTTTCCAATTCAGTTCTATCTTTGCTTACATCCTTTCCCCAAGATGGGGAACAAGGTCTTACCATCTAGTTCAGGTGGATGATGACGATAGTCTGTGTTGTTTTCAGGGTCTCCAACAGCTGTATGGAGGTATCCCATATCTGGTACTGAGGTTTTTGTTTGAGCACTCGTGGCTGCTGGGATTGGCATTATCCACCTGTGTAGTGTATCTCTGTTCACATGCTCTTAAAACAACAAAATAGAGGTATAGAGTGATGAGTTTTGATATGTCTTCCTACAACCCCATGTCTTTTACTTTTTCTCTTTGCTTGTTTAAACCTTACCACCCTTGTGTTCCTCCCCTCCACTTTAATTTCATGTGAGTTCTTTTATATGCTTCCCACTTTAGCCATCCCTGCCCTCATGACCTCTTTCCAGCTTTCTGGTCTCTACAGACATTCCAAGTCACATACAAAACTAATTTCAAAACTATGGTCCATATACGAGAGACAACACATGGCATTTTTCTTTCCGGAGCTGGGTTAGCTCACCCAGTATGGTGTTTCCAAATTCTCTTTATTTTCCTACAGTTTTCATAACTTCATTTTTCTTTAGTAGAGTGGAATTCTATTCTTTAAATGTACCACATTTTCGTTATCCATTCATCAGCTGATGGAGATCTAGACTGAGTCCATTTCCCAGCTACTGTGAAGAGGGCAGGAGGGAACATGCTGTGCTTGGCTTTCTATTGTAAGATAGTCTGTAGCTTTTTTTCTGTTCTTTCTTTTTTTCCTTTTCTTTTTTCTATGTCTTTATCTGGGTTGGGTGTTAAAGTAACACTGGCTTTTGGGAGTGCACTTTCTTTTTCAAATTTCAGAGAATAATTTTAGAAGTGTTGGCTTTAGTTCTTTAAAGTTCTCAGAGAGAATTTTACTGTAAATTTATCTCTTTTTTTTTTGGCTGGGGGGATCTTCTTTCTTTCTTTCTTGCTTGCTTTCTTTCCTTTCTTTCTTTCTGATTTGTTTATTTGAAAATTCTCTCCTACATTGGTTCCCCTCCCTCCTTTCTTCCCTCCCTACCTCCTGTTTCCTCCTTCTCCAGATCCACTACTCCTCTGTTTCCTTTCCAAAAAAAAGAGAGAGAGAAGCTCTCCCAGGAATATCAACCAAACATGGCATAACAAGTTACAATAAGACTAGGCACAAACCCTTTTATCAAGGCTGAATGAGGCAACCCAGAAGGAGGAAAAGGGTCCCAAGCACAGGCAAAAGAGTCAGAGATACACCAACCCCACTGTTAGAAGTCCTACAAGAACACCAAGCTAACAACCATGATGTATATATAGAGGGCCTAGCTCAGACCCATACAGGTCCTTATTTGTCTCTTCAGTCTCTGTGAGCCCATGAGAACTTTGATTAGCTGATTCTGTGGGCCAGGATCTCACAGTAACCTTCACTCCTCTGGCTCTTCAAACCCCTCCTACCTCTCTTATGTGGGCTTTGCCTAGTGTTCGGCTGTGGGTGTCTGGATGATGCCCTTTGATGACAATTGAGTTATGCACCAGTCTGTGAGTATAATAGAATATCATTAAGAATCATTTTATTGACTTTTTAAAGCACTTGTATTTGGTTCTATCTTGGGTCTCTGGGCTGTACTGTCTCTAGTTCCTGGTTACCCATGCAGCATCAGAAATGGGCTCCCTTTCATAGTGTGACCCTCAAGTCACTGGTTGGCCACAAGTTCTGTGACACCATTACTCCAATCATCTTACAGGCAGGTCAGATTATAGGTTAAATGTCTTGTGACTGGATTGATGTCCTACTGCTGGAAGTATTGCCTGGTTAAAGAAGATGACCAGTTCTAGCTTAGCATCCCCCAGTACTAGGACATTTTTCTAGGTCACCCTCATAGATTCCAGAGACTTTCCACTATACTAGGTTTCTACACTACCCCCAAATGACCCCAAGTTTGAGTCATCTTTCTCAATTCTCTTCCTCCGTCCATCCCAATCCTGCCTGATCCCTGTGATTCCCATCCCTACCAACCCCCAAGTCCACCCACTACACCTGTTCTATTTCCCCTTCCCAGTGAGATCCATGCATCCTTCCTTGAGCCTCCCCAACCCCTTGTTACTTAGCCTCTCTGGGTCTGTGGATTGTAGCCTGATTATCTTTTAATTAACAGCTAATTTCCACTTGTAAATGAGTACATACCATGTTTGTCCTTCTGGGTGTGGGTTACATCATTCAGGATGACTTTTTTTCTAGTTCCATTCATTTTCCTGCCAATTTCACGATGTCATTGTTTTTTAATAGCTGAGTAATACTCCATTGTGCAAATGTACCACATTTTCTTTATCCATTCTTCAGTTGGGGGGAATCTAGGTTGTTTCCAGGTTCTGTCTATTATGAATAAAGCTGCTATGAACATAGTTGAGTAAGTGTCCTTGTGGTAGGACACAGTGTCGTTTGGGTATATGCCTAAGAATGGTATAGCTAGGTCTTGAATTAGATCAATTCTCAATTTTCTGAGGAACTGCCGTATTGATTTCCATAGTGGCTGTGCAAATTTGCACTCTCACCAGCAATGGAGGAGTAATATCCTTGCCAACATCTTCTCCAGAATGAGCTGTTACTTGTGTGTTTTATCTTAACTATTATGACAGATGTAAGATGGAATCTCAATGTAGTTTTGATTTATATTTCTCTGATGGCTAAGGATGTTGAATATTTCTTTAAGTGTTTCTCAGCCATTTGAGACTGTTATGTTGATAATTCTCTGCTTAGATCTGTATCCCATTTTTCAAATTGTATTATTTGGTTTGTTGATATTTAGTTCTTGTGTTCTTTATATATTTTGGAATAATCCCTCTGTCAGATGTGGAGTTGGTAAAAATTCTTTCCCATTCTGTAGGATGCCCTTTTGTCCTATTGTTGGTGTCCTTTGCCTTACAGAAGTTTTCAGTTTCACGAGGTCTGATTTATTAATTGTTGGTCTTAGTGCCTGTGCTCTCTGTACTCTGTTCAGGAAGTGGTCTCCTGTGCCAATGAGTTCAAGGCTATTCCCTAGTTCCTCTTCTATTAGATTCAGTGTATCTGGTTTTAGGTTGAGGTCTTTGATCCATTTAGACTTGAGTTTTGTTCTGGGTGATAGATATGGATCTATTTTCATTCTTCTACATGCTGGCAACCAGTTAGACCAGCACCATTTGCTGAAGATGCTTTCTTCTTTCTATTGTTCATCTCTGGCTTCTTTATCAAAAACCAGGTGTCCATAGGTGTATGGTTATATGTATGGGTCTTTGATTCAATTCTATTGATCAACCTGTCTGTTTTTATGTCAATATCATTTGGTTTTTATTGCTATAGCTCTGCAGCACAGCTTGAAATCAGGGATGGTGATACCTCCAGATGTTGTTTTATTGTCCAGGATTGTTTAAGATCTCCTGGTTTTTTTTTCTCCCCCATGTGAAGCTGAGTATTGTCCTTTCAATGTTTTAAAGAATTGTGTTGGAATTTTGATATAGATTGCATTGAATCTGTAGATTGCTTTTGTTAAAATGTCGCCTTTTACAGTTAGTCCTACTGATCTGATCCATGAGCATGGGAGATCTTTCTATCTCCTGATATCTTCTTTAATTTCTTTCTTCAAAGACTTGAAGTTTTGTTGTACAAATCTTTCACTTGCTTGATTAGAGTTACTACAAGATATTTTATATTATTTGTTGCTATTGTGAAGGTTATTGCTTTTGTGATTTCTTTCTCTGCCCATTTATCATTTGTGTACAGGAGGATTACTGTTTTTATTATTATTTTTTGAGTTAATCTTGTATCCAGCCAGTTGACTAAGGGTGTTTATTAGCTGTAGGAGTTTTCTAGTAGAATTTTTGGGGTCGCTTATGTGTATTATCATATCATCTGTGAATAATGATACTTTGACTTCTTTCTTTCCAATCTCTACCCCCTTGATCTCTTTCAGTTGTCTTATTGCTCCAGCTAGAACTTAAAACACCTTATTGAATAGATACGGAGAGAGTGGGCAGCCTTGTTTTGTTTCTGATTTTAGTGGAATTGCTTTGAGTTTCTCTCTATTTAATTTGATGTTGGCTATTAGTGTGCTCTAAATTGCTTTTATTATGTTTGGGTATGCCCCTATCCACCTCTTGTGAGACAGGGTTTTTCTGTGTAACGGTCCTAGCTGTCCTGGAACTCTTCTTGTAGACCTGACTGGCATTGAACTCACAGAGATTCACCTTTCCCTGTTTCCCAAGTGCTAGGATTAAAGGCATGCGCCACCACCTCCTGGCTAGGTATGCCCCTTTTATCCCTAATCTCTCTAAGACATTTATCACGAAGGTGTGTTGGATTTTGTTAAAAGCTTTTTCAGCGTTTTATGAAGCAATCATGTGTTTTTTTTCCCTTTCAGCTTGTTTATATGGTGGATTACATGAACTGAGTTTTGTATGTTGAACCATTCCAGCATCTCTGGAATGAAGCTTACTTGATCTTGGTAGATGATCTTTTTGATGTGTTCTTGAATTTGGTTTGAGAGTACTTTACTGAGCATTTTTGCATCAATGTTCATGAGGGAAATTGGTCTATAATGCTCTTTCTTTGTTGAATCTTTGTGTGGTTTGTGTATTAAGGTGATTGTGACCTCGTAAGATGAATCTGGCTATGTTCCTTTTTCTGTTTTGTGAAATAACTTGAGGAGTATTGGTGCTAGCTCTTCTTTCAAGGTCTGGTAGAATTCTGAGCTAAAACTGTCTGGTCTCAAGTTTATTTATTGGTTGGAAGACTTTAAATGACTGTTTCTGTTTCACTAGGTCTATTTAAATGATCTGATTTTGATTTGACTTCGGTACATGCTATCTATCAAGAAAATTATTCATTTCTTTTAGACTTTTCAATTTTTTTGAGCAGACATTTTTAATGTGTGACCTAATGATCCTTTGGATTTCCTCAGTACCTGTTGATATGTATTCCCTTTTCATTTCTGATTTTGTTAATTTGGATATTCTCTCTCTGTTTTTTAGTTAGTTTGGATAAGAATTTGTCTATCTTGTTTATTTTCTCAAAAACCCCAACTCTTTGTTTCACTGAGTTTTTGTATTTTTCTTTTTTCTATTTTATTGATTTCAACCCTCAGTGTTGCAGAATATTTGTTTACATTGTAAAGATGTGCCATTGTAAGGCATCTTCTGATTGGTTTAGTAAAGAGTTAGAGGGCCAATTGCTAGGCAGGAAAGAATAGGCAGGACTTCTAGGGAGAGAGAGAAACAGAGACACACAGAGAGAGACAGAGAGAAACTGGAAGGAGGGATCTAGGTGTGTAATTTTACCAGCACACTTAGAGCAAGTCAGATGTGTCATGAGGAGAGGTAACTGAGATATGAGGCAGAATACAGATTAAAAGTATGAGTTAATTAAGTTATAAGAGCTAGTTGAGGAAAGGCTAAGCTAAAGCCAAGCTTTTAAATTTAATAGTAAGTCTCTGTGTCATTATTTGAAGGCTGGCAGACTAGGAAAATCCAATGAGAAAGCTTGCTACACCTCACTTTGATTATTTCCTCTCATCTACTCCTCTTGGGTGTATTCGCTTCCGGGTGTGCTGTTAAGTTGTTAGTATGAGATCTCCCCAATTTCTTCATTTAGGTGCTTAGTGCTACGAACTTTCCTTTTAGCATAGCTTTCATTGTGTCCCATAAGTTTGGAAATGTTTTGCAATTCATTTTCATTGAATTCTAGGAAGACTTTCTGTATTTCTGCTTTCTGTATTTCTGTATTTAGTAGAGAGTTATTCAGTTTCTATGCATTTGTAGGCTTCCTGAAATCCAGCTTTAAACTGTGGTGGTCCAATAAAATGCAGTGGGTTATTTCAATTTTATCATATCTGTTGAGACTTGCTTTGTGACTGGATGATCTGTTCATTGATGAGAGCGGGGTATTGAAGTCTCCCACTATCTATGTGTGAGTGTCTATGTGTGATTTAAGTTTTATTAGTGTTTCCTTTACAAACATCCTTGCATTTGGGGAATTGATGCTAAGAATCTATTTTTATTTGATGAGTCTTTTTATTTGATGACTACAAAGTGTCCTCCTCTGTCTCTTTAGATTAATTTTTGGTTTGAGGTCTATTTTGTTATATATTAGAATAGTTACACCAGCTTGTTTCTGAGGTCTATTTGCTTAGACAATCTATTTCTAACCCTTTACTCTGAGGTAATGTCTATCTTTGATATTGGGGTGTGTTTATTGTATTCAGCAGAAGTATGGATCCTGTTTTTGCATCTATCCTGATGGTCTCTCTCTCTCTCTCTCTCTCTCTCTCTCTCTCTTTCTCTCTCTCTCTCTGTGTGTGTTTAAATTGGGGAATTGAGGCCATTGATATTGTTAGATATCAATGATCAATGATTGTTAATTTCTGTTATTTTGTTGTTGCTGTTGGTGGTGGTGGTTGTGTATGTTTACACTTCCCTTCTTTTGGTTTTGCTGGTGTGAGATTGTTTATTTTCTATGTTTTCATAGGTGTAGTTAATCTCCTTGGGTTGGAGTTTTCCTTCTACCTTCTGTGGGAATGCACTTGTGGATAGCTATTGTTTAAATTTGACTTTATCATAGTATATTTTGTTTTCTCCATCTGTGGTAACTGAAAATTTTGCTAGGTATAGAGTAATCTTGGCTGGCATCCATGATCTCTTAGAGTCTGCAGTACATCTGTTTAGGTCTTTTGGCTTTTAGAGTCTCCATTGAGAAGTCATGTGTAATTCTGATAGGTCTGGCTATCAGAATTACATTATATTTATATGTCACTTGGCATGTTTCCCTTGCAGCTTTTAATAGTCTTTTTTTTTTCTGAATGTTTAGTGCTTTGATTATTATGTTGCAAGGGGACTTTCTTTTTTGGTCCAATCTATTTGGTGTTCTATAATCTTTTTGTACCTTTATAGACATGTCCTTCTTTAGGTTAGGAGACTTTTCTTTATGATTTTGTTTGTAGCTCAAATTCTACTTGGTTTTAATAATAAAAACCCCAAGTCATATATTAGGGAGTGAAAGCTGAAAGATCAGAGAAGCAGAGAAGTCAGCCACCAGAGTTATTTTTACCTCTACTAAATCCTAAGACCAAAGTGGGCAAGATCCTGTCTCCACGAATCCTCAGACTGAATGCTGTCTCTACAAAACCTCAGACTGAATCCTGAGTTCCTGTCTCCTCCCACCATATATTTCTCTCTCTGCCCAGCCATATCACTTCCTGTCTCCAATAAAAGTGGGATTAAAAGTGTGAGCTACCACTGCTTGACTCTGTTTCTCTTTTAGACTGATTCAATCTCTTGTAGCACAGGGTAGCTGTGAACTCACAGAGATCAGTCTGCCTCTGTCTCCTGAATGCTGGGATTTAAAGGTGTGTGCCACCACTGCCTAGCCTCTGTGTTTAACTAGTGTAGATAGCTCTGCACTCTAATCTTCAGGTAAGCTTTATTTGTTAAAGCACAAACAAAATATCACATTTCCCCTATTTTTGTTTAAAATAGAAAAAGATTATAACTAATATAAGAAAACTATATAAGTAAGTACAATAACTATATATAATATATACAAGCAATAGTTACATTAGCAATGCCTATCCCATTAGCATTTGACAAATTCAGAGAAAATATTCCATTATCTATTTTATTTTGGTAATTCTAAAAGGTTGTACTTAATTCATTTTTTATTCAAATTTACATTACCACATGTCTATATCTCCCCTTTTCTTTTCACAATGATATCCCTGAATCTAATCTCCTTTGTTTAGCTTTTTTCTTGACCATTACCAATAACAACTTGTACCCATCCCCCTCTTAGATGATAATAAATATCTGTGACTCATCTTTTGGAAATGTGGCCATAGTTCTCTAGACTATTTCCTGCTGATTGGGGTCACTGATAACCTTTGGGAGACCCTGAGAAAATTCAAGATATGGTCAGGTCCAGACTGGAGAATTCTGTGAGGCTGGATCATCTCAGCCAGCAGCCTTGAAGGCACTGCAGATGTAGAACTCAGAAAACTGCAGGAGAGGCACTCTGAGACATTGGATCACCTGGGCCATCTGCTGCCTTTGGAAATTTTCCTGGGGGTCTTCCTTGATCAAACCTGATTTTTCTTAACCCAGAATGAATTCACAGCTTTTTATTTCCTGTGGAAACAAAAGCATAACGTCTTCTCCAAAGTAACATATCTTTTGACTTAAATTCTGAAGTCAATGCATTTTCAAAATATATAGGTTGGTTTAATCCAGCAGCATTTATAATCAAATGTCTCTTAGTAGCTGATGTTCCTCCCTTAGCAGTCAAACAATTCAAAGACAACACAATAGCATACAGTATCCAGAGTCTCTGTGTATTTTCCATCTTTATGTGTTTTTTATTACTTTATTCCCTTTTAAAGGACTTTACTTACTTTTAAAAACTATATATTTCTTTTTTTATGATTGTCTATTCCTTCTTTTTACTCTCCCAAGCCTATGTATATTTTTTAAAAAAACTGTTTTGAGGCTTTTCTTTCTGTCTGAATCTGTTTTTACTGCATATCTCTATCTTTTTCTGATCACATGAGTTTTTAAACTGCTAAAAGGCAGGGCTCCACCTCTGCCCTGGTGACTGGTTCTACCCTGCCTGGTTCTGTAAGAGCCCAGCTACATGACAGAGGCATTGGTGAGGGCCATGTTCACCTCCCCAACTCTGGTGAGCTTCTGGGTCCATGCTGCCATTGATCAGTACACCATATGCTGCTCATAAACCCCATTTAAGTGTTTGGCAGCAGGGTCTCTTAAAAGAGCCCTGAGGTTTTTACTGCTAGCACTGAGTCAGGGAGCCATCTCTTAAAGGAGTCATGCTTCTGCTTGCCGCTAGCAAACAAACAGGGCCTATCCAAGAAAAAGTGGTTACCAGGAAGCCAAATTTAACTCCATTTTTGTGTGTTTAAAATTCTTTGTAAAGTTTTTTCAGACTTTGTGTGGAAATTCTTGCTGAATGTTTGGGTGCCATATGTAAATGTGAAAATATTTTTTGGCCTTTTGAGCTGGGATTTTTCTTCTTCTGTTCCTATTATTCTTAGGTTTTGTCTCTCCATAGTGTCCTGGATTTTTTTGGATGTTTTGTGTCAGGAAGTTTTTAGATTTAGCATTTTCTTTGATCAATGCATCTATTTCTTCTATCATGTCTTCAACTCCTAAGATTCTCTCTTCCATCTCTTGTATTCTGTTAGTGATGCTTGCATCTGTAGTTCTTGTTCACTTAACTAGATTTTCCCATTTCCAGAATTTCCTCAGTTTGTGCTTTCTTTATTGATTCTGTCTCCATTTTCATATCCTTCAAGCTTTTTTAACTTTCTTTAAGAGATTTATTCATCACTTCCGTTTTATTGTTTGTCTTTTTTTTCAGTTCCTTAGAGGAATTTATTCATTTCCTCTTTAAGGACCTCTATCATTTTCATAGGGTCCGCCACATGAATTGAGGCCAGAATATGGTGATAGGGAGAGGCAGGGCGATTGGGGGTAGGCTGGGCAGGCACTGAGTGGGGACAGTGCTCAGGTGGGCAGACTACCAGTGGTTCTTGTGGCTGCTGTGACTTCTGGCTAAGCAGTGGGCCGCCTCCCCTACAGCTGGTGAACAGGATGTGGTGATGAGGAGTGGAGGGCCAGATGGGGATGGGCTGGGCAGGCATTGAGAGAGTGGGGGCAGTGCATGGGCAAGATCTTACCTGGGATTCTAGCTGCCAGTGTGGGCTCTTGGGATGTTTTAAATTACTGCTTTGATCTCATATCTTGTTATAGACTTGCTTAAATTATTGATCTATCCTTAGTTTATTTTTGTTACACCATGGACAACTAGAACTTAATATATTTCTTTTATATTTTCCAACTTAGTGGAGTATACATTTTTTTTTAAAGCATGTCATTCTTTTCTGAGTCTCACTCCAGTCTGTCTCTATTTTCATCTTTAGTTTTCTTAATTTGAGTCTTCCCTCTTTCTTTGGCTTAAATCTGCTGTGGATTTGTCAATCTTGTTTCTCTTCTCAAAGAGCCAACCCTTTGTTTAGCTGATTCTTCATAGTTTCTCCGTTTCTCTTTCTGCCATGGTATTAATTATCCCTATCTACTGCTTTGTGGTTTGAAAGGTAGCTCTGCTCGCCACTATACCACCAGCCTTGCACCACTTTGGAATTTGTTTTCTTCTTATTTTCCTAAAGCTTTATGGTGCATCATTAGGTCATTTCCTTTAGTTATCTCTGATTTAAATTTTTATTGCATATATTAATTTATTCTGTGTGTGTGTGTGTGTGTGAATTTGTGTCTCTGTGTGTATGTGTGTGTCCATGTCCATGACACAGAGCATGTGTGGAGATCAGAGGACAACTTGAAGGAGCCATTTTTTTCCTTCCCACTTTGTGGGTGCTAGAAATCAAACTCAGGGCATCAGACTTGGTGGCAGGTGCCTTTACCTGCAAGTCCATTTTGCTCTGGGTTTTATTTTTCTTACATTATTTTATACACATATGTGATTCGTGTGCATGTGCATTTAGGCACCATGTGTGTGCAGGGTCCACAGAGGCTGAAGGAAGCCTTTGGATAACCTGGAACTGGAGTGGGCTGCCACATGGGTGCTGGGGATCAAGCCCAGGTCCTTTAAAAGAGCATCCAGTGATCTTAAGTGCTGAGCCATCTTTCTAGTCCCATGGCTTAGGAATGGGGGAATTAGAGTGAAAACTTCCCTTTGTAGACTGCACAGTTTCTCATGGGCTATGGTATACTGTGCTTTCATGTTTATCCACTTCCAGGAATTCTAAAACTTGCATCTTGATTTCTTCAGTCTCTCATTTAATCACTCAGCAAGGTGTTACTTAATCTATTAGTTTGTGTTTTTCTTCTGCTCCCCCATCATTTCTTTTATTTCTGATTTCCAGCTTTATTCCATTGTGGCCAGAGAGAATATAAGATGTTATTTTCATTTTCCTGTATTTCTCAAGACTTGCTTTGTGTCTTATTATTTGTTCAATTATAGAGAATTTTCCATGGGATGCTGAGAAAAATGCACATTTTCATAGTGTTGGGTAGAAGGTTCTGGAGGCGTCTGTTAGGTCCATTTGGTTTAACCCCACTCTTTATCAGTTTACTGTTGGTTTGGATGGCCTGCGTCGGAGAGCGTGGGCTATTGAAGTCACTAGCTACTGTTGGAGTTAAAATGTGGCTTTGTTCCTAGCGGTATGTCTTTCATAATGTCGGGCACACCTGAGTGTGCTGTATGATATTTAGAATTGTAATGTTCTCTTGATTCTACTGACCTTCATTTTTTCTGGTTAGTTTTGGTTTGAAGGCACTTTTGTAAGATTTTTACAATGGCGATGCCTGATTGTTTCCTGGTTTCATTTGTTTGGAATACATTCTCTATCTGTTCACACTAAGATAATGTCTGTCTTTCATGGGGAGGTTTGTATTTTTTGTAACAGCAAAAAGATGGGCCCCCTTTTGCAATTCAGTCTTCTCCTCTGTGCCCTTTAATCGAGATGATTAATATTTGAAAGCTATTATTTCAAGATGTGTAAAAATTCTTGGCATTTTGTAATTTTTGTTTCTGTATAACAGCTGCCCTGGTACCATTTTCCCCCTGTGGTTCTTGGGTGTGTTTGTCTTTCATTCATTCCATAATATTCTTCCCAATATCTTCTTTAGGGTTCACTTGGTAGCCTATTTTTTTTAATCATGGAAACCTTTTCTTTTTCCTTCAATCATAACTGATAGTTTTGCTGTGTAAATTAGTCTGGGTTTGAATCTGTGGTCTTTCAGAACTTGAAATATATCCCTGTAAGCCCTTATGGTTTTTGAAGTTTTTACTGGAAAGTTATATCTTATCCAGATGCTCTTGCCTTTATCTGTATCTTGGTCCCTTTCTCTTACTTTCAAGGCCTTTATCTTTATTCAGTATACTCAGCATTTTAGTTACAACATGGTGGAAAGTGTTTCTTTTCTGGTTATGCATATGTGGTGTTCTAGCTACCTCTGGTATCAGGTACTCATCTCTTTGTCTACACTCTGGAAATTTTCTTCTATGAATTCATAGAAAATATTTTATATGCCTTTGATATGGAAGTTTTCTCCCTTTATGCCCATAACTCAAAGGTTGGGCCTCTTCATGGCTTCCCAAAGATCACTTATGTTTCAGGACTACATTAAAATATTTTTCTGTTTCTTTGGTTAAATGACCTAATTTCTCTACCTTGTGTTTGTGTCCAGATCTTTGTCTTTTACATGATCTGTTCTATTAGCAAAGCTTTCTGTTGTGTTTTTTATTTGACTTGTTGAAATTTTAATTTTCAGCTTTATTCCATTTTGATTTTCTTTAGTGTCTCTCTAATTGAGCTTTATTTTCATATCCTGAATTATCTTCCTTATTTCACTGTTTCTGTTCTCTTGGAACTCGATCAGGAATTTATTACTGTCCTCTTTAATTTCATTCAGGTGTTTGTTCATGTCTCCTTTGAATTATTTCAACATATTTACAGTTGCTCTTTGTTCAGAATTTCTCCTAAGTTAACTTGTCATTGGATACCATTACTATGAGACTGGACTTTTGAAAGAGGCATATTTTCTCAGTTTTTCGTATAATCTGTATTTTTATGATGAGACTGGTGTGTATTTTCTTGGTTATGGTCTTTGGTACAAGTCTGACATACCTGTGTCATGTGGACATTTGAATATCTGTTTGCTGTTTATGCAACTTTGCTGGTTTGGAGTCAGTTGGGTGTTGGAGTCCATCATGGTCTCTTGGGTATGATGTCTGAGATGGTGTGAACTTGGAGAGGGAAAGGTATGGCCTTTGACCTTATGAGCAGGGCCTCTGCCTGATCTGATAGAGAGAGTGATGGTTTGCCAGCATCAGCCATTGTGTGACCTCTGACCTGCGGTTCAAGAGAGCACTTCAAGTGTCTGCTGTGGTGGTGGGAGCTCAGGTATAGGGGTCTGTGAGCTCTGATTCGAGAAGGATGCAGCCGTGCCACACTTGTTCTGGGAGGATGGTTGGTTAGGGTGATCAAGCGTGGTGGAGCGGTGACCTCTGACCTGGGGAGTGAAAAGGTGCTTTGAATGGGTCGTGTGTTGGGACGATTAGGGTGCCAGAGGGAGACATAAGTGTTTTCTTTGACCTTGGAAGTAGCTCCACATGGATTCTGAGATGCTGGGATTTAAAGATTTATTTTATTTTTATTTATGTGTCTCTGTGTAGCTATGCATACATAGGTGTGGGAGCCTGTGAAATCAGAAAAGAGTGTTGGATGCCCTGGAGCTAGAGTTACAGGTAGTTTTGAATTGTCTGATGTGGCTCCTGGGAACCGATGAGAGTTCTCTTTAAGAACAGCAAGTAGTCTTAGGGGTAGAGCTGTCTCTCCAGCTCCTATGCTGGGGTTTAAGATACCAGAGGCCAGGTAATAGAGTCTCTGACTTGGGAGTTGAGTTTCTCTTAAGTCTTGAAAACTAGGGATTAGGGTTCCAGCTGGAGGACAGAAGGGTGGAAGATGTGGCCTGTAACCAGGGAACTGAGTTCTAATTAGGCCCTAGACTCTGTGCTGAGTCCCATGCAGGTTCTCAGATGTTGACATTTGGGGTGCTAGAGGGCAGGGGACGTGCTCTCTGACATAGTCTTGGGGCACTGGTTGTCAGGATGATGAAGGGTTAGGGGTGTGATCTGTAGTCTGAGGTGTGAGCTCTGCTCAGGCCTGAGGTTCTGGGAACAGTTTCCTCCTGGCTCCTGAGGCACTGGGGTACTGAAAGGAGTGAGGTGTGGCTCTAATCTAGGTGGGAGTTCGGCTTAGGCCAGAGGTTCTGGGAAACCAGTCCCGTGTGGGGTCTGAGGAGCTGGTGGTTAAGGGGTCAGAGGGGCATGTGGCCTAACCTGGCAACCTCACCCCAGTTGGGGCTTGTGGCACTGGAGAATATCCTGGGTCCTGAGAAGTTGGGGTTTGGGTACCAATGAGAAGGAACTGTGGCTTCTATCTCGTTTGATTGTGGGAGGGCTCAGTCCATTTGTAGTCTGAGTTGGGTCCTCTGTGACCAAACCCCGAAGAGACAGATGTTTGCGTTCCTTCCAGCTGCTGCCATCTAAGACCCTGGCAAACCGCAGCTGAGGAGAGCAGGTTGGTTTCAGCTCAATTCCAGTTACCTTCTATCACAGCAGGAAGTTCAGGAGGCTGGAAGGAAAGCAGTTGCTCACGTGACATCCACGACCAAGAGCAGAGAGAAATGAACGCTCACGTTCTTACTGCTCAGTCCTCATTCTTGCCTCTTACACAATTCGGAGGCCAAACCCAGGGTGCAGTGCAGCCATTTGCACGCTGGGTCCTCCCATGTCAATGAACACAATCAAGAGAGTCTCCCAAGGATGTACCCACAGCTCAGTTCACACTAGGTGGTCTCTTTCCCTCTTCCTGGGTGACTAGATTACATCAAACTGACAGTTAAAAAGGACGGTCACAATAGAAAACCTTTTCTTGTTTTGAGTTCAAGTAATTCCATTATCAAGCATGAAAAAAATATGACGGCTTTATGTAGAATATGCCTAGGATTATTCTAAGTCCCAATTCTTTTGAATGAAAAAATATGTCCACTTTATTAAGAATAAAACATATATATATCCTGTTAGGATGTAGCAAGCCCAGCCTATGAAAAGATTGCTAAAATTAGTCTTATCCACAAAGATTTTTGAAGTGTGACTTCTGACGAAATCAGTCCGAACACCCTGCTGTCATTTGATAAAACTCTCTTTGGCAATGAGATCTTCATTTTTGAATTCTCTGATTGGGTTTGTCTCTCTAACGCAGAGACGAGCTATTATAGTTTTAGGGCTTAAATTAGGAGTTTCCTATTCACAAATCTGTACCAGGTGACTTTTTATAAACCAAGGTACTGCTGTCGCCAAGTTGAGCACCTTTGGGAACAGCTGTAGGAAGGCAGGGGATTTAGGTCAGCGTGTGACCTAATTGTTTGAGTTGGATGTGGCAGCTGTTAGTGGCTTCAGCTGTTTCCGCTGAAACAATTAGCTGCACGCCCTTGTTCTGATTCTTCAGGAACCCCAGTTGGCAGTTGCCCCCATGATTATCTGGGGTGTTCTTCAGGAGCTGCTTTACAGATGGGAACTTTGGAGATCAGGGTGGAAAACATCACAGTGACCTTCTTCACGGTGTAGCTGGGAAACACGTGGTGTTCTGCTTCCTCTGTAGTTAGCACATGGTCAATGACTACAGAGCCCGTGGTGGTGGCATGTGCCTACAGTACCAGGACCCAGGAGGTGGAGGTAGAAGGATCAGTAGCTCAAAGTCAGTCTCATCTATATGATGAGCTCAAGGCCAGTCTATATCTATTTTTTTCTATTTTTAACTTTATTTTATTGATGTTTTGCATGTATGTATGTCTATGTAGGGGTGCTGGATCTGGAGTTACAGACAGTGTAAGCTTCCATGTGGGTGCTGGTAATTGAACCTGGGTTCTCTGGAAGAGCAGTCAGTTCTTAATCTTTGAGCCATCTCTCCAGCCCACCCCCCTTCTTTTTTAAGAAAGAAGAGTTTTGAGGTTGGGGACTTAGCTCAGTGGTATAGCACTTATCTAGCAAGAACAAGGCCCCGGGTTTGGTCCTCAGCTCTGAAAACAAAACAAACAAACAAAAACAAAGACAAAGTAAGAAAGAAGAGTTTCTGCTGTTTATTCCAGAGTCAGAGGTTATAGCAGTACCCAAGAAGCCAAATGCAGACTATGTAATGGAGAGGATGGACAGGGGTAGGAAGAGAGGACTTGATGCATGGTGATTAAGAAGAGGCAGGGTATCATAAATAAGAGGGGCTGGGCTGACTTCTGAGGAGGAGAACTCCAGGACATCTTTCTGTGATCTTTGAGAACTCAGGGATTAGAATGTCAAAGGTATTGGAAAGAAGACTTGACTAGACAAGGACCTGCTGAGGGCATCATACCTATGGGCAGAGGGGTGATCAGGTGAGGCCTGAGGCTGGCATCTCTGGAGAGTGAGGGACAGTACAGCGAGCCGTGGAGTGTGCTGTGACATGAGCTGCAGCGGGGTGCAGGGATGGGTGGTGGAGGGCCTGGCGCTCACCAGTTTAGAATTTGCCCACGGTAGGATGGGAAACTATCACTGTATTTTAAATAGGGGAGTGACTCATCCTGAGTTAGGTCTCCATAAGAACACTTAGAACACTTTGTGAGTATGGAGACAAGGGTGGAGGGGAAAGACCAGGAGAGGCTACTGGAGCAGTTCAGACAAAAGCGGAAGAAAAGTGGAAAAACTCAGGGTGTGTTTTAGAGGACAACCAAGGAATACAACTTAGATGCGGAAATGGGTTGGGAAGGGAAGATCAGATGATATGAATTACATGCTGATGCCTCCTCCTAACTTTTCTCTTGAAGCTACAACATTCATCTGAATGGTTTGCTGTGGTGGAGCCTTTGGGAGGTGGTTGAGTTTAGGTGAGGTCATAGGAGTGCATAACCCAGGGTTGGATTAGCATCTTTATAGTTAGCGCTGCATCCATGCCATGTGAGGGCCAAGGGGAAAGACCAGGAAGGAGGCTGTATCAACCAGATTTGCATCGCTGCAATGAAATACCAGAGAGAGGCTGCCTATGAAGTGCAGAGGTGTATTTAGCTCACAGTTTGGAGGCTTGAAGTCTAAGATTGGGTGGGCCTATTGGTTTCTCTCTGCTGACGGTGGCCGATGGTAATGGCAGAGGCATGTGTCAGGGAAAGTAGCCATACATTGAACTAGAGCAGAGGAAAGAAGAGCCCAGGGTACCATAATCTTATTCAAGGGCATGATCCTAATGGCCTAATGGTCTCCACTGGGCTCCACTTCTTAAAGGTCTAAAGCCTCTTCAAATACCGCTGCTCTGGGGACCAAGCCTTTATGCAATGAACCTTTATTTAGAACTCTATTTTTATTATTTTTAATTTCTTCCTATATGTGTGTTTATGTGCACACAAATGTGGGAGCCCTTGAAGGCCTGTTGTGATGATCCCCCTGAAGCTGTTGATGATGGTGTTGGGGACCACACATGGGTCCTCGGCAAGAGCACTATATGCTCTTAACTTCTAGCTGTCTTGCCAACAGATACCCACATTATAGAGCTTCGAGGGACCCTTCGAGTATATTCAAGCAAAACAAGTCCCTCACCAGGAACCCAACCTGCTGACAGCCGCTTGATCTTGAACATCACAGGTTCCAGAATTTTTGTTAGCAGCCAGAACTAAGACATCAAGGATAACCCTGTTTATGTCCGGGAGTTTGGGCAGATGGCTTATTGGATGCTGTTCTTTGAGATGGGAGAAGAACAGAGAGAGAAGGTAGGGAGGGGATTTAATGCAAATGTATAGAGTCTGCACTAGTTTGAGTATCTCTAGATGAGGATTTGAGTATATGGGGATCACTTGGGATGTAGTTCAAGGAAACCCTGGTGTGGGAGTGGGAAGATGAGGCAGACTGAAGAAGGCAGCCAGATTAGGGTAAATAACCAAGCAAGTTACCTTGGAGGATGCTCGCCTCTGCTACCCAGCAGACTTTGGGGGCCAGGTTAACACATGCTCCTCAGGTCTGCTACACCTAGATGGTGAAGGGCTTGGGTTTCTTAATCCCTCACCCATTGTAGCCACAGCCTGAAGGCTGTTCCTGGAGGAAATGAATTTGCCAATATGCCACACCTCCTGCCTGTGCAGGTGTGGCAGCCTCTAGCAGACAGAAGACGCCCTCAGGAAGAGAGACGTATAGGTGCTGGAAGCAGGAGGTGTGGAAGACAAGGTTATGGGCCTCTCTGGCACTGTTGGCAAATAGGCAAAGGCACTTGGCTTCAGCAATGCTGGCGAGAACACAAGAGCGTGAGAGCCCAGGACTCCTATGTATATGGAGCATAGAGCCCAGGGAGGCAGGGGGTAAAATCACGCCTGGGGTTTGCGAATGGAAAAGAGAAAAAGTCCTTGAAGTTAAAGTCTGCAGTGTGTCAGCATTTAGAGACGGCCTTGAGGGAAATACTGACAAAGAGTGGCTCTTGAGACTGGAGGCGAAGAAGCAGAATTAAAGGAGAGGAGGGGAAAAGAGAGGACTGGAGGGGAGGGGAGGGGAGAGGAGGGAAGGGGGAAGTAGAGTTGGCTTTAATATGACAGGAGTGGTTGCCTGTTTTCCAAGCTGTCGTGGCTCCCTGGTGCCACTCACAGCAGAGACTCCATTTTCACGATCATCGTTGATTAACTAGATCCTCAAAGGCCTTGCTTACTTTGCTTTCCTTTGAGCTGTCCTCTGGGACTGTGTGGGACAGTTTCTCTATTGTGTCCCTATGGAGTCCATTCCCTTAGATTTCTAGTAAGTCATGGTTGAACGCAGTCTGGGGAGTTTTTCTTCTGAATCAGGAATTTTGTAGCCATTAGTTTCTGGAGGTGTGTCTGCAACTTTCCAGCCTGTGCTCAGGGCTCTCAGCAATATTTTACCAGTACGTTGGAGTACGGGCATCTGCGTGAGTTTTCTTTTCTGCCGCTCTGACAAAATACCAAAGGAAAGCAAAGGCTCACTGCTGCCCCTGCTTCCGTAGGTTGCCGTCAGCAGCTGCTACCCCCGTTGCTTTGGGCCTAACATCAAGGTCATTTGTGTGGTAGAGGAGGCTGCTCACTCATGGCGACCAGAAAGCAGAGAGAGACAGAGCAAGCCTGAAGTGCCAGGTGGCCTTCTCTTGCCTTGGTTCTGTCTGGGTCCCCGGCCGACTGGACAGTGTCCTCCATATTTAGAATGGGTCTTCCCCTTTCAGATCTACGCGGAAATGTGCTTTATGAATCTCCCAGTTGTCTCTCAGTCCCACGAAGTTGCTGATCGAGGTTGATCGTCACAACCTCAGCCCCACCCCAAGTGGGCTGGATGTCTGGGGAAGAGACAAAGACCTCCTAAAGGTGGGTTTGTGATGCTCCATTCTACACCAGCTTCTGCTGTAGACCAGACTGTGGGGGAAATCAGAATTAAAATGAGATAAATACAGCATCAAATATGACCGAGTGGGAAACTTTGCCCATTGCCTGCAACAAAGAACACTTTTCGCCCTCCGTTCGGCAGTCTGTTGACTCAAAGGTTGATTACAGGCGTGTGCTGCTCCTTTCAAATATCTCTGATTTTTAAGGACTCTCCTGATTGTTCATTCAGATTTTCTGGTAATTTTCTCTCTGAGGTTTTCTCATTAAAAACTAGGATTTGGCAGACGATGGGAGAGTTTAAGGAGTTGAAAGCATATTTGAAAGTGCTCAAATATTTCACATCCGGAGCCTTTATTTCTCCCTGTCTCTAAAGGTACCTCTAATTGCAGTCCTTTGTTCTTGTGATTTTGGTCTTTGTTCAAAAGACTGTCTCCATGCACAGAGCCCTTGAGGCCTGCTCCTGGTTTTCATGGAGAGAGGCCCCTACGCTGGTGGCCAGTCGTTCCTGGATGGAGTGTGCCGTATGAAATGTTCCTGTTATCACTGTCCTTAAAACTTCTCTGAATGCTCACTGTTCTCACTTAGTGTGAGATAAAAATTAAAAGCAGGTTGAATAAAAATATAATTGCCCCCCATTTCCAAAGGAAATGATATCTTGGAGGAAAGGAGAAGAAAACCGTCCTCAAAGAAGCTACCCTGCACTGAAAAGTGTTTAATTCTCTTCAGATAGGCCGATGTGCCCTTCCATGACAGAATTAGTTTAGTCCAGTTTTTCAGAGCTCCACTCCAGGTCTTGTGTTCTAGGTATCGTGGGCTCCTCCGTGGCTCAGTACAGGTGGAACCTTGTATGTACCACACAGGGCATGGCAAAGCATGGCAAAGGTTTATTCCACATAAAGCCTGAGAGAGCTTGGGAAGTAATTCTAGACAGAAAAGAATAGAGTTAAGCATGGCTTATTGATAGCAGCACTTTCTCAGGTGGGCCCTGTTTGCTAGAGGCAAGCGCTCTCATTTAAGAGAGGCTTCCTGACTCAGCTTTAGCTGTAAAACCTTGCAGCTCTTTTAAGAGGCCCTGCCACTAAATACTTAAATAGTGTTTATGAATAGCCTACAGCATGCTTCTTGGTGGCTGCATGGATCTTGAAACTCCATAGAGTTGTGGCAATAAACATGGCTCCAGCTAGTACCTCTGCCATGAAGCTAGGCTCTCAGAAAGCTAAGGACTTGAGCAAATTAAAGACTCATGTGGTCAGAAAAAGAGAGATATACAGCAAAGATAGATTCAGATGAGGAAATGGTTTACAGTGTGTCTAAATGGTTTACAGTGTGTTTAAAAATATATGTAGGCTTGTGAGAGAAAAGAAAAAGGATCAACTCCTTAAAATAAAAAAGAAAGAAAGAGAGTTGGGTGTGGTGGCACACACCTTTAATCCCAACACTCGGGAGTCAGAGGAAGGCAGATCTCTGTGAGTTCAAGGTGTGGTGGCATACACCTTTAATCCCAGCACTTGGGAGGCAGAGGCAAGTGGTATATGTGAGTTCAAGGACAGCCAAAGATACATAGAGAAATCCTGTCTCAAAAAGCCAAAAATTAAAAATAAAAATAAAAGAAAAAAGAGTTTAAAATAAAGCCATGTAAAGATGGAAAATACACAAATAATGCATATTATTGTGTTGTCTTTGAATTGTATAACTTCTGAGGAAAGAGTAACAGCTGCTAAAAGACATTTGATTATAAATGCTGCTGGATTAATCCAACATATGTATTTTGAAAATGCCTTGACTTCAAAATTTAAGTCAAAAGGTATGTTACTTTGGAGAAGAAGTTTTGCTTTTGTTTATATAGGAAATGAGAGGCTGTGGATTCATTCTGGATTAAGAAAAATAAAGTTTGATCAAGGAAGAGCCCCTGAGAAATCTCTGATAGGAGCAGATGGCCCAGATGTCTGAGTTCCACATCCAAAACAGTTTCAAGACTGCTGGCTGAGAAGATCAACACACAGAATATTCCATTCAGGACTTGACCATAATTCAACATTTTCTTTAGGTCCTTGTAAGAGTATCAGTGCCCTCAATCAGCAGGAAGTAGCCTGGAAAACTATGCTCGCATTCCCAAAATATGGATTATGGATTTTTGTCTTTGTTTAGAGTGTTGGTTACAAGTTGTATGGATAATGGTCAGTAAGAAAGCTAAACAAGGGAGATTCGATTCAGAGTTCTTGTTTTGGAAAAAAAAAGGGGGGGGAGTGCTGTGGGACAGTGGTTTTACCCTGTAAAGATTTGTTTCTTGTACTTGCTTAATAAAATGCTGATTGGCCAGTAGCCAGGCAGGAAGTAGAGGTGGGGCGACCAAGCAGGAAGTAGAGGCAGGGCAATGAGAACAGGAGAATTCTGGGAAAAGGAAAGCTCAGTCTGCAATCATCACCCAGACATAGAGGACACAGATGAGAATGCCTCGCTGATGAAATGTACCAAGCCACATGGCTAACACAGACAAGAATAATGGGCTAATTTAAGATATAAGAAAGAATTAGTCAATAAGAAGCCTGAGCTACTAGGCCAACCACTTTATAATTAATGCAGACCTTTGTGTGTTTATTTGGGACTGAAATGCTGCATTACTTGGCAGAACTAGGTTTCCCTCAACCAACAGAGGCAACGCTGTGTAGACTGGCAAGCAGGCCTCCCTTCCAGTTTTTGCTTTGAGTTCTTACCTCAGCTTTCCTCAGTGATGGACTGTGATCTGCAATCATGAGCATAAATAAAATCTGTCCTCCCACAAATTGCTTTTGACTAGAGTGTTTTTATCACAGCAATGAAAATGAAGCTAGAACAGAATCTAATGGCCCAAGGAACAGAACAGTTTCACTACGTCTGGTCTGTGTGGAATCTGTATTTTATCCTTTTTTCTTTCTGAGTTTTACATATTTCTGGCAGAGCAAGGATTTGCTTTGTAAAAACTGATCCATCTGAGAGGTGAGAAAATGGAAAGACAGGGGTTCTAGGTCTCATGGAAGGGCTAACTGAACATCAGTTTCCCCATCTTGAGAGTGGATGGGTTAGAACATGGGAATTTTGCTCCAGCAGCTTTGATACCAAACATGGCTTTTTAATAATGCTTAGAACAGCTCAAAAGTGGGGTTGCAGATGTGTTTGGGTAGAATGCAAAGCTCAAAATCTCCATATGACCACTGACTCTACTTCAAAAAAGAGGAAATATTCACTTTTTCATTATGAATTTACATAAACACACTGAGATTAAGGCCATGAAACAGAAAAATTGAAGTGATTAAGCACACATGGAATCCCAGCACCATAAAACTATGCTATTGGTAGCATCTTAGAAACGATGCCACTTGTACTTTTTTATGTGTCAGATGCCTTATGTAGGCATGTTATTTTGTCTATATATTCCATATCTGTGTTCTCTTAATATTATCGTGATCTTCCACATCTGTACACTACTCCTGTTCCTCATCTTTTCGTCCTCCTCCTCCTCCTCCTCCTCCTCCTCCTCCTCCTCCTCTTCTTCTTCTTCTTCTTCTTCTTCTTCTTCTTCTTCTTCTTCTTCTTCTTCTTCTTCTTCTTCTTCCTGAGTAGATGCACTGAGCTGTTCTCCTGTTGTGACCGAATTTGCTTCACTTGGCACTGTTATATAGTAAGATTATGAAATCTGATTTGCTCCAAGTCAACCTCATGTCCGAAAGAACCTCCTTGTCTGGTGGAGTCAGTCTGCAGAACTCTGGCTTAGATGCAAGAAGCAAGCTTTGTTTATCCTTGTGTTTACATTCACCCACAATGTCACTTGTAAGATGGGTTAGATTTTCTGGTCACTTGAAATGCTCCCTGGCGACACGTGGGCAGGAGGGGTTTGGAATAGAGTCACACTGGAGAAGAGACCCTGGTGTTTTCGGAGGAAGGGAATTTCCCCAAGAAGGCATGAGGCTGACTTTCTGTCGTTAGCACTGTGCACCTCTGTCTGACTATCAGCCCTGGGATCCCCATCCTAACTTGGAGAAGAGGAGATAAGAAATGACTAGTCCGGTAGCACGGGTCTCATGCCTCTCCCCAGCCTCCCACAGTCCTTCCTGTTAATCCAGCCACTGAAGGGTGCTAAATTTCTTAGTGCTGTGGAAATTGGTATTAAAAGAAGTGCTTTAAAAAAGAAATGGGAGCTTAAGAGCTATAATAAAAAGAATAACCCTAAAAGCAAGTCAATTGGAAAGCATAATGAAGTTGATACTGGTCTTTTTAGTTTAGTCATGAATTTGTTAGAGAAAAAATGACTTTTCTGAAAACCACCATCTGTGCCCTGAGTAGATCCATTAACACCGCTAAAGACACCAGGAAGGTTATGCTATCTGCTGCCATGGTTCACCCCCACTGCATTTTAATTTTATAGCATTCCCTGTCCAGGTTTTCCCGAGGCTCATCCACTCAGCCCTTCCAGAAGGCTCTCATTATGCCCTAATGGATTGTGATCCTTCCAGGTGAACTTTGGCTCCAGAAACAAGAGTCCCTGGGCCACTTAGCCCTCGACGTGTTGACAGCCTGGCAAGTGGCTGGTGTCCTTAACAAGCACCATTTGCTCAAGACAGGTGTATGTTAGTTGTTCGCTCCTTGCATCTTAGGGGCAGGGCAGTGTGTGAGTGGATTTACATTGTGGGATGCCAAGTTCAGGCCAGTCCTTACACAATAATTAAACTGTACCATGAAGATCTATTTTAAATATAAGATGATTCTTTACATAAAATGTCCTTATGATGGAAATATTCTTTTACAAAATACAAATTGTCACTGTCCATTTGATCTTCTTCAAGTGACAGTTTCAGAATGGAAGGGACTACACCAAGCTTCTGTGGAGGAGGTGTATATGGTGGTTACAAAATAAGTATTGATCTTTTTATTATTGTAAATTCTTAAGGTTTTTGTCCATATAATGTTAGGTGATTGTATATTGCCCTATGTCTGATCAACAAATATTAAACATCTACCACATACTTGACATCTTGGTTCCAGGTATGTGATTTGAACCCTCCTGGAAATACCTTGCAGGGATTGCATGTATTTTCCCAACTATCAATAGTAGTTTTTTTTTTTCAGCTTGGGTTTCCCTTTGTAGCCCAGGCTGGTGGGAAAATCAAGATCTCCCTGCTTCAGGCTCATCAGGACTAGGTGTACCATCATGACCAGCACCCCACATCATCTTAAGCTTCCTGAGGACAGAGATCATGTCCTGACTCTATGTTTCTTCTCAAAGAAAGAGAAGGGATGAGCAGATGCCAAAAGAAAGAAAAAAAATCAGATTGGATTGACCCTTCTCTGCCAAAGGGTAAGATGTTGCTTAACACAATTGTTTTACACATGGATTTTAGAATTTGTTTAATGAAGGCTGCTAGAATGGGATATGGTTTTTCTTGGCTTAAAGTTCTTTCAGCTCAGGGCTCAGTCAAGACCTAGAGGATCACAGGGTGGAGACCTGGGGTAAGAGAAAGCTATTCCTGTTAAGATGAATTATTAGGAAATCTAGTTCAATTTAGACGCATGAGACACTCAACTTGATAAGCACTGATGTTTGCTTGCATTGGCCTGCGTTCTAGGGATAATGACAGGGCTGAGTGTAGAGCCTGGGCTTTGAGGATCTTACTTTTTCCCACATGACTTACTCTTAATCTAACATTGGTAATGCAGATGTTTCTGACGTGATGGTTTGACTCATAATTTTAAAAATTCACTGTAGGGCGAGCGTCTCTCCACATAACTCTGTTCTGGTTTTCACAGTTAGCACAGTGCCCGATGACTTGCATGCTATATCTAACTTTAGTATCAATGGACCTCTTTGACCTAGATGATTTTGCCCAACTATAAGCTAAGTGTTTTGAACTCAGTTAAGGTAGGCTAGGCTAACCCACAATGTTTAGTAGGCTAGGTATAGTGACTATCTTTTGGATTCTAATATATAATGAGCTTATTGGGCTAAAGTCCTGTGATTATTATGCCATGGTGACCCTTTCAAAGTTACAGACAAAGGAACTCAGCTCTGACCAATTTCAGGAAATAGAACTTCTTGGAACAACATGGGGTGGCTGACGAAATTCTGGAAAGAGGACTGAGAACAGAGTGACTCCTTGGCCCTGCGGTTACATGCCAGTCACTTCTGGAAACCACTCTGAGAAAGATTTCACAGTCTTTGGTCTCTGTGTGTGCATTCACGAGCCACACTCCGAGGAAGGACTCTGACAAGTCATACGCCTTCCTCTGAGGCAGAGAAAGGTGTGGCACTTTGATTGACTGTCCCAATAAGACTGCATCCATTGAGGGCCCCCATGTCAGCATAAGGTATGTTAGCAGAGGACTGAAAATACCCAGGGTAGGTTCAACTTGCAAAACTCCAGCACAAACATTTACAAAAGCAAGTCTCCCAGGTAGCAGGCCCCACCACCTCTACATATTTACCACCCAGTTCATGCCCGTGACTTTGTCTTTGTGGTCCACACTCTTACACTTTACAGGAAAGATGAAGGTCTGGAATGGATAACTCTATAAAAACTGTGGGTCCCACACCATCCACCTCTCTCTGGGGGTTTTACTACAAGAATTCCTACTCACCTACCCACCCAACTCATGGCTCCATGGTTTAGATGGCATTACAAATATTTCCACCCAGAGGAACACAAGATTCAAATCCCAGAATGCATTTCTAGTATTGACCAAAGGCTTGATGAGGACTAAAAGGAGACAGGATCCAAGGACTCAAGGGGTAGACATGCAATGTGCAATGAGTGGGGGCAGGCCATCAAGAACATCTTGAAACAGTAGATGGAGAAAATGGAGGGTGTGGTGGTTTGAATGAGAACGTCCCCCATAGGCTCAGACATTTCAACATGTGGTCCATGTATTGGCTGGTTTTGTGTGTCAACTTGACACAAGCTAGAGTCATCAGAGGAAGGAACCTCAGCCGAGGAAATGCCTTCTTGAGAACCAGCTATAGGGTATTATCTCATTTATTGATCAGTGGGGGAGGGCCCAGCCCATGGTGGGTGGTGCCATCCCTGGGCTGGTAGTCCTAAAGAAAGCAGGCTGAGCAAGACAGTAAGCATCTCCCCTCCACGGCCTCTGCATCAGCTCATGCCTCTGGGATCCTGCCCTGTTAGAGTTCCTGTCCTGACTTCCTTCAGTGATGAACAGTATGGCTGTAGTGTAAGCCTAATGAATTCTTTGCTCCCCAACTTGCTTTTTGGTCATGGTGTTTTGTCGCAGCAACAGAAACCCTAAACAGGACAGTCCCCCTAGTTGGTGTCACTTTTTGGGGAGGCTTAGGGGGTACATTCCTTTTATTTTTTTGATTAAAATATAATGACATTGTTTTCCCCCCTTCCCTTTCTACTCTTCAACCCTTCCTATGTACTTCCTTGTTCTCTCTCAAACTTACGTCCTCTATTTCTTTAATTGTACATGCACGTGCATGCACGCATGCACACACATGCACACCCCTAAAGTATATAAATGCAACTTGCTCACTGCATTTGATGTTAATTATATGTGTATGATTTCAGGGCTAACCACCTGGTATTCAATTTTCACTTTCGCACAAATTGGCCACCAAATGTGGTGTTTTCCCCTGGGGAAGACTATTTCTCCCTGTCTTAGCATTCCTTAGGTACCTGTAGTTATTTGTTTAAGATTGAGACTCCCATAAGTATTCCCCCCTCCATGTTAGCATGTCTGTTGATGTCTTGTTTAGGCAGCCATGTTGATGAGATGTTGTAGGGGTAGCCTCTCTGGCATTTACAGGAGATGCAAGTTCACAGCAGACTTTCTGTTCCTCTGGCTTTTTGCAATCTGTCTGCCTCCTCTTCCACTACGAACCTTGTGCCTTAGGAGAAGGAGTTGTGTTTTAAATGTTTCAGATGGGGCTGGGTACCACAAGGTCGCCTGTTCTTTGCCTTTTGGTGGGTTATGTTTTTTTGTAATGGTCTCTGTTGAAAAGAGATGTTTCTTTGATGAGGGATGAGGCCTATACTTTCTGTGGGTGTAAGGATGGTAGTTAGGGATTGGGCTGGTTTAGTAAAGTGGTGGTTGTAGGCTCTCCTCCAAGATCCATGGCTTCACTAGTCCTGGGTAGCTGGCTAGGTATCCAGTACCAGGCAAAATTTCCCTCTTGTTGAGTCAGCCTTAACACCAAATGAAGAGCTATTGGTTATTGAGAAGGTATGTGTGTCACTATTACAAGAGGCACAGCTTTTCTGGAGGATGCATGTCTCTGGAATTAGGCTTTGGCAGTTCGAAGCCTTGAGCTACGTCCAGTTTGCTTTCTCTGCTTCATGCTTGTGGTAAGGATGTGGTCTCTCAGCTTCCTGCTCCTGCCCCTATACCTGCTGCCTGCTGCTCCGTCTCCCCACCACGATAGGTTCTTATCCCTTTGGAACTGAACCAGCATAACTCGTTCTTCTGTAAGTTGTCTGCGTCATGGTGTTTTATCACAGCAACAGAAAGTTAACTACTAGAGGAAGCCACGCCAGGGACCTTGAAGAAATCGTGTGGGAGCCCTTTTCGAGGACGCTTTTCAGATTGGCTTGGGAAGGTTAGATGCTGTCACTTTGCCCTTTGGGGACCTAAAAGTCCCTCAGCATCTAATGCCCCTACCAGGACGATGTCCCTTAAACTCAAGTTACCAACATTATCTTTCCTGTTGCCCCACCGGTGGGTCAGCCTTGCTTATTCTGTTTCTTGTCATAGCTTGTCCAGCTATGGACCTTGCTCTATGGGGGAAGGTTAGCAAAGCCACAAGAGATCATGCAGGTAATCATGAAAGATTCACCGGAAGCAGCTCTTCGAGCCTTTTCTCTGCTTTAAATGGCCACTCTTGACCCATTGACCTGAGTTCCTCTCAACGGACCCACTATGCCCACGAATTCCCTCCTCTTGAGCCTTGTGACTTAGCTACCAGCAACCTTTTATTCCATCAGTCCTGACTTAGCATGCCAGAAAAATCTCAGTCTCCATAAAGGGCATCGCTGAGTAAAATATCTGGTCAGCAGGTATCTGGTGAATGGTGACCTTCTGGTGGTATCGGAAGCTCCTTTCCAGAAAAACTCGAATGGATCAGATGTGATATACTTCATGGAACTCCACCATCGCTGTGGAACAATCCTTCTGTGTGCTCTGTGAATATATGTCATTATGAGGGTTTAATAAACACGCTGACTGTCCAACAGCCGAATGGGGTAAAGTTAGGTGGGAAAACCTAACTGAGCGTGATGGGAAGGAGAAGGGTAGAGTCAAATGAGACTCCTATCAGCCACCGAGGAAGCAGGACGCGTAGAAAGCGAGGTAACAAGCCATGAGCAACATGGTAGAGCATAGATAAGAAAATGGGGTAATATTTTTGAAGTTTTTTTCTGTTTTTTTTAATTGATTTTATTGATTGAGCTCTACATTTTTCTCTGCTCCCCTCCCTTCTTCTCCTCTCCCCTTTAACCCTCTCCTATGGTTGCCATGCTCATAATTTACTCAGGAGATCTTGTCTTTTTCTACTTCCCATGTAGATTAGATCCATGTATGTCTCTCTTAGGGCCTTCATTGTTGTCTAGGTTCTCTGGGATTGTGATTTGCAGGTTGGTTTTCTTTGCTTTATGTTTAAAAACCACTTGTGAATGAGTATATATGCTAATTGTCTTTCTGGGTCTGGGTTACCTCACTCAATATGATGTTTTCTAGTTCCATCCATTTGACTGCAAATTTCGAGATGTCATTATTTTTCTGCTGTGTAGTACACCACTATGTAAATGTATCACATTTTCCTTATTCATTCTTTGGTCGAGGGGCATTTAGGTTGTTTCCAGGTTCTGGCTATGACAAACAAAGCTGTTATGAACATAGTTGAGCACATCTCCTTTTGTGGTACAATTGAGCATTCTTTGGATATATACCCAAAAGTGGTATTGCTGGGTCTTGAGGAAGGTTGTTTCCTAATTTTCTGAGAAATCACCATACTGATATCCAAAGGGGCTGTATCAGTTTGCACTCCCACCAGCAATGCAGGACCGTTCCCTTTACCCCACATCCTCTCCAGCCTAAGTTGTCATCAGTGTTTTTGATCTTGGCCATTCTTACAGGTGTCAGATGGAATCTCTCAGAGTTGTTTTGATTTGCATTTCTCTGATGGCTAAGGATGTTGAACATTTCCTTAAGTGTCTTTCAGCCATTTTATATTCCTCTGTTGGGAGTTCTCTGTTTAGGTCTGCATTCCATTTTTTGATTGAGTTATTTGTTCTTTTGGTGACCAATTTCTTGAGTTCTTTGTATATTTTGGAGATCAGACCTCTGTCTGATGTGAGGTTGGGATCTTTTCCCATTCTGTAGGCTGTTGTTTTGTCTTGTTGGCCGTGTCCTTTGCTTTACAGAGCTTCTCAGTTTCAGGAGGTCCCATTTATTAATTGTTTCTCTCAGTGTCTGTGTTCCTGGGGTTATATTTAGGAAGTGGTCTCCTGTGCCGATGTGTTCAAGTGTGCTTCCCACAAGAAAATGGGATAATTTAAATGTAAGAGTTAGGTAGTAACAAGCCTGAGCTATCAGTCAAACATTTATAATTTATATTAAGTCTAGTCTCTGAGTCAGTTGTTTTGGAAGCAGCTGCTGGTCATTTGGGAACAGGTAGTTGGGACAGGAAAATTCTGCCTATACATCATAGCCCCTGCCATGACTAAAACTGTATTGTTCAAGAATTATATTACTCAACATTTACCCAGTGTGTGCAAGGCCCTTTGTTTAATCTCTAAAACTACAGAGACAAAAAAACAGTGGCCAAAAAAAGATTGGCAACAAAACTAAACAAGATAGTAAAACACCCATCATGCATTTTTCAGAGCATGTTTGCCATTTAGAAGTCAGAGACTGGCTCACTGGAAAGATGCAGTAAAATCTCAAATAGCAGCGCTTCTTGGAAGCTACAGGCCTTGATCCCTTCCCTGGCTCCATCTGCTCTGGTCGCTCACTTTCTCATTGTTGCGAGACCAGTTTCACCCACCTCTTCCCATCTGTGGCAATGATGAAGTACGTGTCAGCAGCTCATGATTGGGCCAGCCCGGAAGCGACCGAGAGAGTCAGTCTCAAGACTGGATTTTGCATCTTGGCTGTCTTTCCTTCAAATGCCTGAGTCAGGTGGTAGATGCTTTGATAGCTGCCTTTGGAAAAATTAGCTGCTGGCAGAAGTCAGGGCTGTCTGGACCACGGTGGCCTGGGCTGTCCCGCTCTGTAGAGTGCATGGAATATACCGTCCAAGGATTGGGTTGTGATTGGACACATGTCAAGCACATCCTCTCAGATCCTGCCTTGTGTAAGCGTACCGAATCTTGCCTGTGTTTGCCAGTGTGAATTCCCGATGTTGCCCGAGATGCACAAAGCAAGTGGTTTCAGCCATTGGCCCGGGGCAGCATTGAAGACTGGCATCTCTGACACACCGAGCAGGGACTCACAGTGAGTCTGTGTCTGGTTTCTGCTACAAATAATACTGGAAATGAATGAAGATGCATCGCTGAGCACAGACAGCCAAATACTTAACACAGTTACTAGCTGTGCTAACTGATTTAATGAACAGGCAACATAACAAATGAACATGTTTACCAAGTTAACTTGTGAAAATGAATATCTGTAATTAAAGTGGCTCACAACTGACAGGCAAACAGGAAATTATTGTTATTATTACCCACAAATCATCTTAAAATACCAGAACTTAATAGATGGGGAAAAAACAAACAATGCCTAAAACTGTCTGCTAAATAAAAAATAATGACGAACACCTGTGGTCTTTTTATAGGACTCCAGTGGAGATGATTTTTTTCTGAAGACCTAATTATGTTTTTGTAATCGCACCATTTCATTATTTCTCTGTAGCATTATTAAAAGAAAATGTCCCTATTTTCTCAGTGTGAAAGGTCTGGTACATAGACTCAGGCATGGGCTCTTCTGAACACTACCAACAGTCCAGATTTTCTGGCTACTGGCCGGGGCAGGATGGGACTTTTATCTTTACTAAGACCAAGGCTTAGGCAGATCTAAGAATGATGTGGACTACAGGAAGACTCTGCCAGGGAGTAACAGAGAGCCACTTGGGCAGTTAGTTTTGCCCTGCACTCCAGCATTGCCTCTTTCTAGCTGTGTGCCCCTACCAAGTTGCTGAGTCACTCCCTGAGCCTCAGTGTTCCCATCTGCAGGTCACGACAGAAGTTTGACCAGTGTTGTGTGAACTCACGTCTGAGCTTACAGTTGTACTTGGCATGTCACAGGTGTCGGTGGCCCTGGCTTCTGTTGATGGCCACAAGTTGCTGTGTGCCTCATGCCTTCTTCAGCTCGGTAGGTTCTGAGATAGACACGCACCAGGATGTCCATTGGGGAGTCGGGGCCTGTTTGGAGCAACATGAATGGTTCCGAGCAACAGGTTTGAGAGGCATTGTACAGTTTTATGCTAACATGGAACGATGGATTTCATTAGGACATCTTTATACATGTATATCATTGTACTTTGTTCATATCTAACCTTCTCTCTCTTCCCTTCTCTTCCCCTTCTCATTGGCTCCCTCAACCCCTCCTCAGTTTTCCTGCTATATACACGTTAGATAAAGTGGGTGTGGAAGAGGAAATGGGATATTTTTCTCTTTCCCCTCCATTCCTCTCTCTGCTTCCCCTCCCTCCACACCCCTCCTCTTCCCTACAGCCCCCTTTAAGAGAGCTAACTTTCTTGTAGCATGGTACACTATTTGAAAGCTGTCTTACTTGTCTGGATCTGTAGTCAGGTTTTTGGTGCTTGGGGCAGAATTACTGAGAAGATCAACTTAGAAGGAAGGCCTGGCTCATAGTTTCTGAGGTCTCTGTCCATGGTCACTGGCCCAGTGGCTTTTGTGTCCTTGGTGAAGCAGAACACATCTTGATGGAAAGTGTGTGGCAAAAGGGAGCGGCTGCCCTGATGGTGGCCAAGCACCAGTGAAAGGGCAAACCTGGGATAGGAGCGTGGATTAGCAGGTGAAGTGCTTGATGTGGAAATGGGAGACCCAGTTCAGACGCCCAGGACCCATGTAGAGCTGGACACAGTAGGGCTTGTCAACCACCCACTGTAGGCAGGTGAGAGGGGAGACCGGAGAGGACCTGGAACCTCAGAGGCCGGCTAGCCTGATCTATGGAGCCATGAACGAGAGACCCTGTCTTAAAGTGGAGGGCAAGGACTGACACCTGACATTGTCCTCGGACTTCCACATGTGTGCTGTGGCATGTGTGCACCTGCAAGCCCACAGGAACACATCTGCAGAAACCACATATATATATACAAACGACTAATACTGAGAAAGAGAGAGAGAGAGCTCCTTTTATAACAAAGCCTCTCTCATGGAATCAATTAAGTTATGACTCTTATCAGTGCATTGATCTGAAGAGGTTGAGTCCTATGGTCCAGCTGCCTTCCGGAGGCCACAGTTCAGACACTGCTACATTTCTTACTGAGGGGTTAATATGTCACTTTGGGGGACAGTTCAAATTTAAACTATATATCTGGTACTAATCTTGCTTTAGAATGTAAGCTCTGAGGAAGAAGGCTTTGTGGTGTGGCATGCTTATAGGTCTGAGACATGGTCACATGATGGTTTTGTGTCTCGGGGATGCTGGTCATCGTAAATGGAGAATATATGATCCCCTATGGGTATCCTCGCTGACCTTCCCTTCCCCAAACCTCACTGTGGTGACTCTTCTCTGTTAGTGACAGCCAGATCAGCCACATTGTCCCAGGTGGGAATTGTCACCCCAGGAAGGAACTGTCACCCCAGGAGGGAACTGTCAGTCACCCCAGGTGGAAACTGTGGAAAGCTGCTGGTCTGGTGATGTAAGTGCCTTGACCCCTTCTCTGTTAAGAAGCCAGAGTACTAAAGATTGAAAAGATGCAATCACATTCCAAAAAATGGAATCCAACAAGAATACAAGTCTACATCAAGTGGCACAATTGCCCTGCTTAATGTCTCCTATGGCTTCCCAGGACCATAAATGATATCTAAACTCTTTGTGACCTCACACTATGCCATGCCTTTTGACTTCACCAGGGCTCTAGTTTCAAGAGAATGTCTCCCACACCATGGACACCACCCAAGATGTTAGCAATGCATTGCTTTGTGTCATTCTGTACATATCGAGTATAAGCCTCTGGGGTGATGCCTGACAATACGTGTTTTGACACAACTCCTCCCAGGATGTGGACTGACGGGCTGTGATGGCTGGTATTGATTGCCAACTTGACACCTACGAGGCGGGCCTCCAAAACACTTGTGAGGGAGGGACTGTTGAGTAATTAAGGTTAGCTTTGAAGGATATCTGTGAGGGATTGTCTCAGGGTAACTGAAGCAAGAAGATTCACTTAACATGTGAGCAGTAGTGGTAAAAGGAGCTGTAAGAAGAAAGCTTTGTGTTTGCCTTCTTGGCTTCATTCTTGCTGGCAGTTCCATCTACTCTGTTGTTGCTGTTGCTGTACTCCTTCACTGATATGGCATGCACTGAAGACCAGCAGCTCTCCAGGAATCTTCTGGGACTCCAGCACCAGATCTGGAGGGACTGCTGAGGCACCCAGCCTGAGAAACTGTGCATCTCCTGACTTTGTGGTCTTCCCAGTGTGAGACACCTATTGCTAGCTACACAAAGCATATATGATACATCTCCTTTTAATGCCTATCCATTCTATGATCTCGGTTCCTCTACAGAAACCCGAGTCATACAGATGTAGACATTGAGCATCATTTGTAAGCGGAGACCACTTGTTCATTTCTTAGCTGCTCAGACCTGAAATAATCACACAGAAACTATATTAATTACAGCACTGCTTGGCCTATCAGCTTAATATTCTTATTAACTAACTCTTCCATCTTAAATTAACCCATTCCTATAATTTTGTATTTTACCGCGAGGCTTGCGGTTTACCAGTAAGGTTCTGGGGCAGATGTCTTTGTCCTTCAGCAGGTACATGGCGTCTCTCTGACTCTGCCTTCTTTCCTCCTCTATCTGCTTGGAATTCCTGCCTGACTCTCTGCCTTGTTGTAGGCCAAAGCATCTTCATTCATTGATCAATAAAGGAACACATATACAGAAGGACTTCCCACACCATGCAGAGACCTGCATCCTAGTTGCATCTCCTCCTTTCTGTCCTCACACTCCAGCCCTTCCCCACCCGCAGCGCTGCTCTCAAGATCCCATCCTCCCTACCTCAGTGACAAACTGTTTCTCCAGGAAGGCCATTCCCACACTCCCATCTCACCAATCATCCTTCTTTCTGACCTGCTGTTGCTCCTCTCGCGTGCTTAGATCTCTTCCTGGTTTCCTTCATTGCAGTGCTTGGCAGTGAGGTTATGTATGTCCTTACAGAGGGTCAGGTCTGCGTTCACAGGCATCTTACCCGCTTCTGACAGTTGGGCCCACAGAGAGCTCGGCGGCTGGCACTTGGCACATACTCACTACCGAGCACTCGCTGGCTGGTGGTTATGTGGACATTCTAACGGCATGCGTGAAAGATTGAATGATCTCTGAGTTGACTTTCTTGGCCTTGGACCCTGCAGCTCTTTCCAGTAGGGAAAGGCTACTGTCTGTGAAGTAGCTCTTAGCGGCACTACATGAACAGACCTCTGTTCACAAGCGGCGGGAGCCTAGCCTAACTCTAGCCAGCCAGTCCTCGTCTGGGCGGTCTCTCTGCTTGTTGTCTGCCCTGAGCAGAGCCTTGTTGCCCGGGTGCATGCTCTTGCCATGATGCTCTTCCTCAGCATCATATGCCCCAGATGCAATGCGGTCACATCTCCATGTGCTGAACTTCTAAAGGATTGTGTCTTCTGTCTGATATTTTGTCACAGTGACAGAAATTGAGTAGCACAGATAGACATGTAGCTTATCAGGGGAACTTGTCTAGCATGCACAGAGGTCATCCATAACACTGCAAACACAAACCAAAATCCCCAACCAAAACCCAGCTAACCTAAATGAGCAAACAGATAAAAAGACAAAGAAGAACCATGCCCCTGGATCTATAGGGAGCAGGGAGGTGGGAAGGTCCACAGGAGACACGCAATGGAGACTCCAGCAGTGAGTTCTTATAAAATAGTTCATGAAAATGAAGTCTACACGCCATACGACAGGTCGGTACACAGCCCCTGGATTGGAAGTCCGAGGGAGTGACTGTTGCTTTAATTTTTTTTTGAAAAGATATTTTATTCAACCTAAATGTGTCCCAAACATTATTACTTCCAACATACTGACACATGTATTTAAAACTCGTTTATGAGTTATTTACATCACTACTTTATACTGTCTTTGAAAATGATTGTATGCTTTATTCAAATTTATAATTTTAAATTGTTAAGGATTATTATCTACTTCAGAAAAATTATGAGGGATTAAAGGGGAAGAAAATGTGTTTAGAATCAAGAAATGACAAGGCTCTCTGGTCAGCATCCTTCTGCAGACTGAGCTCTTCTAGTTGGTCACATGATCTAAACCATGCCGGAATTGGTCAGGGATGCCCTGGGACAGGGAATTCTAAGTAGGGTTTAGTAGCTTTCACCTCTCTTCCAGGAAAGTAGATATCGATCCAGAGAACAACAACAACAACAAAACACCAAGAAATACAAACAGTTGTTTAAAGTTTAAAAGAATTTATCATCATTATTTTTGTCCATGTGGGCACACATGTGCATGAAAATCAGAGGGCAGCTTTTGGGAGTTGGTTCTCACTCTGTGTGTCCAGAGGATCCCACTCAGGTGGTCATGCTTGGCGACAAGTGCCTTTGCCCGCTGAGACCTCTTGCTGGCCCCTGTGTGAAGAGCAGAGCTGGGTAGGATTACAGTTGAGAAACTTGGCCACTCTTATTAAAGATTCTTCTTCTCATCCTCATTCACGTTCCCACCCTCCTCCCCTGCCTCTCCCTTCCTCTCCTCAGTCTTCTCCATGCCACTCTTCTGCCTTCTCCTCCTCCTCTGTTTCTCCCCACTCCTACCCAGATGAAAGGTGAGAAGTTGGAAGAGTAGTAGCTCAAGGGTTAAGGGCAAGAAGTTGGTGGATCCCATTGGGTTTCTTCCCCTTCCTCCTCCTCCTCTTCCTCGTAGGTTTCCAAGTTCCATTTCTTCTATGATTTATTTTCCTTCCAAATCTGATTCTGGAATTTAGCTTAATTATATATAACACTTATATAAATGTTAAAAAGTAGGGATCTAGAATGTAAAAGTATTGACTTAGGCTTTGAAGCAATGCTCAGTGATAATTTTGTCTCCTATTACAATGCACTTGTGTGCCTTTACTCATCTTTTATTAATTAATATCACAACTCTAAAGCAAACAATATAAATGTCCACAGGTTATAAAACACTCTATACACATGAGTCCTTATACCTGAAGGAAAGGTAGCTAGAAGCTATTTGCTCATCTTCTTCGAATTTAACACTGGAATGGATAAAAGCAAGAAGTCATCAAGAAAGGGCTGAGATGGTCCTCCAAGGTGAGCAACGGCATGACCTCTTTTAAGCAGCTCTTGTCTTCTACAGAAGAAGTGGAAGACCCGGTCACAAGATAAAAGTCAATGATGATACATCATCAATCCTACTGCTGGGCTTTCTGGAGCGCCCCTGGAGCCCAAGATAATCAGAATGAGCTGTACCCAATGGTCCGAGACGTCTCTATGAACAGAACCCACATAGCAGAGTGCGGGGACACACTGCCATGGCAGACACAGTGTGAGGAAGGGTGGCATGAACTGCATTGGACCCTGCTCTGGAGCCTAAGGGAAGGACAAGGCTGCAGTAAGGTGAGGCATTCTGACATCGAGGAAAGGAAGCCATTCTGTGATCTAGAACAAGTGGAGAAAGAATGAGTCCCCCCAGAAAGAACGATGCTAAGAGTGAGAACAGGGATGGACAATCACTGTTAGGATGGGGCCACCAGCAGAGTGGTGAAAAGCCAGGCTTCGCCGTGAGCTGGGAGGGAAGCGCTTTTCTGTGAACTGTGTTGTCTGTGAACGTGGGTAAGCCACGCAGACTGAGGAAGCTGCAATTTCTTTTTGACTCTGAGGAGAGTGTTTCTTATTCTCCAGGCTGCTGTCCTGATTAAATAACAAGAAAACACTCCTGTGCTTTCTGGGCACCCAGGGCTGATGCCCTCGGAGCCATTCAGAGTGGCATAGGGGGAGAGAAATCCTGGTACGGCCAACCGCACACTGGGGGTACTTTGACTCCCAATCTTTTTTACTTGAAAAGGAAGCTTTCTTTCCTAATTTATTCTGACTTCAAGAATTCCACCCTTTGATGTAGACAAAGTGTTATTCAGAGGTTTCCAGCATGCCACCTTGATTTTACTGTCTCCACAGATGAAAAGTGGCTTTGGGAGATTTCTGATATACTGTGATCCGTCAACATTTAATAAAAAAGACGAATTTTGACCAAGACATCCCATCAGTTCACTCAAATAACTAATTTGGCAGATTCTCCTCCTTCCACCCTGCAGAGTGACAGGCTGCTTGTAACCTGATTTAATCGACTTAATGTTTTGGTACCTCCTGACACAGACTCAGGCTTTCGTTTCTCTTTGTTATTTGTGTGGACAAATGTATGGAGATTAGGGAAAGCAGGGGCCCTGGTGATTTCAGACCATTGCTTTTGTGTTTGGTTCTTTGAGGGCTTAAGATTTAAAGATGGAGGAGGAATCTAGGAAGATCAGAAAAATGATTCCTGAAGGATACTGGGAGATTCACCCCTATGCTATGTTCAGGAGATGGAACAACCTGCTGGTGTGTGTGTGTGTGTGTGTGTGTGTGTGTGTGTGTGTGTGTGTGTGTGTGTGTGTGTTGGGGGGTAATGAGGTCCTGTTTGCCTCTGGTTTCTCTTTTTCTTGTCTTCCTTCTACAAGGTGATGGACATCCCTACCCCCCAGTCTTTCTGGCTGAAGAATCCTGTAAGAAATAATCTGCCACTTCCCCTGAGAGAACTGGCTGTCCCCACATCACCATGGTCTTGGCTGGACTTACCTCAGGTCAAGCTCCCCCATTTTCCCTGGTCTGTAGGTGGGTTCCTACTCTGACCAGAAGAGCTTGATTTCCAGTGGAAGAGCGGGATAAGAATATGGTTTGGTCCTCCTTCCCAGGTCCCAGGACTGCCCTGCTTTCTGCACCCTGTTGAACTTGGCGCTCTGGTTTTTCCCAGCAACCCCTCCATCTTCTGTATGTTACGTGAACACAGCTTTTCTTTGATCTGGCCACTCCTGTGATGCTAACACGGAGATGAGATCCTCACCATCAGTTACCATGTCAGCAGACACTGTCTCCTCTGGGTCTCTGTGTGGGTGTCTGCTTCGCACAGGGGTGTGCCTCGCTTGCTCGTGTGTATCCCTCTTAGTGGCATTGCTGTGGTTTTATGTGTTCCGTGGCATGTTTGGAGTTAGTGACTGTATTAGTTGCTTGTAACAGAATATTACTAACCAAGTGGCTCAAACCAAGCGAGTGCATGCTTCAGAGTTCCGGAAAACAAGTCTAAGATGAGAGTGTCAGCAGTGGATCCTTTTTCTCCAGGCTGTGGGGAAGTTGTCTCCCAGGATGCTTAGTTTCTTAGTGTATGTCATCTCCCTAGGCATTCATATTTTTATCTATTTCTACCATGTCTGTTTTTGTTGTGATTTGAATGAGCAATAGCCCCCACAGGCTCATATATTTGAACACTTGGGCCCCCGTTGGGGGTTCCATTTGGTCTGGTTATAGGACCTTCTGGAAGTAGAGCCTTGCGGGAAGAAGTTCAGAACTGGGGGTGGACTCTGAGGATTTATTGACTCATCCTACTCCCTGTTCTCCCCCACCTCACCTCCTGTGTGGATGGAAAAGTGGCCCCCCAGCTTCCTGCCTCTGTGCTTAGCCTTCCTTTGGCCACACCTTCCCTCCCCACCATGATGGGGTCTGCCCTCTGGAACGGTGAGATAAAACAAACCCTTTCTTCCTGATGTTGCTTTCAGTCATGGTGCTTTATCACAGCAACAGAACAGTAACAAATAAGAAAGTCCAAATGTCTCCCTCTTGAAAAGACTCGAGTCATTACGGGTTCGATTTCTCCTAGCGACTTCATTTCAGTGCCGTCGTAACTGCCGCATCCCCACATTGGCCGCTCTATGAGCTACCTCAGCTCCAGCACATGCATTGTGAGAGACCCGATTCAATCCATGACAGTGGCTGCGTGTCACAGTTCTGGCCAACATGGCAGAGGGGCTAATGTTTCCGCAAGTTTTTCCTACCTGGTTTTGTAGAGATCTGTGAGGAAGGATATGTTTTCTCTTTGCTCAGGAAGCTGCAGTGTGAGAAGGGAGAACCCCAGAAACGATCCCGTGGTCATGGGATAAGAAACCAGAGGCTGAAACTCTGCCCACAATGACAGTGGAATGAATGGACAGGAAGAAAAGAATAAAGATTTCCCTGTGCAGAAAGCCAGGTCCAAACTGATCCCTGAAATGTTGTTGTTTAGCTCACTTCTTGCTGTTCCTCCTTGAGGCAGCACCTCCCCAGACCTAACAAAACTCCACCCTTCCTTCATTCTCATTGCACTCAAGCCTTCCCTCACCTTTCCATGCACGTAGACTAGTAATTTATTCAAAGTGCAAATGTACAATATAAAATATGAGAAAATATTAAGAGTATTTGGTTTGATCGCTCTCCCTCAGCTGAGATGGACATTCCTCTCACAGCAGGGTCTGCAGCATTACTGAGCCCCTTTAAAATCTCTGGGCCATCAGATCCCAGAGAAAGACAGTCCAAGGACAGCGACAGTCGTTTCCCAGTTTGTGGGATATTGGCTACTCCACAAGCACAAAGCTGTGCAGTGTCATTGAGAGGCAAGAGCACAAGGAACTAGCTTTTAAACTAGGTGGTGTTGGCCTTCTTCCTCCTTCTTCCTTCCTCTCCCTCTTCTGGCTCCTTGTCTTTTTTCATCTCCCTTGTCCTCTTCTTTGTTATATTGGATCTTATTTATTTGCTCATATGATTTTCCTATAGGGAAGGCAGAATCAAAGTTCTTTCCTGGGTCAAGGAGGACATTAATAAAACGAGTAAAGCATTCTGGAGACATTCAGTCCTGATTCTTGGGGTATGATGGTGACTGAATGAATGCATGCTAAGCACTCGGTGCTCGCTCATAATGATGCTTTGCAAGCATTGCCATGAAATTGCCAGTGCTCGCATGCACTTTATCCTGTGCATGTAAAGGATTCTTTACATGACTGACAGAGAACCAAGACCTTCTACTGGGTCATTTACCATTGCCCAGGGTAGTGGTCCCCAAATATGACCACACTTTGACTTCAGCACAAGCCAAGCTGCTGTTCAGCTTTTTGGAAACACAGCTCTGAGGTTAGGGCTCCAAAATTTGCATTTCCAGAAGGCTTCCTGCATAATTCTTTGGAAGGTAGCCTGATACCTTCTTTGGGAATTATTGACAACCCAAAGGAAATGCCTAACCTGTGTGGACAGATCTTAACAGTAGTGGTAGTGGAAAATCATGGAAAAAGATTGGTAGAATGACTTAATCTGGCCCATCGCCCCGTTTTATAGATGAGGAGGCTTGGGGACCAGCGAAGTCAAGTGGTTTATCACAGTTACACAGATAGTGGTAGAGATGAGAATACAGTTCCCAGCCTTCCTGAATGTCAACTTCTTCATCACGTCATGCTCTACTCAGCTGTATAATTGTTGTTAACCCCCACCCACATATACACCAGGAGGAGACATAAGCAATGGTTATCCCTTCTTCTAAGGTCCCAGTGATAAACCCAGGCACGATTATGCTTAAGTTCACTCTGGGGAAATCAATGAGTTTACTGAGTTACAGAGCATTGATAAAGATTTACTTCTAGGGGTATGTGTGATCCTTCTTTGTAAAGTTTTTACCAGGTAGGGATGAGGACTTCCCTGTAGCTGCATAGATGGAGTGCCTTCTGCTTAGCTCTCCTCCCCCAGTCTTGCATACCTACTCTAGCTTCTCCCCAAGGCCATGTGAAATTAGGGTAGAGTAGGTGGGAGGGAGTGGCTGGATACTTAGGGGAGGGTCCCATGGCTGTCTTCACTCCTCTACAAGGGGGCATGAACAGCAACAAACCTGGCTGGGATGATCCTTTGTAAGGGGTCCAGCTGGCCTCCCCAAGATGGCAGTTGCTTGACTTGGAAGACAGTCTCTCACGACAGCTCACAAGCGGCAGGGGAATGCTCTTCTTGGCGATGCCCGGAATAAACGGAAGTGTAGCATGTGTTTGATGTTGGTGAACAGACTGACTGAAGCCATCTTTCTTTCGGACTTACTCCAGCAGATTCTAGATCACAGTTCTGAACTTCACAGAATGAGAGTATATATTGGCCAAGGTCAAGAGTCTAACTGAGGTTGAATTAACTGTGGCAAGAGGGATAAGGGTCACAGAATACCAGTGTGGCAGGGCAGCTGTAATCAATGGGTAGCTCTTATACATAATGGTGTGTGTGTGTGTGTGTGTGTGTGTGTGTTCTAGTAGACTTCCCCAGCAGTGTCTATGATGATTTGAATAGTAATGTCTCCATATTTGAATGCTTGGTCATTAGGGAGTGGCACTACTTGACAGGGATTAGGAGGGTGGCTTTTTTGGGGTAGGTATGGAGGAAGTGTGTCATTGGGGGTTGGCTTTGGGGTTTCAAATGCTCAAGCCAAGCCTAGTATCTCTCTTTTTCTGCTTTCTGCTGATCCAGATGTAGAACTCTCAGTTCCTTCTCCAGGACCATATCTGCCTGCTTGCTGCCATGCTTCCCACCATGAAGACAACGGACTAAGCCTCTGAACTGAAAGCCAGTCCCAGTTAAATGTTTTCCTTTATAAGAGTTGTTGTGTTCATGGTGTCTCTTCACAGCAATAGAATACTGACTATGATAGTGTCTATGAGAGATGTGTTTTTAACTTTACTGTGCCAATGATCCCCAAATCCCAGAGACTTCTTGTCACTAACACCCACACTTCACCGCACACAGCACTTGTGCATGATGAGCTTCCTCAGGCAAGACCTATTGGGGCAAATCTTTCTTATCACAAAGAGGAGAGGTGGAACCAAATTATGTACATGTTCTAAAGCTTCTCCTTGGATGTAGGCTTGCTCATATCTGCCCTGTCTTTGGATGAAGGCTCATCATGAAGCCTGACAGTGGGACAGATGTACATATGCCCTCCAGGAAGTGTCTGTAGGTCTCTCTCCAAAGGCAGGCAGTAGGGCTCCTCTATCAGGGAAAGCATAGCAAGCGTAACAGGACTGCAATAATAGGGTTTAATAAGGGCCATAACAATTGACCTTTGATAGGTACTTATAATGTGCTAGCCACTGGGCTAAGCAATTTATGCAAATTATCCCATTTAATTATTCCAATAACCTTATAGGAAGACCGTAGCACAAATTCTAATTGATATTAATAATAAAAACTCAGAGTCAGCTATCAGGGGGTGAAAGTTGAAGGATCAGAGAAGTTGAGTAGCCACCAGAGAGTTCTTACCTCAACCAATGCTCAGACCAAAGGGTGATCCTGTCCTCAGACTGCCTCCTCAGACTGCATCCTCAGACTGCCTCCTCAGACTGCATCCTTAGACTGCATTCTCACACTGTACCCTCAGACTGCATCCTTAGACTGCGTCCTCAGACTGCATTCTCAGACTGTATCCTCACACTGCATCCTCACACTGCATCCTTACACTGCATCCTCAGACTGCATTCTCAGACTGCATCCTCAGACTACATTCTCAGACTGCATCCTCACACTGCATCCTCAGACTGCATCTTCACACTGCATCCTCACACAGCATCCTTAGACTGCATCCTCACACTGCATCCCCACACTGCATCCTCAGACTGCATCCTTAAACTGACTGCCTCAGACTGCACTGCTCCTCAAACTGCACTGAGCTGTCTCCTCCCACCATAGACTCCTCTTTCCACTCAGCCATATCACTCCTGTCTCCACCTCCCTAGTGCTGGGATTAAAGGCGTGGGATCCCAAGTGCTAGGATCACCTTTGTGTGAGCTCTGTTTCTCTTTTAGAGTGGATTAATTTCATGTATCCCAGGGTGGCCTTGAACTAACAGAGATCCCTCTGCCTCTGTCTCCTGAGTCCTGGGATTAGAGTTGTTTACCACCACTGCCTGGCCTCTAGTGGCTTAGCTCTGCACTTTGATCTTCAGGCAAACTTTATTTGTTAAAACATAAACAAAATATCACTACAGAAGCTATCACTTTACAGATGAGAAAATGGAAATTTACTTTCTATTACATAGCCCATGAGTGGAGTTGCCAGGATTGGACCTGAGTGATGTTGGGAGCCCCAGATTCGGCGCTCCCTGCAGCTTCCATAATAGAGTCCCAGTCTGTTTCTGAATGCAAACTTAGAACCTCATAGTTCTGGGGGCAAGAATTCTGACTCAGGTCTTTCTAGGATGTCCCAGGTGTCATTTGGACTGGGTTCTTCTGCAGACGTTCTAGATAGGTTCAGTTTTCTTGCCAAGATAAACATCTTTGCTGTCTATTAGTCCAGCTCTGCTTTGGTTACTATGTTGACTCTCACTTTCTCTCCAGCCTTTTAAGGATGCCTGAACCCTGCATTCCCCCAGATCACTCAGGATGCTAAGATCACTCAAGATGCTAAGGATGTCTGAACCCTGCATTCATTCTCCCAGGTCACTCAGGATGCTTTCACCTTCTCTATCCTTGATTTCAACTGCAAGGCACCTCTTGTATGTGACTTATATGTTTATAAGTCCTTAGAATTAGAATGTGGCTCTCTCAGGATCATTATTCTGCCCATCAGAGTACCTTCCTTTGGTGATTGTCTGGGAAATTTCTGGAAAAAGGACAGTGAACCATCTGTCTTGTTTGTTTGTTTGTCCCACAGATCATAACCCATGGTTCTTTGGACAGATTAAGGAGGAGAAAAAGTTATTCAGGGAATGAATTTAGAGTTCTGAGTTGATCATCTGATAGTTGCAAAGCAGAGAAGGAGCCTATTTCTTGCCTGAAACACCAAAAACAATGAACGAATTTTATTACTTGTATTCCTGGCATGATGCCATAATTAATACATGGTAACAATATTACCAAGAACGAAAACATACAATTATGCTCTTAAAAATGTCAACATGAAAAGTAAACTTAATAAAGGATAGGCATGGGAACATATATAACAAAGATTATCTTTAATAATAAAATTATTTATGATCAAACATTTTTACTTAATTTCAGTTCAATTCTAAAACAGGCCAGTAATATCATGATTAAATATTAATGTGAACAGAAACAACCTAATTGGAAGGTTATTAAAGCTTCAAATTAGGTTTCTTTTTCTTTTCCTAATGAAAAAGTTCTTTTAAGAAGGGCACCGAGGGAATTCTAGCCTGTGTTTTATAATGGGATGTGCAGGCCCTTGGGAGGGGCTGTGTCAGAAGGGGTGGGACTCCAGATTTCCTGGCAGTGCCTCTCTGGTGAGGAGTAATTGCCACACTTTCTGATTTAGTGGCTGGTGGAATGAGATGTTATAAGGTTTTCTTTGCTGCCTAGAAAACCTCCCCAGAATCCAGGCATCTTCCTGCTTCGAGATTCGTGGGGCAGCAGTCTGAGTTAGAATCTGTGGGTGTTGTCTGGGATTCCTCTGCTCATTGGACTGGAGCCAGCTGCCAGTGTGTCTTTCTCCAGAAAGCCGACTTAGGCTTTGTAAAAATGGTGGCTAGGTTCAAAAAACAAACAAACAAACAAAAGCCAGCAAGAGAGAAGTTAAGCCGAGATGCAAGTGACATTTGAGTCTTCTTCCTGAGACAAGTTTGCTGATGTCCAGTTGGTCAAAGTTCCACGACCAACATGGCAGCCACTGTGGGAGGGTCTCACACACGGAGATTCAAGGAGTCATGACTAACTGGCCTCCTGACTGCTCATACATCATTTGAGGCATTATCTAGCACGTATTTAGTCCTCCCCAGAGTTGAAGGCCACAGGAAGAGGAACGGATTTCTTACTTCCAGGTATCCTAATAGGAGTCTTGTCCCTAAGAAGGGAAATTTCATTCACTTAAAAGTAAGCTCTTGACCAGACATAGTGGACATGACAGTGATCCCAGCACTATGGAGGCTGAGGTACAGTCACTAAGTTCAAGGCCAGCCTGAGATGGTACTTTCCAATACAAAACTTCCTCCCAAAAGTTCCTATTAGAGTTTCAAATGCTTTGGCCAGAAGAGTGCAAAAGACAGCTAGAGACAGATGGACTCTTTATTTATCCCAAACTGAGATGCAGGAAATACTTTGTGGGACTGTATAACCAAACACAATGCTTCTCCTCTTGACATTGCGAAGCCAGTACGCACACCCGGAAGACAGATTAAGTGGAGAAGGCATTTTTGCAGCAGGGAAGGACAGTACCAGAGTTGCTCCCAAGGTGGTGCTCTCACCTGCTGTGCGATGTTTTACTCTTTTGTTTTTTTTGGGGGGGGGACCACCACCCAGCTCCCAAATAAATCACACACAGAGGTTTGTTCTTGGTTATGAATGCCCAGCCTTACCTTGGCTCGTTTCTTGCCAGGTTTTCTTATCTTAAATTATCCTGATTACCTTTTGCCTCTGGCCTTTTTCCTTTTCTTACTTCTGTATAGCTTACTTTCACCCTTATCCCATGACTGACTGGGTGGCTGGTCCCTGATGTCCTCCTCCCCTTGTTCTCTCCTTGCTCCTCTTCTCCCTCATATCTCCTATTTACACTCTCTGCCTGCCAGCTCTGGCTATCCTTGGTCCTGCCTCACCATTGGCTATTCAGTTCTTTATTAGGACCATCAGGTGTTTTAGACGGGCACAGTAACACAGCTTCACAGTTAATCAAATACAGCATAAACAAAAGTAACACACCTTAAAATAATTTTCTACCACACTCGCCAACCTAGTAAGTGTGGGGTCTTATTCAGGGAGCCTGGGCATATTCACAAAAGAAAGCACTTTGGAGACCAGTGCCTTCTAGAGCATGCTCAGTTTAGGATGCACATTGCTGAATGTGCTAGTTTAAGGTCATTTCAGGAAGAAATGATGGGAGGCATTCCTGGGCATGGCTAGCTCCAGGTCATGGGACGCATGCTCAAAAGGTTTACATGGTAGACTGGTGCACTTCTGGGCATGCTCACATCAGTCAGAAAGATGGAAACTTACAGTGATATTTCTCATGCTTTCAGCCTCCATTCCTCAAAAAAAATTTTTTTTCAAACTGAAACCAAGAGAAGAGAGCTTTAAAAGGGCATTAATGCAGGAGTTTGCTCCTAATAGTGCCTGCCTCACTTATCTAACAACCATGCCCTGTGCCAAGCAGCACCTCCAAAGTCTATGCCTTTGCTTCACAGCAGCAGACCCTGGGTTTGGATCCCACTTCTCCAGAGGGCTGTGTGTCTGCATTCCTGTGTGTCTTGGTGCTGCCTGATCTCCTCCATCTGTTACCAATTACAAAGAGATTGTGGAAGTCAACTGCCGTTGAAGGTTTGGTCACCTTTTGCTTCATGCACACTGAAACTCTGTCACTGGGAGTGTAACAGTTCTGGTTCTCAGTTCTCTTTGGTATAGCATCTGTAATAATACTGGACACATCATTAAAGAATGCCAGCAAAGGGAAGGGCTCAGTGCTTTGAAGACTTTGCAGCTGTCTGGTTCAGTATTCTATATCACAATGCAAGTGGAACCTTTTCAAAATATATTCCAGAATATGGGCATCTCCTATGACAGCCTGGGTTAAAGGGTATCTGCAAAACTTTGCATATTATTCTATTAATTACAACTGAAACTGGCAGTCCCTAAATACATAGCTTCAACTAAGAAAGACAAAGAGTATCAACTAAAGCATGGAATCACTCTTTTTACAATACTTAGAGTTTTTGTTTTCTATTTCCTGAATTTTATAATATTTACACAGATATAGATTTTATCATAATCACTTTTGTACATTCCTAAAAATGAAAGTGCAAGCAAATTAAATTGCTTAAATTTCTTCATGTTGTGTTTGACTCATTCTGCTGGTTTTCCCTCTTAAAAGGGGGTTTTTAAATGGAGTTCTTCCCTGGTACTCAGCTTGGCCCTGAATTAGAGATATTTCTGCCTTGGGCTCCTGAGTAATGGGATTTTTTTTTTTTTGTTTAAACAGAAAAGGGGAAATGGTGTAGGAGGTTCTTCTGACTATGTGTTGCTTTCATTGGATGAATAAAGAAACTGCCTTGGCCTTTTGATAGGGCAGAACTTAGATAGGTGGAGTAGACTGAACTGGATGCTGGGAGGAAGAAGGGCAGTGTGGCAGACGCCATGAAGCTCCTGCCTGAGACTGACACTGGTTAGAATCTCTCCCAGTAAGCCATGACCTCGTGGTGCTACACAGATTGGTACAAATGGGCTAGATCAAGATGTAAGAATTAGCCAATAAGAGGCTGGAGATAAGGGGCCAGGCAGTAATTTAATTAATACCATTTCTGTGTGGTTATTTCAGGTGTAAGCAGCCGGGTGGGATGGAACAAAGGGGCCCCCACACTCCTCACAACAAGAATGCACCATTGTGCCCCTTTCTTTCTTTTTCTTTCTTTTTTTTATTTCTTTCCCTTAACCCTCACCCATTGATGTTGTGGGTTTGTGTCTTAAACAGTGTCGTCTCTGCGTCATTAACAGTTTAGGACAGTGTCTTGCTATATAGCCCAGGTGGCCTCAAATTCATGATTCTTTTGCCTTATCTCTGCAAATGCCAAGATCACAGGAATGTTCTACTATGCCTGGCCAGATGCAATATTCATTAACCCAGTCCTGCTGCTGCCTGTAGGATCTTCTTCCCATAGCTGTCCACAGTCCAGGCTTCAATGCACATGTTCAGGTACAGATTCTTCTCCTTCTTTTTTGGCTTTTCCGGACAGCGTTTCTCTGTGTAGCCTTGGCTCTCTTGGAATTCACTCTGTAGACCAGGATGGCCTCGAACTCACAGAGATTTGCCTGACTCTACCCACATGCTGGGATTAAAGGCGTGTGCCACCACCGCCTGGCAGGTACAGCTTCTTTTTATTAAATAATTATTTATTTTTAGCTTATGTATATTATCGCCCTCTGTGTGAGGGTGTCATATCCCCTGCAATTGGAGTTACAGACAGCCATGAGCTGCCATGTGGGTGCTGGGAATTGAACCCAGGTCCTGTGGAAGAGCAGATAGTGCTCTTAACTGCTGAGCCATCTCTCCAGCCCCAAGGTACAGCTTCTTTATTGTTGACAATATTAAGATGTGTTCTGATTTCAAAATCACTAAATGTGGAAAAAAATTTGTGTACTTGGGAATGAAGTAAGGGCAACCCAATCATTTCTTATATATGGGTCTTAGTTTCTGTTCTGGTTTGTTTCTCTGCTGCTGACCAAAAGCACCAAAAACAGACACCTGAAGGGAACTGCCATTTTACAAACACATCACTTTAAACCAGATCCTTTGTTTTCTCTGTCCCCACGATCTCATGTTAGTACCATAAGGTAGGTTCTACAGCATTTTGTGGGCAAGAGCCCACCCATCCACCTCCCTTCCCTTGGGACTCTACCTCTTGGTATAGACCCAACTTATCTCTTTCTTGCCGACCTTCTCAGCCCGTCTCCAATCCTTTGTGTCAGTAGCCAATCCTAAGAAGCATTTTCTACTATGGATCCCCAGCGGCCACACCAGGCTGGATCTCAGGAAGGTGATTTTCATTATCTTTCCTCTTACCCCACTACAATCTCTTCAGATTTATTATTTGTCCTACAGCAGCCTGCCTGAAGGAGCCCCTCCACATCTTCATTCTCTGTGGACTCTGCCTCTTGGTGTGAACTCTCGTGTCTCTAGGTCTTTCCTATGGCTCCCCTCAGCATTTCCTCTTAGCGCATCTCCATTCTCTTCTGTCACCCACTGACTTGAAAAAGCATTCTCTGTCATGGATCCCATTGGCACCATGTTTGCCTAGGATCTAGAGAGGGCAACAGCAACCAAAGGATGGAACACCCACTCAGCAAAGACAAGACCAGATATTGACACCAAGAAATATCCCGAACATCATAACTACAGATGCTTAGATCCCAGTGCAAAAACACAAACACGAACAGTCAAGATAATATGTCCCCTCCAGATGCCTGTGACCCTACTGCAGGAAGCCCTGAGAAATTCAATATAGTTGAAGCACAAGACAAGGAAAATAGCAGTTATTGCTATGTTCAAGGACCTTAAAGAGGATACGAATAAATCCCTTAATGAAGTCTGGGGAAACATAAACAAATAGTTGAATTAAATAATGAAACCAATTCAAGACATGAAAATAGAATTTAACAAAGAAATAGAGTCACTAATGGAAATTCAAGCTGAAATAAAACTGGAAATGAAAATTCAGTACATCAAACAAAACCCTCAGAGGTAAACCTCAACAACAGACTACAAGATGTGGTAAAGAGAATCACAGGTTTTGAAGACAAGGTGGAAGAAATGGATAGCCAAGTCAAAGAAAATATTAAATTAAAAAATGCAGGCACAAATTACAAGAAATCTGGGACAGTATGAAAAAAATAAATCTACAAATAATAGGACTAGAAGGAGGAGAAGACACCCAGGTCAAAGGCTTAGAAAACATTTTTAACAAAACTATAGAAGAAAATTTCTCCAGTATAAAGAAGGATGTGCCTATCAAGACACAAGAAGCATACAGAACACTGAATAGACAGGACCTGAAAAGAAATTCCCCATGGCACATCATAATCAAAATACTAAATGTGCAGACGAGGAAAGGATATTACAAACTTGAAGGGGAAAAGACAGGAATAAAGGCAGGACCATTAGAATAACAACCAACTTCTCAATGGAGACTCTAAAAGCCAGAAGGGTCTAATGGATGTTTTACAAACTCTAAGAGATGTCAGAGATGCCAGCCCAGACTACTATACCCAGCAAAACTAAAGATCACAATAGATGGAGAAAGCAAACCTTTCCACCATAAAAAAACAATTCTAAACAATTCCTATCTCCAAACCTAGCTCTACAGAGACACTAGAAGGAAAATTTCAGTCTGAAGAGGTTAACTATGGCCAAGAAGATACAAGAAACGAATGATTGCAGAACAGTAAATCAAAAGGGGGAAATCCACACCATGACAACAAACTAATAGGAATCAATAAACCCTGATCATTGGTAGCTTTCAATGTTAGTTGTCTCAATTCCTCAATAAGAAGAAACAACTAACAAATAAGATTAGAAGACAGGGCCCATTTCTTTGCTGCATCCAAGAAACTTACCTTACCATCAAGACAGCTGTCACCTCAGGGTGAAAGGATGGTATTTCAAGCAAATGGATCGATGAAACAAGCAATTGTAGCCATTTTAATATCTGACAAAACAGACTTCAAACCAAAACTAACCCAAAGAGATAGGGAAGGACTATATATACTCATCAAATGAGAAATCTACCAAGAGGATAATGTAATCCTTAGCATTTACACACCAAACACAAAGGTACCCAAGTTCCTAAAATTATTATTGCTATAACTAAAACGTCGCATTGACCCTAGCACAGTGACAGTGGTCAACATCAATACCCCACTCTCACCAATAGGCAGGTCATCCAGGCAAAAACGAAACAGAGAGGTCCTGAAGTTAAATAGCATCATCAATGAAATGGACTTAGCACAACAATGAGACCCCTAAGAAAGACATACATGGATCTAACCTACAAGGGAAGTACAAAAGCACAAGATCTCCTGAGTAAATTGGGAGCATGGGGACCATTGGGGAAGGTTGAAGGAGAGGGGAGAGAAAGGGAGGGGAGCAGAGAAAAATGTATAGCTCAATAAAATCAATTAAAAGATAAAAAATAAATAAAAAGTGAAAAAGAAATGGACCTAGCAGACATTTACAGAACATTTCACCCAAACACAAAAGAATATACCTTCTCAGCAGCTCATGGAACTTTCTGCAAAATTAGCCACATATATGGAAACAAAGAAAGTCTCAAAAGATCTAAGAAAACTGAAATAGCCCCCTGCATGCTATCTGACGCCAATGGATTAAAGCTGGCTATCAACAACAGGAAATGTACATACAAATGCTTGAAAGCAGAACAAGTCACTACAGAATTAAAAATGGGTCAAGGCAGAAATGAAGAAGAAAAAGTGTAAACAGATTCTTTGGGCTGCCAGCTCCAAAAAATGACATGGAGACTTACTATTAATTATGGAAGTTCAGCGTAAGCTTAGCCTTGTCCCACTAGCTCTTATAACTTAAATTAGCCCATTTCTATTCATCTGTGTGTTGCCACGGGACTCATGGATTTTTCCTCTCCTCCTGCATGTCTGTTTCCTCTGAATCTGGCTGGGGACTCCTCCTCTCTTCTCATAGATCTCAGTCCCCAGAAGTCCCACCTATACCTCCTGCCTAGCTATCGACCATTCAACTCTTTATTAAGCAATCACAGTGATACATCTTCACACAGTGTAAAGGAATATTCCATGACAGGAAATTAAAACTTTTTAGAATCGAATAAAAATAAAAACACAATATATCCAAACTTGTGGGATACATGAAAACAATTCTAGAAGGCGATTTCATAACACTTTCATAACTCCTACATGAAAAATGGAGAGCTCTCATATTAGCAACTTAGTGGCATACCTGTGAGCTCTAGATCAAAAAGAAGAAAGAGTATCCAAAGAGAGTAAATGGCAAGAAATAATTAGACTTGGGGCTGAATCAATTAAATAAATAAATAAACAAGTGTAAGAAAGAAAATCAATGAAGAGTTGGCTCTTTGAGAAAAATTAGTAAGATTGGCAAACCTTAGCCAAATTAACTAAAAGACAAAGACAGATTATTCAAAAATCACAAAATTAGAGATGAAAAGATTACAATAGATGCTGTTGAAATCTAGAGAGTCATAAGAACATACTTTAAAAATCCATACGCCATGCAGGCAGTGATGGTGCACACCTTTAATCCCAGTACTTGGGAGGCAGAGGCAGGCAGTTCTCTGAGTTCGAGGCTAGCCTGGTCTACAGAGTGAGTTCCAAGACAGCTTGGGCTACACAGAGACAGCCCATCTCAGAAAATAACAAAAAATTCCCCCATACTCCACCAAACTGAAAAATCTAAAAGAAATGGGTGAATTTAATGATATATATGAGCTACCAAAGTTAAGACCAAATAAACAATTTAAGCAGACCCATAAATCCCAGTGAAGTAGAAGCAACAAATTAAAAGTCTTCCAATCAAAGAAACAAAACAAAACAAAAACAAAAAGTCCGTGGACAGATGGATTCAGAACAGAATTCTACCAGACCTTCAAAGAAGAATTAACATCAATAGTCCTCAAATTATTCCACACAATAGAAACTGAAGGAACATTTCCCAATTCTTTTTATGAGTTCATTATTACCTTAATGCCCAAGCCACACAGAGATCCAACCAAAAAAAGTATAGAGCAATATCCTTTATGAACATAGATGTAAAAATTCTCTCTCCCCTTCCCTCCTTTCTTCCTTCTTTCCTTCCTTTTCTTTTCCTTGTTTTGGAAGCAGTGTCTCTCTCCAGCACAGGCTGTCCTGGAACCTCAAAAGATTCACCTGCCTCTGTCTCGTCAAGTGCTGGGATTAAAGGTGTGAACCTTCATGCCTGAATAAAAATTATTTTTTAAAAAAGATTTATTCATTAATTATTACATAGTATTCTGTCTGCATGTATGCCTGTGGCCAGAAGAGGGCACCAGACCTCATTACAGATGGTTGTGAGCCACCATGTGGTTATTGGGAATTGAACTCAGGACCTCTGGAAGAGCAGTCAGTGCTCTTAACCTCTGAGCCACCTCTCCAGCCCCCTGAAACAAAAAATCTTTATAAAATACTTGAAAACTGAATCCAAGAACACATGGAAAGATTATCTACCATGATTGAGTAGGCTTCATCCTAGAGATGCAGGAATGGTTCAATATAAGTAAATTGATAAATGTAATAGACCACATAAACACATTGAGGGACAAAAACCACAGGATAATTAGATGAAGAAAAGGCCTTTGATAAAATTTAACATTGCTTCATGATAAAAGTCCTGGAGAGACCAGGAATACAAGGGACATATCTCAACATAATAAAGGCAGTTTACAGCAAGCTCACAGCCAACAGGAACCTAAAAGGAAGAGAAACTCAAAGGAATTCTCTTCATACCTATTCAATGTTGTACTTGGTTTTCCGAGAGAAAAATTTCGTTTTTCCCAAGACATTTTTTGAGGCTATCGTGCAAAGTATTGTTTCCCTGGTTTCTTAGTCTGGTTGTTATGTGTATATAGGTGGGATACTGATTTTTGTGACTTAATTTTGTATCCTGCTACTTTGCTGAAAGTGTTTATCTGACTAGCTGGGATGGTTAGTCTTGATTGTCAACTTGATGGGACTTAGAATCACCTAGGAGACAGCTCTCTGGGCACATGTGAAGGTGTCTCTACAGAGGTTTAACTGAAATAGAAGATCTTTCCTAAATGTAGGCAGCCCCATTCCACGGAGTGGAGTTGGAAACTGAATAAAAGGGGGAAGGTAAGTGGAACCCCACCATTTATTTCTTTGTACTCCCTGCTGTGGATGTGAGGTGACCAGCTATCTTAGCTCCTGTTGCCACGGCTACAGCCTCTCACTTGACCGTGTCTTCCTGGCTGTGATGGACTGTACTCTCAAGGCATGTGCCAAAATCAGCCATTCCTTCTTTAAGATGCTTTTGCGAAGTCACAGCAAGACAAAAAATAGCTAACACACTGTGAAAGACAGGGATGGGAGACTACAATTGGTACCTTCTTTTAAGAGTTAGGGAACAGTAGCCCATGCTAGTATAATGGGTGGTCCAGGCCATGCTAAAAAGTAATTACCTTTGATTCAACCTCCTGAGTCTCACTGCTGGTCAGACCTTTGGTCCTACTCTGATAAGCCCATGTCCCCAAGGACTGATAATTTTGAGCCCTGAGGGGCCAGCCAAAGGAAGTAAAGGTCTTACATTTTAAAAGCATGGGAGCACTGATGGATCCCCAGGGCAAGTCCCTGAGTTCAAGTTTGGGCAGAGAAACACTAGTGGCAGATGTATAGGGTAGAGGCCAAGAGGAGCAAGACTCGAAAAGGATCTAAGGAGATGAAACTCTCTTCCTCAATTGTACAAGTCTTCATGCAAATTCAAGATTGCTCTCAACCCTCTGGCAACGGTGTGCTGGTCCTCTAAAATCTACCAAAAGAAAGGACTTTACCAGAGGAACAGAGAGGAAGCCACATCCAGGCATGTTTAGGTCGCTCTGGACAGCACCATGCAGCTGAACAGCAGCTGAGAAAATGGTTGTGTGTGTGTTCTCTCTTCCAAGTGTGAAACGGAAGCACATAGTTACCCGAGTGTGAATCCGTGATCCCTCTTCTATTCCATTTCAATGCAAATTCTCCTCAGCTTATTGTTTTATATTTCAAGAGGTGAGGTCTTGTTATGTTTCACAGGCTGACTCTGCACTCTCGGGCTCAAGTACCTGGGCCACTGGTGCATGACACCACACCAACCTCAACACACGGTCTTTTATTTTAATTTTCTATATAGCTGGGGATAGAACCCGGGGCCTTCTGCATGCATGGCAAGTACTTTACAAGCTCTTGGCTGTGTTCAGCCAGAATGACAGCACTTGGAAGGCTTGCATTCACCAAAAGGCTTGGGAAGCAAGACGCTCTCGGCTTCGGGGGCTTTATGTGTCTTGGCCCCGGCTCTGTAGTGTGGCCAGCTCCTCTCGCTCTTGTTGCAATGGGAGACTGACAAATGCTAATTTCCCTTTTCTGTACGGTGCTTAAAATTCTGTCTCGGAGCCAGTCCCCATCACAACTGCACTACTTATCAGACTGCTGTCTGTAGCACCTTAGGTTTCGTCATGTATCTGCGAACTGGGGTGTACTAATTAAGGTCTCCAATACTGCCGTTAGTGAGAACTCTAAAGCACCATTAGTATTATTAGCTGTTCTAATTGACAAGAGCACTTTCTCCTTTACAATGCCTGGTCCCATCTACTGAAAGCTGTAACACCATTACACACACACACACACACACACACACACACACACACACGCACATGCGCGCACATGCACACACACGTAATCAGGAAATCAAGGGCTAACATCATTAGAATGGCAGGTTTCAGGTTATTGCCTTTATCCCTCAGTCCTGACTCTAGTGTTGTTATTTGCATGACTCTAACCTTCCCCGAGATTATGAGGTTATTCTCTATGACTGATATTTACTTTAAATATCCGTCAAACACCAACAAGCTCGAAGAGAGGTTAAATTGGAATTTGTGCTTGGGAAGAGTGGGTGGCTGAGGCCAGAGATATTATTTATTGTTTGATTTGGGAACGGATTTTATGAATATAAATAAGAATGCTGCTCCCAGCACTGTTCATGGAAAAGCTTGCTGGCAAGCGTGTGTGGGGTGCTGTGCATCTGGTTTTCTTCCCCTTTCACCTTCACAAATTGGGAGTCTGCGGTCATTTTTCTTGATGACCCAACTGCATTAAGTGTCCAGTAAAATGGGTTCATAGCCTGGTGCATTGGCTGGATTCATATCTTTTGTGTGCGTCAATAGCGAAGCCAGGAGGGAGAGAAGGGGAGGAAGGGCAGACCATCAGCTTCAGCACACATGACTTGTGGGAATCGGAAATGTGGAAAAGCATTCCCATTTTTGCTTAAATGTCACTGGCTCTCAACCCCTATCTTCCTCTCCTTCACTGTGTTTCATAGTAATATTGCTACTTATTTTTTTACCCCTGCATATTGGGCAAAATAAATCTCATTTCTGGACTCTTCACCGTGATGCATGGATTGGTGGGGAGTGGATTGGGTTTCAAGTGAGGAGGACACTGACTCTGATCTTGAAAAGACCTTTCTTTTCTGGGTCATGGTTTTGTCATTCATAAAACGAAAGAATTGGGATTGCCAAGCTGATCTTCCCCACAGCCTCGCTTAGTCATTTCTTTAACAGTGCTCTTGAGATAAATGTTCTGTTCCATCTGAATAAAACACTGATTCTGGGAGAGGAGGAAAGGGAGCAGCTTTGGGAATGTAGGAGAATGGAAGTCGAGAGCAGATACAGAAGAAAGGACCTCTGCACAGCTCATTGCTTACAAACAGGGATGAAGAACAGAAGGACATTTTCACGGAGCGCTGGTTCATCTTGGACAACAACATTTTACTTTCTGCTACTTTGAAGAACCCATTGACCCAAGGATGTCTATGCTGTGACATCAGCCCAAGGATCGCCTATGCTGTGGCAATGGGAAGTCAGAGAATCTGGTCAAACTGCTTTCTGAATTTTAGAACATTGGAGGACAGTAGAGGAAGTGTGGGGCAAATCTTACACTAATTCAGCAGTCTTCAGGGAAGCCTGACCAGGGGCCAGGTTCTTTGCCTTCCAGGCACGTGGTAGACAGCCCTTTCTGTTTGTAGAATGGTTGGATGGGGCCAATGTAGCCAGGCAGTGGGTCTGCAAATGAAAGCAGTCTTTGATGGGATGGACTATTTTCTTCCTGGTGCAAAACTGGTCAGAACTTCTTTTTTTCCTTGGTAAAGTGACTAATGAGATTCGGGGTGGTGCCCAGCCGCTTGTGCCTCTTTCTGACTGAAACCAAATGTGCTCATGTGCATTGATTCAGAAGTTTGCTTAGTTTTGTCCCTGAGCTTTTGGAATCTGCATATTATTGAGCACACTAAGCCTATCCTATACTCTGGTGGATACAGCAGTCGGACTCAGGCCTAGAATCCAGACACAGCCAGGCTCAGGCCTAGTGGATACAGCCAGGCTCAGGGCTGGGGGATTCAGTCAGGCTGAACCCCGGTGGACACAGACAGGCTGAGCCCTGATGGATACAGACAGGCCAAGGCCTAGTTTGACATCCAAACCCCAGCCATATTGGAGGTTTCACAGAGAACAGTCTTGCTCTATGTTGTACACATCTAGAAGCTAGAATATACTGTGTTCACTCTTTCAGATCTGTACATTTGGCCAGCGTGACTTCAGGTACCTCTCCACTGAGGGAGGGGCAAATATCTAGGTTTAAAAGAAAAATCTCGTTGGGCAACTGTCCCCAACATATGGCTGCAACTGGCCTCTCTCTGGGGTCTGTGGGGAGCATACAGTCCTGGTTCTCTCTCATGCTCTTTGCGCTAACGTGAGAAATTATCGCCCTTTTAGTACATCCTGTTACTTGAGCCCAAAGGCTGATCTTTTGAAAAACTGTTGCCAAGAGGAGTCTGCTCTAGAGGAACAAGACTAAGTACTACGGGGACTTGTGAAACCCTCCCTAGGGACCTCATGCACACAAGGTTAGTTTGAACTTCCTATCTCATGCTTCCACCAAGTTACCGAGGGGGAACGGTTCTGTGGAATTGGGCAGAGTCTGAAAGAAGGCCTGACATTTAAACTGGGGTTAAGTGCCAAAGCTGTGACACTTGACAGAAACTTGACAGAAGAAGAAAAAAAAATTTTACAAATCTTCCTTCCTTTCTTTTTTTCTTTTTCTTCTTTTTTTTTTCTTACAATAAGAAATGTAGCAAATGTGGTTTGTGATGTACAGCGTCAAATCTTAGGAAGCTCTGGGCTGGCATATTTTTAAAAATCCAGTGCTGGAAAGAGGTGAAGACCATGTTGAGGAAGCCCACAGAAACAGCTGACCTGAGCTAGTGGAAGCTCACTGATTCCAGACTGACAGCTGGAACCTTCATAAGACCGAACGAGGTCCTCTGAATGTGGGTGAAGGCTGTATGGCTTGGGCAATTTGTGGGGCCACTGGCAGTAGGACCAGAATCTATCCATAGCACATGAATTGGCTTTCTGGAGCCCATTTCCTGTGGAGGGATACTTTGTTCAGCTTAGATTCAGTGGGGAGGGCCTTGGTCCTGCCTCAAGGTGATATAACAGACTTTGTTGACTCCCATGGGAGGCCTTACCCTCTCTGAGGAGTGGAGGGGCGGGGGTGGGTTGGGAAGGAGGCAGGGGGGAGTGGGAGGAGGGGAGGGAGGGGAAACTGGGATTGGTATGTAAAATAAAAGAAGATTGTTCAAAAAAAATTTCTTTTAAATCCCTCCAAAAATCCAGTGCTGGAATAATGATTTTTGAAATTGACCAGATCTTGAGTTTCTTGGCACAGAGTAAGAGGAGGGACCATGTCACACGAAAACACTTCCTCCTGAGCACATTCAAGTGATGCACACATGATTTGCACATGTGGGAATACCTTCCTCATGTGCGTGCCAGCAAGTCCACAAGAGAAACCCACGTTCATCCCCAAAGCAGACTGGCACAAGATAGTTAGACATCCTTAGCATTTTTTAGTTCACTCTCCTGTGTCTTCCATATGTACCCCTTAAGGTCACTGACACACTAATCCCAAGGAACCGCTCTGGTGCTAGATGTTTTTTTAAAAGAGAACATCAATGTGGAGTACAATTCTTCATGAAGTGGAAGTGGCTCTTCCAAAGGTCCAAAGGCTTTCAGACATGCAGCCCATGACCACGGCAGAAAGTGGCAGATGGTGTGAGATCGTACATCTTGTCAAGGAACTGATGCACATATTTGCAACCATTTGCAGCTCCTGGTACATGTTAATACCGCTGGAACGCTGTCATCACAGGAGCCAGATTAGGTGACCCTTGTCAAATGTGCCATTTCTTCTTCACGTTAAAAGGGCTCATCTCAGTGGTACTTTTCTATCTTCTCCCAGGAGACTCTTGTAGGTGGTTTTGTTAAGAAACTGAGACATTCAGAATCACCTATAAGTCTATGTTATCTGGGACAACCATTGGGGGTGAGAAGACATTTTTTTCTATGATCTACTATAGGGTGACTCCCCTGTACATGCAGGAGCACTTCAGGGAAGGTGAATTCAATGTGGATTACTAGTTCCACGTATTGCCTTATAACCATGGCATATTGGGAAGCTGAAACCTTGGTAGACCAGATGGTCTAAATACAACACCATCATCTGGGCACATCCTGTGCTGTGCAGTTGTGTTACCAGAAGGAAGTGCTTAGAAACGAACTGGCCATGATTCAATGAAACACATGGACAAGTCATTGTGTATTCACACTCTTTGGGCAGCAGCCCCCATTTGCAAATACCTAGAAATAATGTAGAACAGCATAAAGAAAATACAAAGATGCCCCAGCCCGTGGCTACCCTATAGCTCATCTGTTTATCACAGCTGTTTTTCAGCCTTCACTTGCTCATCTGCTGAAAGCTGTACTCAGGGTTCCTCTGAACCTCAGGTCTTAAGCAGGGAGAGTCTGATCTTGTAAAGCTGTTAGGGTCATAAGAAAATCCTCAGGCTTGACACTACCTTATAAACTTAACTCTTATTTATCTATTTATTTATGTTGAGAGTTTATGTTTATTCAAATAAGGACCAAAAACATTTCGGTCAACAGTTTGGAATCCTGAAGGTGTTAACTTACCCATCAGCTCTCCTGGCAAGAGAAGGGAGACAGGGCATATTTTAAGAAATTCTGAATTATGTGTGAAGGAGGAAAAAAAATAACCTAAATCTAATCTTTGCTCTGTATAAACATTTTATATAAAACAATTTGAGTATTGTTTTTTAAATAATTTTCATATAATATATTCTGATCATGGTTTCCCCTTCCCCACCTCCTCTCAGAACTTCTCCCACCCCAATTCTACATATTCTCTTTGGAAAACGAACAGACAAACAAAATAAAATAAAAAAAAAACTGAAGAGAAAGCACAAGAAACAGACACATACATGCACAGACACACAAAACCGATAGCAAAATTGGAAGCCATAATATATGAGCAAAAAGACCAGTGAGACAAAAAAAAAATCGACAAGAACACCATTGAATTCACTTTGTGTTGTCTCTGGTGCTGGGCATAGGACCTGTAGGCATGGCTAATATCCCCAATGAGACTCCACTGGAGAAAAGCTTTTTTCTTTCCTTTGCAAATGGATGTCAGTTGGATAACTTCTTGGTTACAGCTGGGAGATCGTGTCCACATCATCCTCTCAGTGCTGGGACTCCATCTGGGCTTGAACCTGTGCAGGCCCCGTGCCTGCTGCCACAGACTCTGTGAGTTCATTTGTGAATCGATCCTGTTGCATCAGGAAGACATGGTTTCCTTGGCATCATCCATTCCTCTGGCTTTGATAATTTTTCCATCTCCTCTTCTGCTTAGCTCCCCGAGCCCCAGGGTATAGGAGTAGAGAGTGGCAGCAGGGGTAGGGATGTTGATGGAGACATCCCGTTTAGGACTGACTCTTCTAAAGTCTCTTGCATGTCTCTGGTTGTGGGTCTCTGTATTTGTTCCCAGCTACAGTGAGAAGAAGTTTCTCTGATGATGGCTGAGTGAGGCGTGGTCTATGGTAGAGCAGAATGTCACTAGGAGTCATTTTTTTGCCATGCTCCTTTAACAGAACAATAGTATTAGTTTCTCCTCTAGACCCATGGCCCATCTAGTCTCAGGTTCTTGGTCACTTTAGCGGTGTCAGGCATGGGTCCCATCTTGTGGCGTGAGCTTTAAATTCAATCAGCAGTAAATGTAACTCTTATCTCGAAAATTCATTGTCCCTTTGCAATTACTCATTTTGGCCACTTGGACTTCAGCAGACAGTGCTCTCGTCTCTCATGCTCTGCTACTTAAGATGTGTAGACTTATATTTTTCTTATTATTTCCCCCCCCAGGACTGGGAGACCAGCTGGGAACATTAAAGCACGAACTTAGGAAATTTCGGCTTAGGGAGGCTTACAAGGAAACAGACATAAAAAGAGTAGCAAGTGAGGCAAGGATAAGGTTTATTAGGTCAACCACAGTCCCATGATGCACCAAGATCCATGTTATGTAACATGGGCCTGCCAGGAAGCAAGGCGTACAGTTGTCACGTGGTATCTCTGAGAGCCTCTTGGATCCAGGATTCCAAGATCTGGGGATGATTGTGTCCTTTACATACAATGCTAAAGTATTTGCAGAGGGAACTTATGCTAATCCTCCTGTGTATCTGAAACCATCTCCAGGTCACCTATAATACCTAAAACAATGGCAACGCTATGCAAATAGCGCATACACTATGTTGTTTTGAAAACGTTTGTGTATGTTCATTACATTGGAATATTTTGATGTACAGTTAGTTGAATTCTTGGATGGTGGCACTGTGGATATGGGACGTGAGTGTTTGTGGCTGGATATGATCCCTGCCTTCATGGCACTCTTAGTGTAGAGGGGAAGAATTAATTTTCGAGGGCAGAGACAGGTGTGCCCAACTCTGCCCTGGGCGACAGGGAGAGGAAGCATAGGGAAGAAGCAGGAATTATTTAGGTATGCTTACCGCAGGTATGGGTGCTTTGTGGTAGCGGCTTTGGAGGCAACCGAAGGCAGGGGAGACTCTTGAGCAGCAATTACCAACCTTCCTAATGCTGCAACCCTTTAATACAGTTCCTCATGTCGTGGTGACCCCAGCCCATAAAATAATTTTGTTGCTACTTCACAATTGTGATTTTGCCACTGTTAAGAATTGTGATGTAAATATCTGATATGCAGGATATCTGATAATGCGACTCCCAAAGGGGTCGTGACCCACAGGTTGAGAACTGCTGCTCTAGAGTGAAGAGTAGTGCGAGGTCCAGATGTGAACATCTGTCCCATCATACTCACTTAAGTCAATGTAACTCTAGTGCTGCATGGAAAACAAAGGATGTAAAGGAGGGAGCCTGGGCCCAGAGGGTTGCTTCCCTGCCTGGCCCTCCTTGATGGCGTTTTACATGCTTATCAGGAGATACTCTCAGTAAGTCTAAATGCCCCTGTAAGTACAAGAAGACTGCCTCTTGGTGCCTTCCAGACCTGGTTTTCTGTGTCCTCCACAGGACTGACACTAACATTGTCTTAATTTTTAGGGGTGGCTATCCTACCTTTGGTCAAATCCACAAGAGCAGTCCTTGCATCCCAGCACCCACATACGTGAGACCCCAGGACTCACAATTCTTGCGCGGCAGCCACTAAGCAGGAAGGTCCTATGGTTTTAAGAAGCTCATTGTTATGGAAGTCTGTTTGTAATCTGATTTGCCAGTTTTGTGGTTTCTAATATGCTTGGGGTGGCCAGACTAAAGTCTCACATACAGGAAGATTCAGGGTTGAGTGTGTGCTGAGGTCACATCACACATGACGAATAGCGCAGATATTGGGGAAAGTACAATAGTGTGTAACTCTTTTGTGTTCAAATGCTGGGACCAGGAGGGAAGAGAATCCTGATGGAGGATGGTGCCTATAGCCAAAGGCAAGGGCTGTTCCTAGAGTTTATTATCCTAGGAAGGACAGGACATTGGCATAGTTGAATAATCACACTCAGGGAGTCCACAGTCCGATTGCTGGAATCTGTAAATGAGACCTTGTTTGCAACGGTGCTCATGGATGCAGCTAATCTGAAGGGTTGGAGACGGGATGCGGGAGGCATTTTCCTTGTGGCTGGGGTGAAAGGCTTGAAAGAAGAAACTTAGAGGAGGAAGAGCTCATGGTCCCTGGCTTGGGGAAATGCAGTCCATCTTGGAAGGAATGGCAAGACTGTAGGGGGCCTCAGGTCTGGGCAGCTGGAGCTTATGGTGTGAGACTCCTTGTTTACACAGGAAGTGGAGAGATTGGTCTGGAGTTAGGTCCATCTCTCAGTAACCCACTTCCTCCAACTAGGTCCAACCTCCTGAAGGTCCTATGAACTCCCAAAACAGCGTCACCGCCTCGGAACTAGTGTCTAAACACATAAACCCAAGGGGACATTTTACATGGAAACCAGGACAGGCGATGGCCCGATGTTATCCAGGTGTGCCCTGCATGGGATCCTAAGCATTCTTGGGAAAGCTGCACCGAGACAGTGTTTAGAGATCGAAGAGGAGACAGTGTGAGCGTGGAGACACAGCTTGAGTGACGTGGCAATGAGTCGGTGTAGCACCGGAAGCTGGCTAAGCCAAGGGAAAGATGCTCCCTGGAGGCTCGCCTGGTCCTGCTGACACTTCCGTTACAGACTTTTGGCTTTCATTACAGTTAGAACACAGATTTCTCTTGTTGGTGGTTGTTACAGCAGCCACAGGGAATAGACACTGGGAAGGAAAATGAAGAAGACTATAGAACACAGGAAAAATATTTGTTATGTATGAATGCATAGGCATTATATATGAGTACCCATACATAAGCCAGTATACATGTATATGCATGCATTTTCACATAGCTGTGAGCCTACCTGTATGTGCATGTATACATATGCATGTATGTATATGTCTGTGTGCTGCATGCATTGGTGTAATGTGAATCCACGGATACATGCATGTATATACATATACGCGTGTGCATGTATTTATGCAATTTATGTCAGTAATGGGTATAAATTCTGGAAAATAGATTATTAGGCAATTTACTTGTGAAGACTTTGTTGGATACGCTTAGATAAACCTAGATACTCTAGGCTTCTACACACCTATGCTATATGGTGCAACCTATTGCTTGTATACATCATGATGTTCTACTGTGGTGGGTGCTTCCTCTTCCAAAATTGTTCCCCTTATATTTTCATGCTCTTTAAAAACTTGGTTTTGCATGTTTTTGTCTGAGCCTGGCTTAATGTATAATTTCCATTTCCATATATTTTCTTGGGAGCATCATGATTTTGTTTTTTGGTGGTTGGTGTGTGTGTGTGTGTGTGTGTGTGTGTGTGTGTGTGTATGTGTGTAGGCCTTGGGAACTGGTCTTTACCTTCCACTTTCTTTGACACAGAGTCCTTCATTGTTCACCGCTGTGCACGCCAAGGTAGGTGGTACACTAGCTTCCAACCATCCATCCCCCTGCAATGTGCTGGGACTACAGGTGCACTGACGACTGTGCCTGGCTTTTGCATGGGTTCTGAGCCCAACTCAGGACCTTGGGCTGGCACAGCCAACACTTTCCCCAGTGAGACATTTCCTCAGCCTTTGTTCTTTATTGATCAATACAACTTTATTCGTGTGTGTGTGTGTGTGTGTGTGTGTGTGTGTGTGTGTGTGTGTATTACCCTTTATCCATCCTTCCGCTGATAGGAAGTTGTAGAACGATCTAAGCTGGTTCTGGAACAGACTATTGTGAATAATGCCACAATAAACAAAGATGCGCAGGTGTCTCTACTGTATTCCTACTTAAACCCCAGTTTAAAAAAATAGACTTGATTTTACAACCAGTTTGAGAGTAATAAGTGTGGGCTCCATGTATGCTTCGCTCGGTAGATTCTCCATGCCCCTTGCCCCAGCTGCACCTCTGCCCCTTGCTTCCCTGTCTTTCAGCCGTAGTCCTTCTTCCTGCTGTCTTAGTGTCCCTCCTCAAAGACCCCCCCCCATCTGGCAGGGCCCTTTCTGGTTTCCTGCCCATGTTCATATACACGCGCTTTTGGAGCAGTCCCTGCTGGTGGGTATACTCATGTTCTAAAGCATGTACCCATTGTTACTGCCAGCTGGATACACATGTTTAACGACTAGAGGCTAAGAGCTACACACGAGAGAGAGCATACGGTGTCTGTCTTTCTGAGTCTGGGTTACCTTGCTTAATATCCAGTTTGATCCATTTTCCTGCACATTTTGTAATTTTCCCCTTTCTACGTGAATAAAATTCCGTTGGCTATACGTTCCACAGCTCCATTATCCATTCATCTGTTGATGGACATCTAGGCTGATTCTCTTCCCTTGCTCCTGTGACTAATGCATCCATCACCGGGATGGGATGACCTCTGCCCTAGAGTCCCTTGGGTATATACCCAGGTTGGTATAGCTGGGAGACTCCAGGGCTCGCAGTAAGAAACTTGTCTGACAAAAGTTGAGGGCAGCACAAGACTGTGGACAAAAATACAAATATTTAGAAGGCAATTTGGCAACATCTCCATTTAGCAAAACAGTATCAGTGGGGCCTCCACTTGGGTCTATGACTTCTCTAGCCATATGTTTTGATGACATTCATAGTGCTAGGCTTGGATTACCTCCTGTGGATCAGGTCTCAAATCCAACCAAGACAGCAGTGGTCCCTTTGCCCTGGTTATCCTTAATCATCATCTTGACACAGGTTAGCGTCATCAGAGAGGCAAGCCCAGATTGAGCTATTGTCTTAACACAGCTTAGCATCATCAGAGAGGCAAGCCCAGATTGAGCAATTGACTAGATCAGATTGGTCTGTGGACATGTCTGTGGGAGATTATCTCTTTGGATAGTTTGTGTAGGATGGCAGCCCACTGGGGGCAGTACCATCCTTAGGCAGGTGATCTTGGGCTGTATAAGGAAGGCAGCTAAGTGTGAGCCTGTGAGGGAGCCAGAAAGCAGCATTCCCTCCATGGCTTCTGATTAAAAATCCCTGCTTGACTTTCTGCCCCGACATCAGTGATGGCCTGTGTCCTGGAAACATAGGCCAGATAAACCCTTCTTCCCCTAAAAGGCTTCCGTCGCAGGGTTTCATAGCAGCAGAGAGAAAACTAAGATAGCAATGGCTTCTTCAGAACTCCCCTGCAGAATCTGCCAGAGGCTATTTTGTAGTTTTATTTATTTTTTTTAACAACATGGTTTATTACTGTGTATCACGCATAGCTGCAAGTGCTATTTTCCCTGTGGTTTTGTTTATACCCCACCTCTCCCAACACCTGAGCACTATGACGTCACTGGGCGGCAGGAAATTTCAGTCCCATTATAAACTTATGGGGTCACTGTTGAACATTCAGGCTGTCACTGACCGAAGCATCATCACACAGACGCGTTCTCTCTCCCTCTCCCCCTCTCTCTTCCTCTCTGTGTATGTTTTTGTTTTTTGTGATGGAAGTGTTGGTAGGAGAGCTGCTTTTTGTTCCACAAAGTCAATGGAAAGGCTTGGCTTATGCTTTGGCACAATGTGAATGACTGGTGTGGGTTGCTTTCCTGGACCAGGTATCTGAGAACCTCCCGAAATTCTGGAGAAGTGGATGCTTGTGTGTGACCTAAAGACTGACCGCTTTGAGTGCAAGGCTTAGGCCCAACCATCGAGGTGCCATATTGGACAATTGGCAGCCATGGCTATTCTAGCCATGGCAGGGGTAGAGCTAGGCACTGAGATAGTAGGGAGTCCTTGGGGGCTGTTTCAGGAGTCATTGAGCTCTTGGGTTTCTAACTTTGGGATCTCTGTGGTCATGGGAGAGAGAAGAACTCTGTGCAACTAGGAATAGAGAGGGCTGCCACGTCTTGAAGGTTGTACTTCCACCCTGGTGCAAAGAGGCAGCAGGTAACATCTAGGAGCCCGACTCCCAGGACAGGTGACCAATCTTGGGGATTGTTTATACTATTTGAGGAGAAAACTCCAGGAAAAATATCCAACCTCTGATACCTTTGACAAATGGCTCACTTTGATTCTACTATAAAAACCCACCATGTCTTGCTCCTTCCCTCCCTAGCCTTCTAGGACATTCAGAGCTCCTTCCTGTGTCTTCTCGTGTCAAGGCCATTTTATCTCAACAGTAGGGGTGTGGTCTATGGGAGGGGTCTCTATACCTGAGTACCAAGTGACTCACAGACGCACAGAAATCCAAACACCAGAGTTCAATAGGGATTGGTATTTTGTCGCTGCCTTTTAGGACCACAGTCACAAGATGATCCTGGGTGGGTGCACATGGTACTTTTTTTGCTGAAGGAAATCAATGTTTCCACTGTCTGTCATACAGGGAAACTATTTATCATGGGGCAGAAAAGGAGGAAATGTTTGCATGTCAAGCTGGCCATAAAGGATATAAAGTCACTCAGCTTGGCATGACCATTGATGTTCCGCCCTGGAACAGAGAAAGGGATCAACTAGTCAGGTAGATGGGGAGAGAGGAGAAACTAGTATCTCACGAGTGGGTGGAGCCCTGAGAGCCCTGAGAGACTTCTAAGGAGGGCACAAAAATAGGACAGGAAGGCACAAGAGGCACACACCACTGTTGTCTGATCTTTTCCTCAGGCCAGCCCTGAGAGCCAACACATATGACTTGAGCAGACACCTGTTAGTTTTTGTTCCACACCTCACACCTTCTCCATCAGTGCAGCGACAGGGAGTCGCCCTTCCAGCAGCTCCTGATGTGCTTTCACTAAGACAAGCAAGGCAGAAAGAGGCAGAAAGCAAATGGGGGGGGCGTCCCTGGAACAGCGGGTCACCTTCCTCTGCTTTCTCCAGGCCATTTGTTCAGAGATGACTAAGGTGCCTTAAGCTCTCAGCCTTACTAGAAAGTTGTGAGCTCAGCAGAAATGTCTCCTTAGCATGACTGGCCATCTAGGATCCCCCATGCCATTTCTACGGGGATGAAAACACACATGTTTGTGAATAAGTGGCTCGCCTCAGTGTTGACAACTTTAATGTAGTGCAGGAAGTTAGTTTAACTGCGAGTGTCCCCAAATGAACAGTGCAAACACTTTGTGGTGCAAGAGGTAACTGCGAGAGACTAGGAATTAGCCAGACTCCTTGGTAGGCAGACAGAGAGGGAGAAGGGCCATGGCTAGGTGATAAAGGCGGTAAGTTTCCAAGATGGCTGACTTCTTCCTCACCCCTACGGATGGACTGGGTCAACATGCCACACAACAGCTCTGGGCCATTCAACCATCCTATTGTTCTTTGAGTCTATAAACTGACCAACCCTAAAGTAGGGGAGGAAGACTCTTCAGAGGCTTCAAAAGCCCCAGCCCCCAAGAAGAGTCTGGATTTTCCATTTCCCAAGTTTCCCCTCTGCTTTCCAGAGGGTCTTTTTCTCTGTGTGCACGTTTCCTCGGCCCTAATAAACACCTCTGTATTATGTGTTTCCTCACTCTCAATAAACACCTTTCTTCAACTGCTGATTCTATGATGACTTTGCCAGTGCTACCTGTTGCACTAGAGAGTTTTGCTGTCTTTTAATTCTTTAATTGGCAGAGAAAATGAACTGGATTAAGACTCCTGGAGTATATAGTTGGTAGACAGAATACACATCATCGAATTCAGTATTCTTTTAAATTATATATATATATGTGTGTATGTGTGTCTGCTCAATCACTTTCTTTTTGAATGTTAAGATATAAAATTCATTTTAAATAGACTAATTTAATTTTAGAAAAGGCAGTTTTAAGATAATTACTACTTACACTATAAGACAGGTGTGCTTGGATATAGAACACACTCTGAATGAGAGCCTTGAGAGAGGATGCTTTAACATATGGAGATGGATAAATGTGGCTGGCTGGATGAATGGGTGTATGTACGGATGGATGTTGGATGGCGATTGGATGGGTGGATAGATAGATGGATGGATGGATGGATAGACAGATGGATTGGTGGTGCAGAGGGACAGTTCTGAGATCATTTTTGGCATTCCTGAAGATAGGTACCAGAAGAATGGGTGGATGGGTCCGTAGGAAAGAGACTAATTACTTAGGGGAACTTGGTAGACCAGGGATGACTCTTCAGTATTGACATTGCCATAACAGCTACAAAGGTCTTGAGTACCCTTTGTTTAATCCACTTCCCAGCAGCGTTTGTATATAGACATCCTCTTCACAGGAAACAAAACTAAATGGAATATCAGTAGCTCACTCTTTGGGATGCTTACTGTAGATGGAAGTTTCTGTCTAGCCCAGTCCACAACTGTTCAGTCCCAAAGAAACACACAGAGATTTATACTAATTATAAACTGCTTAGCCTATTAGCTCAGGCTTATTATTAACTAGCTCTTACAACTTAAATTAACCCATAATTCTTGTCTATGTTTAGCTATGTGACTTGGTACCTTTTGTCAGTGAGGCATTCTCATCTTTCTTACTCTGCATCTGGCTGGTGACTAACTTTCTGCCTTTCCTCTTCCCAGAATTCTCCTAGTCTGGTCACCCTGCCTATATTTCCTGCCTGGCTACTGGCTAATCAGCATTTTATTAAATTAAAATGAGTGACAAATCTTTACAGTGTACAAGAGCATCATCCCACAGTAGCCTTCATATGAAGGGAACTTGGTAGTGTTCATTGACACTGTGGTTAGACAGGGGGAGTAGATATGTCTTCAAGCCTAGGGCTGGAAAACTTCCCAAAGGCTTTGGGACATGACCTAAAACTTAGATGGTGCCTTGGCCTCAGCCATAGTTTGAGAAGGCACATGGTCTGGCTGGTCTGACCTTTGAGGCTAGGAACTCTAGTGGTTCAGAATAAGGTCTCTTGGAGAATGAATTTATGGTTTGAAGATAAGGTCAACTATGTGAATGTAGACACTGCTCAGCCCATCTTGTTATTTGCAGTTTTTCCCAAGCCTGTGGGCACAGAGAGTCTGAGCCCCAAATATATGCTCTAAATGGATGGGCAAACACATGAATGTTTGTTAAACTAAACTAGATGGTTTCTTAACCCTTTTCACCACTCTCAGCATCCACGGCCACTCTGCCAGTAGATGTATAATTCTCAGTTATGTGATCAAATAAGCAGTATTGCTCAGCATATTTATTTGTTAAGTGCTTTTTATATGTTAGCTGTTGCATAACTGATGTGGGACTCCACACAGTGTATGCTGTGAATACCATTGGTTAATAAAGGACTGTCTTGGGCCTGCACAGGGCAGAATAGAGGTAGGAGATATAGAATGCTGGGAGAAAGAAGGCAGAGTCAGTGAGATGCCATGTAGCTGCCAGAGAGAAAAGACACAAGACACCAGATGGAACCTTGCTGGTAAGCCACAGCCTTCCTTTTTATTTCAACAGAAAAGGGGAGGTGATGTGGGATTCCCCTCTGTATGCTGTGAATACCATTGGTTAGTAAAGGACTGTCTTGGACCTGCACAGGGCAGAATAGAGATAGGCAGGGAAAACTAAACTGAATGCTGGGAGAAAGAAGGCAGAGTCAGTGAGGCACCATGTAGCCGCCAGAGAGGAAAGACGTGAGACACAGGATGGAACCTTGCTGGTAAGTCACAGTCTTGTGGCAATACATAGATGAATAAAAATGGGTTAAATTCAGAAGTGAGAGCTAGCCAATAAGACTCTAGAGCTAATAGACCAAGCAGTGATTTAATTAATACAGTTTCTGTGTGATTATTTCAAGTCTGGGCAGCTGGGAACAAACAAGCAGTCTCCCTACAACACAGAACTTTCAGCACATGAGTCTGCCCAGCAGCTCTGTGAAGGAAGCATGCTCTTCAGGACAGTCACAGTATTTACAGGGCCTGGTGCAAAATGGAAATGCAAGGATCTGCATTGAGGAAGTATCATCAAAGCCAAGATGGCAAGATGTGGATGCAGAACAGGCAAACGAGTGTGAAGCCCCTGTAGGCATGAGCTCCTCTGCAGCTGATCACATCATGTGTCTGTGGTGTGGTCTCTGGTCTGCCCTTTGCAGATTATTTAACTGAGCCATGAGGAAGCTTCCACTTTTACAAGGCCTTTGGCTACTAAGAAGCACAGGGCAAGGTTCAGAACCCAGCATTTGAATCAAGAGCCCATGCTGTCTGCTCTTGGTGTAAAAGACCTTCTTAGAGAGGTAGTTCACGCGGAAAAGACTCTGCATACATGCAGAGGGTTTTGTAATTCACCAAGGCTGACAAAAAGAGGCAACGAAGACATTTCTGAATATCACTTCTAAAAGTGAATGCTGCCTCGGGCTGGGCCTGGGAGACTCATATACCCACCCAGACCCCCTTCCCTTCACTCTCCCTGCTGCACTTTCTCTGTGGAGAGCCATAAACACTGAGACAGGTACTGATGGGCTTAAGGCCATCAACACGAGTTTACAAAAGGGGAGGTCATGCCTAATCAACGTGATTAATATTGCCTGTCTCCATGCTGTGTGGAGAAAGGAAGGAGCTGGGATCCGCCTGGGCGCTGAGGAGGCCGCAACTCTAAAGAGGCAGCGGCAGGCTCTGAGGAGGCAGCTAAGGTGGTAAAGGTGGTATTTTTTTTTTAAACTACTGAGCTGGTGGAGCACAAAGCCAGCCTGTCAAAGGTGCTGAGGGATCCTGACTATGAACAGATCTTATCTGCCCATGTTAGGGACTCTCTGGAGTCTTGTACCCCAGTGGCCCTAGCGCAAACCGAATGTGTCATGAACTCTGCTCAAGTCTTGCTTTTCTCCTGATGCCCTTCTCTTCTTCTAGCTTTTGTTTGGGAGAAGAGGACGCCGTCTTCAGGGATATCAGATCCCAGGTGCAGTTACAGCTGGTTTAAAAGCAAGGAGTGTACCATGATCTCCTGTTTGTCCTCCCAGCAATCCACAGCTTCAATCATCCTAAACAGGTACGCGAAGTTTTAGCATTCTGCCTGAACGGAGCCCACCCTGGAGGCAAGCAGATGGCTTTAGCATCCTCCATCCCGCCCTGTTCATTGTTAGAGATTGTTGGTCATCATAACACAGTGGCCTGGTCATTTGCATTTAGATTGGGCAGGACAAACTCTACCCACAAAGAGTCATTTAGTAGTTACATGAGACTGTGTGGGTCACTAACCCTCAGCTCTACCACGGCGGTATGAAGAAAGCCATCAACAGGTAAATGCATGAAGGAGGATGGTTACTTTCTAGTTGGGTTGGTTGAATTTGACCCATGGACAATAGTTTTCAAGCCTTGATCTAGACCAGCGGTTCTCAAAACCGTGGGTCATGACCACTTAGGGGCGAAAGGTCAAATGACCCTTTCACAGGCGTTTCCTAAGACCATTGGGAAAAAAAGATACTAGATCCAAAACAGTAGCAAAATTACAGTTATGAAGTAGCAACAAAGATAATTTTATGGTTGGGATCACCACAACATAAGAACCTGTAATAAAGGGTCGCAGCATAGGGGCGTTGGGCACCACTGCCCTAGACAGTTCTGTAGGTCTGGAGCTTCAGTGTGCATGAGGGCTGTGGAGGGGAGGGTGGGAGAGATGGCGGTGACTGAAAGGGTTTTTCTGAAGATGATCTTGATTACATTTGATTACATAATTTGTTTATATGAGTCTGTAGACTTTGTTTTCTACTCTGGCTTGACATATTCTGTGTGATGTCTTATTTTAACGTCTGTCAAATATGCAAAAAGAATTTTGTATTTAGGATGACTGTGACCGGAGCTGGGATTTGAACTCGTCACTCTTTTAATTAAATAATGTATATACACGTGTGTGTGTGTGCATGTGTTTATGTGTGTGCATGCGTGTGTGTGTGTGTGTGTGTGTGTGTATGTGCAAGAGAGAGCGCGTGTGCAGTGTCCAGGTAGAGATCAGAGTGAACTAACCTGGGTGTTAGTCTTCAGGCACTTTTGACAAGATCTCTCAGTGTGCAGCTTTGTGGCACAGGCCAGGCTAGCTGGCCTTTGCGCTTCCAAGAATCTGCCAGTCTCTACCCCCTCCATCTCACCATCACTGGGTTATGCATGTGTGTCACTGTGCCTAAGCTTTTTACGTGGGTTCTGGGTAGCTGGAATCAGGTCCTCATGCGTGTGAGGCAAGCGCTTTACCATGGATCTGGTCATTGAACCGCCTTTCACAAAAATCTAGAATAACTCAACAATGCACTCAGTTACTTGATATGGCTTCAGTGAGGATGGTGACATGGATGGGGGAGAAGGAACAGAAAGCACATTAACTAAGGTTGCACAGGGAACAGCAGAATCCATTCTCTATACAGTGCCCCCTCCTTCCTTCCATTTCCGGTCCCCACCTCCCCGCAGCATAAGTCCTCTGAAATACAGCCCTATGCTCAGTGCACCTAGGCATTTTTATTAGATGTCAGGATAATATTTGGCCAAAGTCACGGGCCTCACATTTCTTGAGAAAGTATGATGTCATTTTAGAAGTTCACGCTCTTGACATTTCAAAAGTCCTGTTAGAAAAACCAACTACGTTTTTATGGCCTCTCACAGCAGGGAAGCAGCCGTGGTCATGCATGGCCATATCAATTAGAAGTGGATTAATTAAGCAATAAGACAGGACCAGTGGTGCATTTCAGAAAGGTTATTGCACGGCTCACAGAGTGCTGTGGAGGCAGCCAGCCAAGAGTCGAGTGACTTCCACTGGCCAAGGCTCTTCAGCCATCCAAGACGTGTAACGCTCCCAGAAACAGGATCCTCTGCCATCCATGTCCACTCTGAGAAATAAAAGGCCCTCTTTATTAACTGGGTGTTATTAGGCGTGGGCAAATTGACAGCCGGTTCATTATTTCATAATTATGATTAATGGCCTTCCCAATGAAGTCATCGTCTGCTACCCCAAAACCAATTGGTCCCTTCTGGGACTGTGTCACCAAGTCGCGGTTAATGCTCATGGAAGCATGGAAGACATCAGGTTTCCCAGGCACTGGAGGGAGCAGGAGTCCTAATTGCCTTTGGAGACTGTTTGCACAGGAAGCTGTTCTCTTAGTGGGGGTAATGATCTCTGAGGAGGCCAAAGGGGAGTGGGGACGGTGCACAACTGAAAATGGGAGGAGCTGTCATAAGAGGCAGTGGCAATGGCAAACAGCATTCACACCTGATTTTCACAAAGGATTTCCATATGAGTGGCCTTGGATGTGACCGTTGCGCTTTGATGATAAAACGGGGCAGGCAGTAGCAGGCTTGAGGCCACACTTCCAGCCCAGACCATTCGGTTGGCACCTGTCTTAGTCTATGGACCAAGCATGGACTAGGGAGGGTGAGATAACCATGGGTGCTGTGAAAATTCACCCGTTTGATTGATAGAAAACAGTGGGCCATTTCTTTTTGTATTAGGCTCTTCAGAAATGTGATACTAGTACTCAGTAGTGCCGAAGTGTTTGGGATGGAGTTGTCTCCTTCGAGATTCAGATGCTGGTCATTGTCTTAAGGTTTCTATTGCTGTGAAGACACACTATGACCATGGTAACTAATAAAGACAACATTTAATTGGGGTGGCTCACTTATAGTTCCAGAAGTCCAGTCAATCATCATCATGGCAGGGAGCATGGTGGTGTGCAGGCAGACATGGTGCTGGAGTGGTACCTTAGAGTCCTACATCTTACAGGCAACAGGAAGTCAGCTGAGACACTGTATGGTATCCTGAGCATAGGAAACCTCAAAGCCCACCCCCACAGTGACACACTTCCTCTAAAAAGGCCACACCTACTCCAACAAAGGCACACCTCCTAACAGTGCCACTCCATGTGAGATTATGAGGGCCAATTACAAACTACCACAGTCAAATGTATGGTTTTTACACAGGTAAAAAAGTAAAATAAGGTCTTATGGCCATATTTTAAGAAAGGGATTATAAGCGACATCAGGGAAACAGTGAGCCTTTGGGAAGGGACAGGGAATGTCAGCAGCATTGATAGGAACAGCTATGTGATGTGTCCGGGAAACAGTGGTGAACTGTGCAGCAGGACACACGTTTACATATGTGTAAATTTATAAACCACAGAGAGGAATGCTCACCAGGTTAACAGCGATGTTCTCTGAATTGTGTGACACTGACTCTCTGCTTAATGCGACTTTGGAAGGAAGCTGCCCTGACTGCCCTGATGTTATAGACTGTAACCTGGAATAGAGAGCCAAAACAAAACAAAACTCCTTTTGTAGTGCCCATTGCCTATTGTTCTTCTGCTGTTTCTGGCACACTCTTATGTCCTATCCATTTCTTCCTTCTTTCCTTCTTTCCTTCCTTCCTTCCTTCCTTCCTTCCTTCCTTCCTTCCTTCCTTCCTTCCTTCCTTCCTTCTTCCCTCCCTCTCTCTTTCTCTCTCTTTCTTTCTTTCTTTCTTCCCTTTCTTCCTCCTTTCCCCCTCCCTCCTTTCTTCCTTCCCTCCCTCCTTTCTTCCTCTTTTCTCTTTCTCATTTTCTTGTGCGTTTTTGAGACAAAGTCTCACATAGTGGAGACTGAACTCCAACTTCCTCTAATGCTCTTGCCTCCACCTCTTGAGTCCAGGCGTGAACCTCCACACTTAGCTCATGCAGTGCTGGGGCTTGAACTTGGGGCTTTTTGCTTGCCAGTTGAGTACTCTGCCAGCTGAACTTCACACCCAGCCCTGCACACTCTTCATTCTTTAATACCAGTTCTAGGGATTTTGTTAAGTTCCCATATCTGCCCCCTGTAGCTTTGCTTCAACATCCAAACTATTATTCCCACCATGCTTGAATCTCCAGTTTTGAGCTTCTGCAAAAGAAGGAGGCCTGGATCTCCTCCAACTTTCCTTTCCCTCTCCAGCGTCCTGAACTCTCTGACACAACTGTTACCCCCTAACTTGTAGCCTCGTGGTGTGGCTAAGGGATTCTGCCTCTAATTCTGACCCTTGGGAGGACAGAATTTGCCTGTTACTTAATAATTGTGCCCAGCACATTTATCAGGCTTTTCAGAATAGATACAGTGGTGTGTGTATGTGTGTGTGTGTGTGTGTGTGTGTGTGTGTCTGCGTGTGTGTGTGTGGTGCATGCCCATGTAAACACATGAGGAGGTCAGAGGATGATGCTAGATTCTTTCCTTTATTACTTTCTGTCTTATCTTTTGAGACAGGCACTATCATGGAACCTGAAGCTTGCTGTCTGGGCTAGGCTGGCCGGCCAGTGCACCTGTCTCTACTCTTCAATGCTGGGGTTAGAGGCCCGTGCAGTCATGTGCTAAGGGCTTGAACTCAGCTCCTCTTGCTTTCTCAGCAAACACGCTTACCCACTGAGCTGTCTCCTCACTCCTGGATGTAGTGATTTTTTTAAAAAAGAAAGGGCAATCTATTCTCCCGGTCTGCCGGCAGCTCTGCTTCCTTCCAACTCTAGCATCTGGAATTCTTCACTTCTTACTAATAGTAATTGGTATTTATTAGATATTCATATGTACACCCCAGCACTGTGTGTCTTAATGTAGGTTCTGTTCAGAACAGCCCATGAGATGCACATTATTTGCCCATTTTATTATTATTATTATTATTTGGTTTTTTGAGACAGGGTTTCTCTGTAGCTTTGGAGCCCGTCCCAGAACTAACTGTTGTAGACCACGCTGGCCTCGAACTCACAGACATCCACCTGCCTCTGCCTCCCGAGTGCTGAGATTAAAGGCATGCCCCACCACCGCCCGGCTTGCTCATTTTATAAACAGCAGCAGTGGACCCCACATACAGGCCAACCTGTAAAACTTATGTAGAATAGATGGCTATTTTCCGCACAGCCACCCATCTGGAATGTCACAGAGCTATACGTTAGGGCTACAGGAGTGCACTTCCATGTCCCTCAATGTTTGGCATCTTCCAATGTGCACTGCATCTCAACACCAGTTTTGCTGAGGAATTGCCCCTGGTCCTGGAGTCAGGCGTGTGTCTTTGGGATCAATTCCCAGTGCTCCTGCTCTCTATTCTTTTCTTATCATTTGCTTTGGGAGCAGGCAGTTTCAGCAGAATTTTGATGGGGACAAGAGGAGATGTTGGCTACTAATAAGACTTGTCTGTTCATCCCCTCCTCTTGTTCTCAGGGGCCTCAGAAAACTCGAAATAGCTCCTCTCCCTGCCGTCCTCTAAGACAACAGTTTAAAATAGCTTCTCCTGTGAGGTGGGATGGCTGTGGTGCTGGGGCTGGTGGGCTGAAAGAGGTAGGATCCAGTTAGAAAGCTCCTCCTCCCTGGCTGTTTTGCCAGGAAAGCGATACCTAAGCCCAAAGCCGAGTAATTAAAACCCTCTTAACACCACTGAAAACCAAGTGTCTCGTACGTGGCCTGCTGAGTCTCTGTCCTCTGGGCTGGGGGTAATGACTGCCTTTTAATATCAGCCTCAATTGTAGTTTGAACATCAGAGGAGCAAATGGAAAGAAAGCAAGACATCTCTTAAAGAACAGCAGCATCAGAAAACTTTAAAAATTAAAAACCCACCCTGTAATCATGTTTCCTATAATTTTGCACGCACGCACTCACCCACCCCCTTACCCCAGGAAACTGAAAATAGCATCCATCTCTGTGGAAAATACTTTGGCTTCAAGTCATCACAACTTTCCTTTCCCATGTAACAAAGTCTCAGGCTTCCTAAACTAGTTTACAGCTAATCATGCTTCCCTGGGGATGCCTGTTGACTTTGTGCACGCGTGCTAGCTAGTTGGTTCATTTTAACACATCGGCTACTCATTTGCCTTTCCAGAGCATTGTGGAATTCCTCTGAGCTTCCCCAGTTGGGCTTTTTTATTTTCTTCATTTTTTTCCTGGGGGGAGGGCCGGCAATGGGCATGACTTGGGGCTGGGCAGGGGAGCTGCGGTTCATTCTTTCTTTCTGAGCAGGTGCACACCAGTCACTGGAGAGTGTGTTCATGAAAAATAAACGCCTTCCTAAATTCCTCCTGTTCTGTTTCTCTCCTCAAGTCATCATTATTGCTTGGATAGGAAGTGTCCTTTTAAAATGCCCATGTATTCAAGACTTCTACCCAGTGCCCAGGTGGGGCTTTGGGCAAGTGATTAGATTGTGGAGCCTCTGACTTCATCGATGGACTCGTGATTCGACGGTGTTATCAGAGGCAATAGAAACGAAGACATAGGGCTTGATTGAAGGAAGAAAGTCACTTGGGGGTGCCTTTAAAGAATACAGCTTGTCCCTGGCTCCTTCTGCTGTCTCACTGTTTCCAGGCTGCCGTGAGGAAAGCAACCTCTCTATTGAACATTCCCACCAGTGTGATGTTTTGCCCACCTTTGGTCCATTGGAAGGGAGTCAAAATAAACCCATTCCTCTCTGTAAGTTGTTTCTCCTGCGAGTTTGTCTCAGCAATGAAAATGGGAAAATAAAAACCCAAACAGAATATGATCGTCGTCATCATATTTTTTTTTACACTTTTCTAACAACCATGTGTGGCGCTAAATACCTTGCGTATGTGATTATATCATCTCGTTCAGGCTTTGCAATAGCTCATGAAGTAGGTTATAGCTTTAGGTTATAAATAAGGACACTGAGGCTAGGCCAGGTCAAGGAACTTGTTCAAGGTCACATGACCAGATGTGACCCTGACTCTTCCAGTTCCAAAGCATGCCCTGTTGACTCCTGTGGAAAATGCCAAAGAGGCCCCTGTGAGAAATGGGTGTGTCCTAATGGAGTGAAGTCATGAGGACTCCTGCTTGTCAGACTTGTGAAGTCAGACTCTGTCCCCGACCTCAGTGGTTGGGCATCTGGACACACAAATCCTACAGAATGCCCATTGCAGCTTTGTATAGCATAGGCAAAGATGGACTTTACCTAATTCTTCAGCAGCAAGGCATTGAAATCTCTAGGGGTGCTGCTTGCTCTCAGTGGAGCACACCCCAACCATTGCAAAGACCCGAGTCTCCCCCTCGCTCCCAATTCTGCTTCCCTTTCAATTAGCATGCCCAATAAGTTTCATGCTTCATACAGTTAGTTAGTCAGAGCTGTGACATTCCTCTCATGACGTTCAACACTAAGAGGAAACCGAGGCCCAGAATGGTCTTGTAACAGAGTGGTTTGGCCGCAACCAAATTTTAGTTTGGATGTCAAGCAAGCAAAACCCCATTGCTTTCTACCTTGACCCAGTCCATGGTTTGTTGCTATAACAGAATACCACTGACTGAGTCATTTAGAAACAGTATAAAGTTTTTGGGTCATGGCTGTGGAGGTTTGGAAGTCCAAGGGCATAGCACTGGCCTCTACTGTGTCATAACATGGAAAAAGGACAAAACAAACCCATGAAACACAGCACAGGGCTGGAGCTCAGAGCCAACTCTTATAATAATATCAATCTATTTCAGGTCGCAGCCTGCATGGTCCAGTCACCTCTTAAAGGTCTCACTGAGTGAGGCTGTTACAGTGGTAACTACTTTTCATCCTGAGTTTTAAGAAGACATTCCAACCACAGCACACACCCTGCCAGCATGGCACTGGAGTAGAAGTGGTGGCTTCGGAGTGGGTCTAGGAGACCTTTTCTCTGGTTGGCAAAGAGCAGCAAGAAGTCCAGGCATTTGAGAGCCACAGATGTAGCCTTGAACCAGGGGAAGCCTGCAGCTGACAGTCATGACCACTAGAAATTGAGATGGCTTCCGAGTGAGGTCTGTCTATGAATGCTATCATGTGACTCTCTTCCTTAATGACGTGGCTTCAGACAAATCCCTCTGACGTAAGACAGTCCATGAGAAAGTGACTATCTGAAGCCCCAGAAGCTGAGCCTTACTAGAAAGTAGATTCAGCTACAGGAAGGTTTGCTGGTAGCAATCCTGATTTAGTGTTCTCAGACTTAGAGTCATTGTCATTCGGAAGAAGTTGTTTGCAAATCGGCTTCTTAGTCTTTCCCCTCCCTCTTCACCACCAAACATTGCTGTTTCTGACCCCCATTTTTATTTTTGGTGTTGCTTGGTATGGTTTTCCCTAAAAAGACAATTCAGGTATCTTTGGCCATCCCGATGACAAATTGGACAATGGCCATCACTTCTGTCCCATGGGACACACAGCAGCAGGGTAGGAGAGGCTGATGATTCCAAGGATTGCTAGATGGTACCATCAGTCACAGCCAGGTAGAGGCTGCACGCCTTCTCCAGGATGCAGTGGGAGACTGCCTTGTCTCTGCCGCTCCCACAGTATCATCAAAGCATCAAGCTAAATTACAGGAAATGCCGTCTTCCCATGACAGCAGGTGCAAAATTACCTCTAATTACGAATTTGCTAGGTCTAACAGTGACTCTGTGTGAATTATAACATTGCGTTCATTAACACAACCATTTAGGGGCTCACCTTGACATGCGTTCAGAAGCTCGGGGTCTGATAGACGGTCCATTTCAAATTAGCCACTGGGCTTTTAGAGAATTGCCTCACTCGGACAGTCTCCAAGCCCTTTATTCAGAGTAAGGAGCGTCGAGTCAGATTTGCTATGCACTGGTGTGTGACTTGAATCAGCCAGTCGTAGAACTCTGCTTTGTCCTGTAGAATATGAGAGGGGCGGAACCTGTGGTTCTTTGAGGCAGTGTTTCTCCAACTCCAATGTGCTACCCAAAGGACAGCCTGCAGTTCAGGAGCAAGCAGAGTCTTCTAAGAGCTTGTTAGAAATGCAGACTCTCCCCCAAAGGCCTTGCAGTTTCCCCCCATATTGCGGTCTGGGACCATGTGAAAATGCAGATTCTGATTTAGTAGACCTGGGATGGGACCTGAGATTGTGCCCTTCCAAGCTGCCAGGTGACACTGCCTTGCCAGAAATAGCAAGGCCCCGGGAAACCCCTTTACACGCTCCAGGAAACCCCCTAGCAAGGCTCCATAAACCCCTTAGCAAGGTCCCGAAAACTTCTGAGCAAGGTTCTGGAAACCCCTTTTACATGCTTATCATAACAGTAGACAACATTTGTGGATACTTGCTCTGAGCTAAGCATTATGTATGTCTTAAATTATGTCCTGTCTGAATTATCCCCACAGAAAGGTGCTGCCAGTGATACCTATGTTTTAGATAACAAACACAACAATCCTGAATAGAACCAGAAAGGCCAAGGTCACGTGGGTTAGATTTGACCCAGTTGCTCAAATGGGTCCCAACTTTTCTCTATTCTCAAACCAACGGAGCGTTCAGAAAACTTTAGTCATTTATGCCCTTCTGGCATCGAGATGAAGCGTGGTGGCTGACCCCATGGAGCAGGACCCTAGCATAATCAGTCGAAGTGAAACTAGTTCGAGTTTTTTTTTCTTTCCCTTGCAGGTTCGTTAGCCCCCTCTTCCCCCTCTTGCTGCTCGTCTCTTTCCTCCATCTACATAGTTCTGCTTCTGCTTTCATGTATATCTTTTAAAGTCTAGATCCCCCAGATGAGAGGAAGCTGGAGATTTACCTTTGTTTCCCACCTCATTCGTTCTCCTTCCCAAGAGTCCTTTCTCTCCCTAGGCAGCCCCTCTTTTACATCCCTGTCCTGTGTAGGCATTGTCTTTGTAAGTGTAGATTCTGCACCTGTGGCTCATAGTCTCAAACAGAAAACAATTACTTGTGAAGGTGAGCTCCCCGTTGGTTATTCTCTCTACCAAAATGTTGATCCCACCGGGAAAGAATGTGTGCCTTTGAAAATCGGAGGGTATAAAGGAAAAGGAAACCATGAAGCCGGGAAGGCTGAGCTGTGTCCATCACGCAAATTCTGAGCAGACGAGCCTCCTTTAGGGAAGATAGAATTGCTTCGTTTCTCTGTTTGCTTCACCTAATTAGCCCAGCCCTCAAAAGATTATGTCTAGGGCAGCTAAAACTTTAGGAAGAAAAAAGCACAAAGGCTCATTTTGATGAAAAGATTGAACTCCAAATGGTTGTTTGGGGAACTACCTTAGACTCCTGGCTGGAATTCAAGATGATATGCATTCGCCTACATTTTTAATGCCATGCTCCAGTTCCCAAGTCTTCTTTGATGGATTTTTTTTATTTGTGTGCCTAGGTATTTCATCCTCCTATAAATGCTTATTTCTCTACACAGATACACGTGGGAGGATATTTAATTAGAATTGAAAATGTTTTGAGCGTGTTAAGTAGATTCTGAGTGGTAAGTATCATGATCTTTAAATGCTACAATAAGCATTTAATACATGTCTAATTCACTGATGAGTTCTTGGCATGCCTTTGACAAATTCTTAATAAATTGCTCAAAAGAGCCCTTTAGAAAGTGTCATTTCACACTATATAACTCTACCTCTGATATTTTTCAACCTTCTCTGTCTGCAGAAATGGGAAATTCTCTTGAACATTTTTCTTAACTGATTCTGATTTACGGGCTCTGGTGAAAACTCCCAGGGACTTGTTGCAATATACTGTAAATGAAATCTGCTAGCTCTACAATTTGAAAAGTGAAGGTTGCGGTGTCTTAAGTTTTCAAAAGCAGTCCATTTCACCTACACATTGAGTTATGGAATCCATAAGCCCACAGAAAGCTTGCGTGCTGCTCTCGGGATGTGTCTTCAAGGGAAAAGCTGCATGCATCTCCCTAAGACTCTCACAGTGCATGTGTCGTCTGGAGGGGATTAGTACAAGATTTGCAGCAATTTAGTTCATTGCTGGTGTTAAGGGCAGCAGTGCTTTCGCATCAAAGGACTCAATAAATTCTGCCTGTGCCCAGATCTCAACTTTGCAATTAAATTTGAGTGTAAGTGAAAGATGCTTAGGAAATTAATTATATTTTTAAAAGACATTAATTTAAGGAGTCTGTGGCAGTAGATCAACTCTTAAATGATTTGAAAGTGGGAAATAATAACACTGAGCTTGGCAGGGTCATTTATTTCCTCTTGTGTGCCCCAAACTAGATGTTCTAACCACAAGTTTTGATGGTAAGCATTTTGTTTCAACACTCCGTATCTGCAGCAAAATATCTGAAAAGAGGAAAGATACTTACAAGGTGGAAAAGGGGAAACTGAGAGCAGTTAAGTATGGCTCACTGACTCAAAAAATGACCTTTTGATTTTTGAATAATTTTAGATTTATAGAAACTTTACTAAGATAAACCTTCCCCCACAAATACTAATATGTTAGATAACCAAGGTTGTATTTGTCAAAATTAAGAAATTACCATTTGTGTGTGGCTGTCAAGTCAACTCCAGACTTATTCAGTTTTTTTTTTTTTCTGGCTACCTTTTCTTCACTAGTGCCTTTCTCCTGATCCAGGATCAGATACTATGTTGTTGCTGGGACTATAGTTCAGTGGTAGAGTGCTTGCTCAGCTTAAGTTTCTAGGTTCAAGCCCCTGAGCGGGCAAAATACCAAGCAACTAAATAAAGATCGATATCGCATCTCACTCAGTTGTTCTGTTCCCTTTCTGCTTCCTGATCTGTAAGAGTTTCTCTTGCTCCCTCCCCGCTTTTGGTAATTATAAACAGTTCTAAATTATACTATTCTGACATTTTTGTATGCTGCCTCTCAATTTGGATTTATCTTGCTTTTCTTTTTCTTATGTTTATAATGAGTTTTGGAGAAAAATATCACAAGAGCGAAACGCTTTCCTGGTCATGTTGCCTGTAACACCGTTATCATATTACCATGCTTTCAGTGCGGCTTGTCATTTGCAGTGCTGGCTTTGATCTCGTGGCTCAGGTACTTGTGGGTTTCTAAGCTCACAGCTTGGATCAGTGAAGGAGTGCAACACTTGATTAGTGATGTCTGCCATGATCATAAATTTAGGTAATAGTGACTCAGCAGGTGTTGACACCCTTGATTCTTACCCCAAATCACCAGCTTTTGTAGATGAAGAAATAGATTCAGTTAGCCGAGTATTGTGACACTGTATTTGTGGTCTAGCCATTATCTTTACAAAGCTTTAAAACAATAGAGTATTTTGTCAGTACATATAATATACAAGGGTCCTTTTGTGGTTTTTTTTTCAGTTAATAGACTGGAAGCATATGGGAGCTTAGTTGATATTTAAGAGATCTTAGTCAACAGGGTGGTGCTGGTGTGTGTCTTTCATCTCAGCACTTGGAAGGCAGAGGCAGGTGGATCTCTGAGCTCCAGGACAGCCAGAGCTACACAGAGAAACCCTCTCTCTGCAAAACCAAACCAAACCGAACCCAAACCAACCAACCAACCAACCAAGAAATCTTGATGCGTAGGATAGCTCAACAGGTAAAAATGTTTTCTGCCAAGCTTGGTGACCTGAATTCCATCCCTGGGACCCATATAGTGGAGGGGAGAGCTGACTCCAGCAGCTTGTCCTCTGACCTTGACATGGGTTTTATGGTGTGCTCGTTCCTTTGCATATTTGTGTACACACACACACACACACACACACACACACACACACAATAAATACCTGTATAAACAAACAAATAAATAAAATCTAAAAACTGAATAACATTAATACCTCACCACACGCAAAAAAGGAACAACAAAAAGAGCAAACATACAGGATGCCCAGAAAATCACCATTATTACCTCAACACAGAGGGCTGAGACTGAAGACCCACCCCTGACTCTTCAATGTGCTAAAACCCTGCTTGTATTTGCTGCCATCCTTACTAAGTCACAGAAGCTGAAGCACCTGCAAGCCTCCTACAGGAACCCGCCTTTTCTAAGGTAGAACCTTGCATTAGAACACGTTCTGTCTCACTAAAACACTCTGGTCATCATGGATGATCTTATACAAATTGTAGTCTTTCAAAAGTTTACTCATGTGAGAGCAGTGTGGAGAGTATTTATTAGTCATTGAGCAGGACGCTGGCTTTGCATCGGTGAATGAGCTATCTATGATTCCAGACCAAGGGCAGCTTATAATTCTGGGGCAAGAAAAAGTGTAAAATAAATAAAAATAATTGGATAAAGCATGAAAAATGCTATGGAGGAAGCAGACATGGGAGGCTGAGCTGACATGGGAGGAGAGCAAGGCAATGGAAGAGGCCCAGGGAAGACTTGGCTGAGAAAGTGGTGTTCTCCTGAGAAGAAGGATACTTGGGAAATAACCAATCAGAGGAAGCTATTTGTACCCAGGCCCTAAGAAGAAAGTCTAAAACTTAGGAACTGGAAGACATGCACAGCTGGATTTTCGAAGCCGGTGGAACAGTGGGCGTGTTGGATCCCACCTGTATCCAACAGGCACTCAGCAGTCCTGTGTTCAGGGTGGCTTTCTCTGGGACACTGGGCCAGCACACTGGATGGGCAGGGTTGTGGCGAGTTCATGTGCTTCTGTGAATGGGGGATATCCCTCTGTGGGATAACTCAAGGCAGGTCCGGTGCATTTTGCGGTCTTCCAGGAGTCCTCTGTGGGAGTGGACTTGACTGTTCATTGTGATAAGCTGTTCCATAACACACTCGCTACTGGCTTCCTCCCTCTTTGGCCTCCTCGTTCCCTTATCATTTTCTTCTCACTCAAGGGTCCTGGACTTAGATCTTTGTCTCAGAGTCTCACTGAGATGAATACAGTCTGTAATGATTGGGAAGGATGATACACGCTGTATTGAAAAATGTAGCGAGAAGCCTGGGCAGGTAGGGCTTGAGTGGGTTTTGAAGTTTGGTTTCATTCTAATGCCATGGGACACAAATACAGGCTTCTAGAAGGGAATGGCTTGACAGGCCTTAGTCCTAAAAGGGATGCCCTAAAAAGCAAAAAAACCCAGGATAGCCAAAACAATCCTGTATAATAAAGGAACTTCTGGAGGCATCACAATCCCTGACTTCAAACTCTACTACAGAGCTACAGTACTGAAAACAGCCTGGTATTGGCATAAAAATAGGCAGGAGGACCAATGGAACCAAATCGAAGACCCAGATATCGATCCACACACCTACGAACACCTGATTTTTGACAAAGAAGCAAAAGATATCAAATGGAAAAAAGAAAGCATATTTAACAAATGGTGCTGGCATAACTGGATATCAACATGTAGAAGAATGAAAATAGACCCATATCTATCACCATGCACAAAACTCAAGTCCAAATGGATCAAAGACCTCAACATAAAGCCAGCCACACTGAACCTCATAGAAGAGAAAGTGTAAAGTACACTTGAACACACTGGAACAGGAGACCACTTCCTAAATATCACCCCAGTATCACAGACACTGAAAGAAACAATTAATAAATGGGACCTCCTGCAACTGAAAAACTTCTGTAAAGCAAAGGACATGGTCAACAAGACAAAATGGCAACTTATAGAATGGGAAAAGAGCTTCATCAACCCCACATCAGACAGAGGACTGATCTCCAAAATATACAAAGAACTCAAGAAATTGGTCACCAAAAGAACAAATAATCCAATAAAAAAATGGAGTACAGACCCAAACAGAGAACTCTCAACAGAAGAATCTAAAATCTAAGACACATAAGGAAATGCTCAACATCCTTAGTCATCAGAGAAATGCAAATCAAAACAACTCTGAGATTCCATCTTACACCTGTAAGAATGGCCAAGATCAAAAACACTGATGACAACAACTTATGCTGGAGAGGATGTGGGGAAAAGGGAATACTCCTGCATTGCTGGTGGGAGTGCAAGCTGATACAGCTCCTTTGGATGTCAGTATGGTGACTTCTCAGAAAATTAGGAAACAACCTTCCTCAAGACCCAGCAATACCACTTTTGGGTATATATCCAAAGGATGTTCAAATTGTGCCACAAGGACATGTGCTCAGCTACGTTCATAGCAACATTGTTTGTCATAGCCAGAACCTGTAAACAACCTAAATGCCCCACAACCGAAGAATGGATAAGGAAAATGTGATATATTTAAGCGATAGAGTACTAAACAGTGGGAAAAAAATAATGACATCTTGAAATTTGCAGTCAAATGGATGAATTTAGAAAACATCATATTGAGTGAGGTAACCCAGACCCAGAAAGACAAATATCATAAGTGATTTTTAGACATAAAGCAAAGAAAACCAGCCTACAAATCACAATCCTAGAGAACCTAGACAACAATTATAACCCTAAGAGAGACATACATGCATCTAATCTACATGGGAAGTAGAAGTAGACAAAAATCTCCTGAGTAAATTGGGAGCATGGGGACCATGAGAGAGGGTTGGAGGGAAGGGGAGAGGAAGGGAGGGGAGCAGAGAAAAATGTATAGTTCAATAATAATCAATAAGAAAAGAAAAAAAAGTGAAAGAACATCCCAAGGAGCTACCAAAAAAGGAGGGGGTGCCCTAAACATAGGCTTTCAGGATCTAGAAGATATCCTAATGACAAGTTGTTTGAACCCTTTAAGCAGACAAGAGCCACAGAAGTGGCGACTTGCTGATAGCAACACAGTAGGACAGATCTGATGCTACTGTTCATTGTCTCTTGATTACGCTTTCCTGACTACCCAGGACTCAGTATTGGCTTCTTCCCCATGAGCTATGGTGGGTCTAATAACGGCATAGGGTCATTTTAACCAAGACAGAATTTGTTAAGGAATGCAAAGTGAATTCTGAATTCAACATTGCGCCATAGAGGAATGCACACTATGGATAATTACCATAACACGTTAGACAGCTGAAATAGTAGGAGAGAAAACAGTCAAGACACTGGCCTGGTTATTAAGTGGTAAAGACGCTGAGGGTTCTTGCTTCGCTGTAAGTGCCAGGATAGGGCATGCTAACCATTTGCAAAGATTTGTGAAGGTGCAGACAGAACATAGAGAGAGAAATTATTAAGCTTAAAACTGTGAGGAGAGCTCGGAGTAATGAGGTGGAACAAAAAGGAAAATATTATTAGCTGGAGAGTGGGAACAGGGTCTTCGCCATGAGAACCAGTCAATTGTATTTACACACAAACCCAATTGTCTGAGCGAGCCTTGTGCAGTGTTTGAAAGGAAAAAAAAATACAGTGTTGGAAAGCTTGATGCCGGCTCATGTCTCCTGTATGTCTTGAAGCTATTTTCTCTTATCCTCCCACTTTCCAAACACATTTACTATGTATGTGAGACACAATTGTTTTACAGCAGTAGGGATGTGTCATGCAGTTTGATGTTTTCTGACTAAGCCAAATTTCTCTCTCATGAATCAGAGTGGCTAAATAATTGGACTACACACCAACTGTTCTCTAATTATATTCTTTTCCCTGGGCACGCAGCATCAGAAGAGAATGCATTACCATCGTTAATGGTTTTTTTAGTTTTTAACATTGGGAGAATTTTGTACCCTGTGTGTGTGTGTGTGTGTGTGTGTGTGTGTACTGAGGATTGAACCCAGAACCTTGCACATGCTTTGTAAGCACCTCGCCACTGACTCACACCCCCAACCCCTTTAATATTTTCATAATTTTGAGCTTCAAGGCAGCCACAGAACTGACTAGTCATCGGAAGACAGACTTTTCTGTGGTAACTTTGAACAGTTGCACTTACAAAGAAGCAACAACAAAAATGAAGGAGGGCAGGGCTCTCCCCTCGTCTCCCAGCTTCATGTCAGCTGTTTTGCAGTGGATCCTGAGTTAGCCGTTGATGAATAGGTAATCAAGGTCGTTTTTCTTGATTTGAGATCGTCAGATCCGGCAGGAACCATTTCATAGCCTGTTAGAGTAACTGCAGCACATCCACCCAAGAAAAACTGCTGGTAGTCCTTGTAGTGGGGGAGGGGGATCCTCTGAGGATAGAATACCACAGATTGGACTATAGGAGTTCCAACTTGCTGGCTGCCCCCCTTCTCCCTGTTGTTTGAAGTGTCATCATTGAAAATAACTTCTAAGCACACTGTTTGCTTAGGAGCCATTAGGAGCCAGCCAAATAGCAGCTATAATTATGTCTCCTCAAGATGATGCCGGTTTGATGGAGGGCTGGGCTGAAAATATCCTTTGCATTATCATATGAAAAAGGCACATAAAGAGCCCTGTCTTCAAACCGCAGAGTGAACCCGGCCCCATGTGATTCTAAATGAACCGACCAAGTGCAAAAGAGACAAGAACATTTATTTGACCACGGACCCATTGAAATATCACGTTGATGAATGCAAACACATTTATCATCTGCTCCAGGAATTACTTTATGGGGCTGTCTTGGTTAGGGCTGTTGTCATTGTAAGGGGTAGAGGTTCACATCAAGCTCGCTTAAAATAAGAAAGGAAATTTATTACAAGACTACAAGTGTACATTTGGACTCCACAGGGGCTCAATCAAAAGGAAAACATCACCAACTCAGGTACTAAGTCTCTTGCTGAAGGAAGCCAGAGGGCCTGGCTTCTCTGACTTCTCCATGTCTCCCCTCACTCTTTGCAGAGAGATCTGCCCTCCTTCCTTCTCTTCTTACTGTTGTCCTCACTGCCTCCATTTTGAACCACCTCATGCAACCACATTAACACTACTTAGCAGTTACAGTTCAGCTAAATTCTGGGGCTGGGCAGGGGAGTGGGCAATCGGATGAGCTCAGTTGTCCCAGAGAGAGCACTGTGAAATATGGTTGTCAGGCTTCAAGCCTGTGAGTTTGTAGACTCCAAGACTCCACTTACCTTCAGATTGCAGCTCATGGATTTATTTATTCAACAAATATTTATTTGCGTGTCATGTGTCAGGCATTGTAGGTATAAGACAGAAGAAAGATTTCCTGAAGAACAAAGTGGGCACCATCTTTGACCTCACAGAACAATCTAGAGTAAAAAATACAAAAAGTAAACAGGAGTGAGGAGATTAGAAGGAGAGGAGGACTATTGAAAAGAGCAAGTCAGGGGAGGGAGTGGGGGGTGCCAAGGGTGTGGAACGGCATGTCATTGAAGGGTTTCCTTGGGAATGCTACATCTAAGTTGGTACTTGGGCCCAGGAAAGCAATTGAGGGAATCACATGGATACTGGATGTTTAATTATGAGTTAATTTTTCTTTTTATTGATTCCCAACAAACTGCAGGAAGACAGCTAAACCTTTATTTTATTTTATCTTTTTACTTCATCACAGAAGTGGCTTTTTATAGACAGAGAGCCCCTCGTGCTATTCTTTCTACTTGGCAGACATGATCAGCGATCCTGATTACAAACCCTGTTCTTTGGTATTTCAGAATTGAACAATGGGCAATGCCAGCAACGACTGGACAGAAACAAAGCAAGCCAGCCAACCGGCAAACTGAGTATTATTCTTGCAAACAGAGTGGTATTGTCATCCCAATCTAGCCCGAATGAACTTTAAGGTCAGTAGAGACAGAGTACATTGCTATCAAGAAAGCAGACAGCATCAGGGTGTGGAAGGGGAAGAGTGAAGGGTGGCTACTAGGGCAGGTTATTTGCCATAGGACTGTAAGTCAAAGGGTTCTGAGCATGAGCCAGTTATACCTTTTAATATGTGATGTGGCACGGATTCTAATTGGTCTTAATAAAAACCCGGAGTCAGATATAGGGGTTAGTGCTGAAAGATCAGAGAAGCAGAGCAGCCAGCCACTAGTTCTTACCTCTACTGAATCTTCAGACCAAAGAGGCAATTCTGTTGCTATGAATCCTCAGACTGAATGCTCTAAGCTCCTGTCTCCTCTGGTCTTATGTCCCTCTCTCCACCCAGCCATGTTACTTTTGTTCCCACCTCCCTAGTGCTGGGATTAAAGGCACGTAACTCCCAAATACTGGGGTTAAAGGTGCAAACCACCACCACCTGGTTCTCTTTCCCTTTGAAACTGGATCAATCTACTATATCCCAGGGTGACCTTGAACTCACAGAGATCCATCTGCCTTTGCCTCCTTAGTTACTGGGATTAAAGGTGTGTGTCACCATTGCCTGGCCTCTATGACTTGTGGCTTAGCTCTGTACCCTGATCTTCAGGCAAGCTTTATTGTGTTAGACCACAAACACAATGTTGCTACAATGTTCAGTTCTCCTGTTATCATTTAATAGGCTATGAGTTCAAATGGGGTAAAAATCGCTTAAATCATGGTGGCCATGTGTCTGTGTGGTTATCATTTGCTGCATTTTCAAAGCTGATAGTTACATACCTATGCTCACAGCAGCCTTATTCAGCAATGTCATTGGAGGAGATGGAAGCAACCCAAATGTTCATTAGCAGATGGTTATATAAACAATATGGTTGATAGGCATAGGGGAATATTACTCAACCTTAAAAATAGCAGGAAGTCCTGTCACATGTAATAGCATGGATGAGCCTTGAGGACATTACACTAGCCACACAAAGACAAATATCAAATTCCACATATATATGAGTTATCTGACCAACAAGAAAATATTGACTAACAGGGTCTATAGGTGAGAGGCGAGGGATGAAGAAATAAGCAGCCTTTGTCTAATGGATATAGATGTTCAGTTCTGCAGGATGAAAAGTCCTGGGGGTTTGTTGATGGCAGTCTGAATGTAGTAATGCACTGGATACTTGACAGTCATTAAGATGATAAACTTCTATTGCGTGTGCTTACCATAATTAAAGACGGAAAAAGAAACAGTGGGATGCACTCAAGAGCTGATCAGATCCTAGAGATCTTTACCAGTCCGGCAGAAGAATCCCTGTGATGGGAAACGGATGAGGCTTCACTCAGTAGATGAAAAGCAAGCCAAACACCAAGCTAGGTGATGACCGTAAAAGCTACCAATGCCTAGAATGTCAGTCAAGGACACCCACTAACTGGATTTAAACTGGATCCTTGCTTGTCCTTCTATCCTTTGTAAACTCAGCAAGTTTGACCCTTTTGTGGTATGCATGTCCTCCTGATGCAGTCCACGGCCCAAACATACATCCAGTGTTGTTCTCCAGTTCTGTACTGTTCGAACTTTGGGACACTTTTCCCACTCGAAAGACCCACACTTTTTTTTTTAAACAGTACTTGATACTGGAACATGGACATAATTATTTTGTCCCTAATTAAACTGGAAGTTATTGAAGTCAGGAAGCAGATAATTTAGAAATTATATATTTCACACTACCACAGAATGCCAGGCACTTGGCAATGCTTGGAATGCCAACGAAGAGAACTTGGAATGAACAACACAGCAAATAAACACCCTCTTCCCCCAAGCAGGAAACATGGTAGGAAATTTCAAATCCGTTTAGTCCTCCTGAAATGGAGATGCACCAGCTTGTTTACTAACTTGAACTCATTGGCCCCATTCCTTTGTTTTCAAGTCTGGATGACAGCAGGTTGCTATGCATCAACCAGAGGTGCCTGGGATCATTTCCAGAATGAGTGTCTGCAAAGTCAAGAGGGTCAGCTGCTTGGACATTCTGAATCATTACTAGCTAGTTAGGAATAATAACTTTGCATCCCATAGGACAATAAACACCCCTCCCCCAAGATAAAAAATCCTCCATTTAATGTTGGCTTGTGTATACTTGATGTGGGATTTCCCTCTGTATGCTGTGATTACCATTAATGAACAAAGGAACTGCTTTGGGCCTATAGCAGAGTTATAGGGGAACAGAGCTAGGCGGGGAAAACTAAACTGAATGCTGCGAAAAAGAAGGGAGGAGCCATGGAGCTGAAACTTTGTTGGTAGGCCACAACCTCGTGGTGATGCACAGATTAATGGATATGGGTTAAATTAAGATGTAAGAGTTAGCCAATAAGAAGCTAGAGCTAATGGGCCAGGCAGTGATTTAAATAATATAGTTTCTGTGTGATTATTTCTGGGCTAAGTGACTGGGAACCAACAAGCAGCCTTCTTACTACATATACTTCTATGTCTGGAGACTGAGAACATGTGCAGGGTTAGAGCTTTGGTGATCTCTGAAGCTTTACTAAATTGTTCCTATCTTGTTAGCCCATAGTGCCCCTTCATAGATTTTTAAGTAGCACTATTTGCTTGTGTGGTAGGTAATGCTTTTTTTTTTTTGACAATAGACAATGACTATTTTAAGTATATATTTCAGAGTTCTTTCCAATGGAACCATTGACATAAATATCCACCATTTAGCCAAAATTTGTCATTTTTTTCAGCTTTCATACACCAAACTCAACAGTATCTAGATTCCTTGAAGACCCCTTTCATCCCTGTGCTTTATTCTGATCTGCCTTTTCCAAGCAGGAGCCAGAGTCTTGCCTTTAAAATGCTTGTGTTCCCTTTTCACTCACAGTTGGCATCTAGGTAGCGCACAGTTGCACCTAGGTGTCTACTAAAAGTCGATAGAAACAGCCAGTTGTCTAGGCACTGGCAACCACAGTGGGATCTTCCAAGACTGGTAAGACTCCCCTCACTGGATCTTGTTGGGGACTTCTGATCTGACATCTATACACATCTGCGTTCATTAGGTAGACCCTTTGTACTGGACCAGCCCATTATCACTCCACAGCTTCTGTACTATTTCTTTGTTTCTTTGGCACAGTGGATGTTACTGTTATTCCTGTAACGGAGTTGTGTCCTGATTCCATGCCGCAGACAACAGACATTGTCTCCATCACCTTTTTTTTTTTAAAATAAAAAAAAAAACAGGTCTTACTTTGTAGTCCTGGCTGGCCTGGAACTCCATATATGACTTGGCTGGCTTTGAACTCACAAGTTCCACCAGGTTCTGCTTCAGGAGTGCTGGGATGAAAGGCATGGCATATGTGGCTATATTGCTTTTAGTCATTATCAGTATCTGGCTGAATAATTGAACATCCCCGGCCATTTCACACTGAGCATAATTGCAGAAGAATCTTGGCCTTGGTCTCAAAATTACTCAAATGTAGATTAAATCAACTGTCTTTGGCTAATTTATCTATATTCTCTTATTTGTGCTGCGTGGTTTTCTGCAACTGTTGGGATAAGTTCAGGTCTTCTCTAGTATAGATCCGAGTTGCTTCTCTCTCTCTCTCTGCTCCTATACAGTTACTTTTCAAAAGCTGTTGACAGCAGTCACCAGGACAGTATCTCCAGTGAGGGCAAGAATTCTGTTTATCTGGTTCCCGTGATTCCTAGCACCCAGAAGTCTGCACAGGAGGCCCCTGCCAAATATCTGTGGTGGGAACAAATGACTCTAGCCTGACTTACATGTTTGGAAGAATGCTGACTCTGTGAAAACGCCCCCCACAGGAAGCAGATACACTTCCCTTTGGTGCTAGCATGTGCCATGCCGGAGTAACTAGATCCACGCTCAGCTCATACTTCCCATGGCCTCGCTTTTCCTAAGGGACTGCGTAACTGCTTACATCCTAACCTCCCCTGCATCATTCCTTGGACATGGGACTTTTTTTTTATAAATACTGTCTCAACCTCAGGTTCAGTAGGAAAACCAAACTGAGGCTCATAGAGACCTGGATCCCCTATATGTGTGCTTACTGCTCCTCATCTTCCCCTCATCATTGCTGTGGAGCAGGATAAATGAAGTCGTTACAGTACACGTTTGCTCTCAAACCCCATTTGCATTCTGAAACAAAGCACAAGTCTATGCTTCATTGTGATTGTATAATAGGAAGTAAAGGACTGTAGCTTATGTTACTTGGAGTTGATTTAAATTTTTATGAACTTGATACCTCTGAAAGGCAATAATCAAAATGAAGCCACGGTAATTATTTTCATTTGAAAACATCAGAATGAGACCTCATTAAATTCTGGTGAGTGACTCAAGAGCAGGACAGGCCAGCAGAACATCGGCTCCATTTTGAAAATAAATTTCTTAAAATATTCAGCGAAGTCATGGAAAGAAGTACCAAGCCAGAGGTGATGATTTTCAATCAATATTCCACATTCTTTTAATTAAGAATGTCTTAGGATTGTGGCGTGTGCTGGGACATACATATGTATCTATCATAAACAAGATGTATTTTTTCAGAAATGGATTTGGGTTTTGGCACCAACTTGATAGGGAGATCAAAGCGCTAGTTAGCATCAGAAGGGTTTAGATACATTTGTCATAGGCAGCTGTTATGCTAATCTCATTTATGCAGTTGTCAGCTGATGGGCTCTGATGAGCCAGCTGAGTGGGAAAATCATTATTCTATCCCTATTGTGATAAGTGTTATTTATTACTGTCAAATGGTATTAATGTTTGATTCAAAGATGGGGAGTGGGCACCATCTACATGAAGTTCATCCATTCATGGTCATCCGCAACAAAAGCAATCGCTGAATTCCAGCCAAACGAACTTCATTTCTGGGTGAAAAAAGAATAATGGATTTAATTTGCATATGTTTTAAAAGGGTAATGAAGTAATATGATGTTTATCTTGGTTGAAGAGTGGTAATTTTCCTTGGCGGGACTCCAGCCTTGTTGGAGCCATTGTGAGGCATTTATGTTGGGTTGGTATGGAGGGGACTTTTCAGAGCAGCAGGTGCACAGGGGATGGGGTGTGGGGGGCAAGATGATTTATTCATTAGGCCAAAAATGAGCAATCTGGACATCTATTTTTTTCTTCATCTTCCTCAGAAATGTCCTTGTGACTAAATCCCCTCTTCTTCCCCCTAGGATGGTGATAGCCCTGAATTTTCACATTCTTTTTGTGGCCTTTGACAGTTTAATTATGGGAAATTCCTAACCTGTCACTCTCCTCATTTCTGCTTCCCTTTTGTTGTGATTGGATTTGCTGCTTTCCCTCCATCGACACTGCTATCTGATGTTTTGGAATGGGGTATTGCTTTCCAGTTGTGGTTGAGCTAGGAGACGGCTCAGGGTGGTAAGCGGCGGCCGCGCACTTAAGCATTTTGTTCAGTTAACTGCTCAGCTGAGCTCACGTGGTCACATATGAGTCCCCTCTGTTTGGAGACTCGCAGAGAGCTGTCCCCCTTCCATCCAGCTGCATTGGTTAGTGCTGCTTTGGGTTATTTTTCTTGTGTTAAAAATACAGATAACCTAATTATAGCGCCTCCCTGTTCCCAAACGCCTCACTTAATGACTCATTAGTGCAGTGAGAACATTTTCCATCGCTTCCTAAATAATATCTTGTTTCTAAGGACTTCATCTTCTTTTTTTGTTTTTGCTCTGAAAAAAAAATAAATAGCTTGACTCAACATATTCAGGAACCTTTGGATTTTGCTGATTTGTCTATATTTCTGTAAGGAGCTGGTCACTTTTCAGGACCTAGCTTCCGTCTTCTTCTAGAGTTGATAAAAGTGGAGCCAGATGCACTGGTTAAGTGGGAGCAAGCTATGGGTCACAGGTTTGAGTAAATCCTTTGTATTAGTTATTGATGTGAAAAAGACCGGGACCAAAAGCAACTCGAGAAAGTAAGAGTTTATTTTACCTTACATGTCCTGTTCGTAGTGTATCCTGAAGGGAAGCCAGGGCAGGAACTAAAGCAGGCATCTGGAGGCAGGAATTGAACCCGAGGGCACAGCAGAATGCTTCTTACTGGCTTGTTCCCCATGGATTTCTCAGTCTGCTTTCTTCTCCACCTGCTCAGGGATGGTGCTGCCCACAGGGGACCGGATCTTCCCACATCAATCATTAATCAAGAAAATGCTCCCTAGACTTGTCCACAGGCCTGTGTGGTGAAAGGTGTTTTGCCTTTAGAGGGCCCTTCTTCCCAGGTGACTCTGGCTTGTATTAAGGTAACAAAAAGCTAGTCAGGACATCCTTGAATCTAAAATGGCCTTCCTTCTCACCTTGTACTGATGGCGTCTTCACAGGAATTCAGAATCTTCCATTTTGTGACTTAATCTACCATCTATCCTGAGGTCAGTGTAATGTCTGGTACAGCATTTATTCCTTTATCAATGGACCTCGGGAAGCTGAGAGTCTAGTTTTCGGTGTTGATAAACTTACTCTGCAAAGGGCTAGATAGTATCCGGTTTGTGAGCCGGATGGCCTCTGGTGGGATTATTCAAGTTCTGACATTGAATGTAAATGGTGCCAAACCTATGCACGAGTAAATCTGAAGCCAAGATTTGAACTTTATATGAGCTTCGCAGGCCATGAAATACTATTTTTCTTTTTCATTTTACCCCAACCAATTAAAAATATAAAGCATATTCCTACTTCCCACTCCGTACAGATACAGTGGACTGCATTTGGCCGGAGATTCCCTCAGGGCTCTGAATTTCTCACCTCCCTGGCTTCACTCCCTGTGCGCGTGCCACTGCTCTGTAACCTCTCACTCTCTCTTCTGCTCAGTGCGCACGCTGGATCTGTTCCCACCTCTGGTCCTGTATCTTGCCGTCCCTTCTTCCCAGATCATGTTTTGTTCCCCAGATTTCTTTCTCCTGATTTATTTGGGCCCCAAGTAAAAGGCTACCTCTTCCTGGAGTACTCTCTTCACACTGTCCTCTGCACCCGTGGACAGTAAGAACATCACGTCCTTACAAGTATTTGCTTCTGAATAAATGTTTGTTTTCTGGAACGTAAAGTCTTGAGAGCAGAACAATTTGCTTTCTTCCCAAGTTTGGCTGTTCAGTGATTAGTATTGCCATGGGTACGTGTAGAAGGTCAGTAATGGCTTTCAGACTAAAGGGGGCCATGGTACGAGGGAGTGGGATACCAAAGAATGTCAAACAGAAGCTATGTCCTGGCATTCTGTTACTACCCTTCTAAAATCAGCCCCAACCAGTGAAGAGGACAAATGACAAACGCAAACAGCCATGCCACAGCTACCACACTGGGCCACAAAGGGCTCCTGGTCATGAGAATGCCTAGGTGGGTAGGCATCTTCACAGAGAATGTAGTCTTTGCACCGAGTGTTGAGTCTGCAGAGAAGATAGAGGAAGACTGACCACAATACAGGGCTCGGGGTGCAGAAGCACTGTCCAGGGGACAATGATTTCTGAGCATTCTGATGATGGCTTCGTTTAAGTGTGGATCACTTCCTGTTGCTGTCACTTAGGGGATGTGAGCCTAAGAACGCTAATGTTTGTAGGAAGCAGGTGACAGACGGGCGTGTTAAATGCTTCGTCCATTTTCTCTAGCAAAGAGCCACAACCTACACAACGATCAGATCCTAAGAGGGATCTGGGGGAGTCAGGGGGCTACAGGAACAAAAGAACAGGCTTGGCAAACCTTTCTGCCTGTGAGTCTGTCTTGAATGGGATCTGTCTATGGCTGGGCATTCGGACTTGCCACCTGTTGCTGCCACATGCTGATGTCTCAAGATGCTCCCTCAGACTTTGTGTAAGCTGCTTCCTACTCCTTTGGAGACAGTACCTCACTGTGGAGCCTTTGTGGGGCTTGAACTTTCAATCTGCCTCCCCAGGTAGAGATGAAATGTTTTTAAACATGCTGTATGTCCTTCCTTATCCATGGGATGTCTATAGGGAAAGGAAGATAAGCTAGTGGGTGAAGTGGATGCTGTGGTGTTTAGGACAAACTGGAGAGTGCTCGCTATCTAGTAAGAGGCTAAAGTTCACTGTTACTCCGTTTCCCTCCCAAGGAGGAAAGAAGGCTCTGAATTGGCAAACTCACAGAGTTTTGTTTTTGTTTTTTGTTGCTGCTGCTGTTGTTTTATTGTTTGTTTTAAGTTTTTGAAGAAATGGAAAACCTGGAGTTTTAAACATTATCATAAAATTAAAATCTTGAAGATTTGTAAAGCTGCAGAGGAGGACCAGATCTGACCTGTGCCCTGCCGCTTTTGCTTCCTTGACCTAAGCAGCTCATCTTCCTCTAAGAGAATTTGCTTAAGGGACACTTCTTTCTCATGCACCCCCTACACCTTGTGAATCACGTGACTATCCACATGTGGGCTGTAACTCAGACTGGATTCCTCAGAGACCCCAACCATGTCATTTATCCCTGGTAGATAGGAATTAGAAACAGACGGCTTAGCCCATACTGTTTCGACGCCGTGCTCAGCAGAAGTGCATGGAACTCATTACTGCAGAAGGTGAGTGCATGGTGTTGTCAAGGAAACGTTACAGCATTCTCTTGCATGGAACTTGGCTTGTTTTCAGAAAACCTGACTTCTGAGCAACCCGTATGTGCATGCACATGTGTGTTCATGCACACGAGCACATGAATGGTTTTTACATTGCATCTTAGGGAGATCCTCTCTTCTTTTACAGTGGGTGAACCCCTTCCAACTGATGTTTACCTATTTGCTTTCTTTCTTTTTCTTTTCATCAGGTTGATTCCATTTTTGTTCCGTTGTATGACAAATGTTTTCAAAAGGAGCCTTATATCTGCCTTTTAACAAGATACAAATGAATAAACACCTATCATGTTTAACTTGATGTTTGATATGGGCTATACTCTGGTGAGTTAGTTATGGGGATGTGGAAGAGTGGGCATATAGTCTTCTGTCTTTATTTTTGGTTCATGCTATGCCTGGCATAATGTCTAGGGATACTCAGTAGCTATACACAAAGGACAAATAGACAACAGACTATTTGGCCATGTCAATAGACTTAGAAAACTAAAACATTAAAAGTGTCAAACAAATTGATGAGGTAAGCTACAGGTTTTACTTTTGAAAATGAAGACTGGTATTTGAGATTTTGGCTTTTCTCCTCTATAATTTTATTGCTAGGGTTCCGTCCTGGAGCAATTAATGAGAATAACTTTAAGGAGGCTGGAATTGCATCATATTATAACTAACACTTCTAGGATTCATTTTACAACTTGTGATTTTAATTTTGGTGAAAACTTATTTAAAATTATCTCTTGTCACCATCTCTTATTAAACATAATGAAAGTTGATGACATTCTAATAGCATTAGACAGTTTTGGTAGTCACCGAGGTTGGTAGGAAAAGACTATTCAAGCTAAGAAAATAGTGTATCATTTGTGAAAGAAGTATCTGGGGAGCTTTGAGAAGCCGAGGGTTCCATTCATATCACACACTGCATTATCCTTCACACCAGTGGGCAATTTAGACGACATTCTCTGTGTTAGATATGCTAATATGCAATTAATGGGGGAAATCAAGGGCATTTTAGCAGAAGGAAGGAGAAGGATAGATCACTTCACTGCTGTTTGTTGTCTATGATTCCGGGCGAGGTAATACAGGCTCTGAAATGTCCTATGTGCCCCCCTGCTCCCCAGAACCTAGGAGATGACATAATTGATGGAACTAGGTCATTGTATTTATAGGCTGCATGAGAGATTGAGTGGGACAGAGAGTTAGACTGGGAGAGTGAGGGACAGGGAGCCCAGGAGGGAGATTGTGAGGCCTCCAGCCCTCCTAATGTGTTCATCCCCAGATGACACGGCAGTGATCTCAGCCTGACAGCCTTTGTGGCCCTAATATCCAGTGGAGATGGTGTTATGCAAGGGAAACACCATGGTCCATTCATGTATGCCTTCATTTGTTCCGTTTTTCATTTGTCCCGATTTCCATTTGATAAATATTTATTAAGGTCTACTAGATGCTAATCAAGAAGAATACAATACTAAACTTCCAGAAAAAAATTATCAATGATAAAAAGTTTTAGCCTTAATATGTGGCACAGTGGTAGAATGTAGAAGGTTTGTGTATAAGGTCTGGGTTGGGTCCCAGCATCACAAAAACAAAATGAAAAATCAAAATCCCTAATACAATATACATCTTAAGCCCAGTATGCCAGAACATACCTGCAGTCTTAGTGCTCAGGAAGCTGAAGCAGGAAATCAAGAGCTCTGAGGCCAGTCTGGTCTACGTATTGACTATGGAGCCAGTCACAAGCAAAACACAACCCAAAACAAAACATTAGGGATGAAAACATTTGGTCAGCTTGTCATTGCAGCCCTTGAGGTAGTGCATGTTGTTTAGCCCTTACCCTGTCCTGGCACCTGTGGGACTCACAGCAAGGGACATAATTAGAAGCCTGGATTGCAGAAAATGCAAGACTAGCGTGGGTTAGATGCGCACCATCCTCAGAGGGAAGGAATTCTTGTAGCTTCCTGAGATGACCCCTTCTTTGCACATAGGCATTTATATTTCCTTCTTTATCACCCACCTGCTCCTAAGTTTTTTATCTAAGTAGTCTCTATGATTTTTAATCCTGGGATTATTACTCCTTCTGACATGTGGCTTTTGTCTAGTTTGTTTTCAGCACTGATGCCGGAACTCAGAGCATGTATGTATTCACAGCACTCTGTCACTGAACAGTATTGCTACCCATCAGAGATTTTGAAATAGAGTCTTGCTATGTGTCCCAGACTGGTTTTGAACTTATAGCAATGTTCAGGCTGGCCTCAAACTCATGACGTCATGTCCTATGGTTTCCCCAGTGCTATGATTATAAATGTGTCCCACCACACCACACTCTTTATGATGCTCTTTGATGATATTTATTCTTGAAATTGGAAAAAAAAGTTATCTACAAAAATCCACTTGCAGGTATTTTCAGTCTTGTCTTTGTCTAAAATTTCCCGTTGTGTTCCTAGTTCTCTCCCTGAACAGTTTTCTTCCTTCCCTTTCCTCTCTACAGTCAAATGTGTTTCTTTCACAGTTCTTAACTCTTTTTCATCTACTAAAATGAGTTCATCTCTTCCTAGAGAAGTACCCTCACATTTTTGATCATGGACGATTTCAAACAAACAGAAAGGTGATGTCATCCCTACGTATCTGTTACCGAGTTTGACGACGATCACCTTCACCGTCATTTTCATTTCTCCTGGATGTGTTTGATTCTATCTTCTCTCTGTGCACCCCCCCCCGTTTTCCTCACCACTGTCTTCTCTCACTGCGCACTGACCACTCCTCCGGGCACCTGCCAGTTCAACCATACATTCATATTAACATTTTTCCTTTCTGAGTTTAGCTTTTATTGTTTCCTTGTGATCAGAGCTGCTTGCCCATCCTTAAAATCTCCTTCTGTGTATCCCATAATCCTGAAATGTTTCTATTTGAACAATGACTGGCTAAAGTCACGAGCATTTCCATGAATGAGTCGACTTTGAGATGCCCCCATCTCTACATTAGGATTCTAATCAGCGCTCTAATGAACGGGTGCAGAAATGAGCCTGTTTGCAAATTACTATCTTAGGCTTGTCCTTGTTTAACTAAAAGCTTTACCTAAAAGCAGGGCTTAAAATACTGAAGACGATAAAGCCTTCGCCATCCTTGAACATTTCTTGTTCTTTAAGAGAGCTTAGGGAAACATCTCCTCTTTGTTGACATGTTAGTTTTAAAACAACGGAGCACAGCTTATATCATCCTACAAAGCAGTCTTGCCCTCACTACAGTGTTTTAAACTCACTTTCTCAGGTTTTAAGAATATTCCAAGTTAGAAATGAAAACTGTGAGCCGTGATTACTCCTCTCATATGCGTTGCGTTGGCTTTGGTCCTGCCTGCTTAACTGGGCTCCGTCGATTTCAGTTTCCTGTGACGTTTCCATCCTACAGCTGTCAACCCAAAGAAAGAATTAATATCAATAATCCAGTGATCGGATTTAATCTGTAAGATTAGTCATCAGCTAAGCTGCAGAGACGCTGGCTGGAAAGCAAACCCTTGTCGATTTTATGTTCTCACGCGATAGCGTAAGGCGCCTATTCATGCAGATGTGTAAAATCACACATTCACCTGTATTTTATTGCGCGCTTTGTGTTTTAGCAAACAATGTAAACCATTGTGCTAAAGAGAGGCTCCCTTCTCCCCAATGGCGTCTTGTCGACTCTTATTTCATTTCTCACATATCCAAAGCTGCCTTAGCTGCTACTGAGTTTGGTCCTTAGAGGCTTCCATTTCTGTACGTTTGTTTTAACAAGCATTGATTGATATGCTGTTTTCTCAATTACTAAGGCATTGCTTTCTTTACTGTAGAGATTGAGAGATAAAGACAGACGGGGAGAGAGCTGGAAACTGAAACCTCTGAGCCTGGTCTTTTACAGCGGCTTTTTCTGCTAACTCAGGCCCTACATACGCTGTGTGCTCACGGTTTAGCAGATGAGCAGGAAGCAACAGAGAACATCTTCATCCCTGCGCTGGTGCGTGGCCTTTGTGGCAAGTGCTGTTTAGTACCTAGCTTTGCAGCAAAGGAAACAGTTTGGCCAGGTGTCAGGTAGACCAAGGTTTCCGAAAAGATACTCTTTAGGACATTTGTTGAGATGCGCTGTGGACAAAATAATCTGTTGATCAGACATGTTTCAGGAGATTGTACAAAGTCCACTCTTTAGGGGTCGTAACACAGATCAGAATTTTAGTGGTTCGGAGAAATCCTGAAACGAGAAAAAAAAGCTCAGTATGACTTCATTCAACTCCACAGATTATACACTTTGCACATAACACAAATGCATTGGGAGCAGGGAACAAGGGGCATTTAACTTTAAGAGACTATCCATTCTCAGTGACTTTGATTAACAAAATGTACTTCATTTTCTTAAGTGATTCAGGATATAGAATAATGCTCAGATATTACCTCTCACCTCTTATAACTCACAGCCAAGGAAAGCCCATTTAAAGGAGGCAGACATCTATACTCATTAACCCATTCATTGACTTGTTCTTTCAATAACCATTTATTACATTCTAACTTTGGCCTGGGCCAAGCATAGACGTTGCTGAAATGATGGAAAACAGAGTCAGAAGTCCCAAGGATAGATCCCCAAAGAAGCAATGGTGGTCTGAATCCTAGAGAGTAGTGAGGTGTGCAGACATTCAGCAGATGGGATGGAGCTGGCTGCAGGAGGGCATTGTAACGAAAGCAGCTGCTTATGCAGAATGGTAGAAGAGTAAGAACATGGCAAACTCAAGGGTGACAGACAGGTGACTCCAAATGCCATTTGTCACCATGAACTGTCTGTCTCTGTTATGCATGTATGATCTCGTCATTGAGCTCCCATATTAGCATTGAGCTCTTGTCATAGGAATCCCATAGGCTCTTGGCAAATGAATGACAAATAGCCCGACATTCCCACAATCCACTGTGTTTGAGGCCAGATAAAGTAGCAGGTGTACGGATGGATCATGAGGACCTTTGACTAATAGTAGGACACTTACTGGTGGGCAGTGGTGAACCACTGAGGGGCAGGAGGCAGGGGATTGATGTGGACAGATCTGAAGTTCAAGGTTATGAGGAGACGGTGGAGTTTTGACCCTGGGAAGGAGGCTGTTGCTGAGGATATAAGGAGCTGCCCGAGGTGCCGATAGCTGGAGGAGAGAGAACGATGGCGGAGAGATAAACTCTGGTGATGAGTTACAGTATGGAAAGGTAGTAGTGAGATAGAAGGGTACAGATTGGAAGGATGCCAATGTTTCTGATTCAAAAAGTTGAAAAGACCTTCATTACAGAATTCTTCAAATACATATAAAGCAGAGAGACTAGTATAGCATGCCCTCATATATTTATTTCTCAGTTATTATACACACACATACACACACTACACACATATACACACATACATCACTACACACACACAGACACACACACAGACACACACACAGACACACACACACACACACACACACACACACACACACACACACACACACACACATTCAGTTTCTTCAGTCCTTGGGTCCTGCATGGAATACTTCAATGCAGAAAGCAGATCTCCCATTGTTTCTTCAAAGATCCTGAAGTAGCTATCTGTAAGAGATAATAAATTTTAAAACACAGACCTGTAACATCCTCAACATACCTAAAAGTTAACTTTAATTCCTAAGGATCACCCCAAATAGTCATTCAAAGGGTCTCAAGACAGCTTTCTGAGGTTGATTTGTTAAGATTAGGCTAGAAGCAAATTCCACACACTGCGTCGGTTGTTATGATCCAAGCTTCTGTGATTGCACCCCAGTGGTACCATCTATCATGATCTGCTAGCAAATTGGTAGTTAGGTCCTGATGTCACCTTCTCCCTAGAAGAGGAAATCTCTAATGAGATGGAGCTTACTGGAGAACACCAGACAGCCAGTGCTGCGGCAAATGACGCAGGAGTGGGTAAGGGCTTGGGAAGGGCTGTTAATTTTGCACACAGTGGTTCTTTAGGGGTGTGTTTGTTTCCCCTGTGGTGCACCGCTGTCATCATCTTTAGGGAAATGCTTTGGGAGAAATGGAATGCAGAGCATCCAAGTGCTTTGGAAAGCCGCCTGGGTCTACATCTTTATCAGATCCATGAAAGACTTGTGCCTTTCAACAGGAGTGCTTGCTCATCCTCTATAGGGGCATGAAGAAGATCCATGCCTTGGGGACACTAAGGATGGAGCACGTCCTTCTAAATCAGGTGTTGGAAACAACCCCCAGTGCAATAAGAGATGATTAGCCCATGTGACTTGTTCCTTGTGACTGGATTGATGGAGAAGAATTTTATTTTTTTTTTTTTTATCACCAGAGGGCCCTAGTCTATGGTAAGTTCAGCCTTTTCCTGCTCTATGTACACAACATATCCAGAAGGCCCTAAGTAGATAAAGCTCCTCCATCAAGGACTTCCTGGCTTCCAGAAACATGAAGAAAATAGTGCTAATCTAGTGTTCATAAATGCCCCAGTCTGGCAGAGTAGCAGAAAATAAAATAGCACAGGACCTTGAAGGGTGACAGAGTTGAGTCAGAGTTCCACGTGATGGAGGGAAGGCAGCTTAAGGGATGAATTTGTCATTATGTAAAACCCCAGTTTCCCTACTGTCATCTGCTCCTAAGAGGAATTAGCTGCCGCCTTTGAAGAACCAGCATAGACAATGTAACTCTGCTTTCCTGTTCAGGTATTGTCCCCTCAGAGACTGTTAAACTGAAATCAGCACACAGCATGCACCAGCTCCTGCTGTTTGTCTGCTTTCCGTCCCCACGTAGTTTGGTTTCATCTGAAGGGTCTTTCCAGAGAGGGAATTGAGCAGCTCGGCTATTGTAGATCCACTACTTCCACCATGAGACCCAAGGAAATCCTTGACTCATCTGGAAGAACCTCATTTTCATTTAACCAACACTTATATAAAACTTGCTTTTCCCAGACCCCTTTCTAAATGTTATCTATAATAGCTTGTTATAGCAACCGTTTAGATGAGTTTCCACACTTATCTCCATTTTACAGACAAGTAAACTGAGGCAAAGAGAGGTCAAGTGACTTGCTCGAGGAAGGTTGGTAAGTTGCAGAGGCTTTGAACCTGCCTTCCTGCGAGTGTGCTTAAAGATACCGCAGTCGCTAGGAGCATGACGGTGGAGCTTAGAGTCTGCCAAGGAGTTAAGTGCGCTCATCTGGGATATGACCATGGTTGAGTCCCGGCTTTTTCACTCCGTTACGGTAGAATAAGAACAGGCCATTGACGTCTTGGAGTGCCGGTTTCCTTCTGAGTAAAGTGGGAATTACAACACCTGTCTCACCAAGTTGTTGAGAGGATGCGGTGGAGTCTTTATCAAAAGCACCTGGCAGAGTTCCTGAGGAGCAATAAATCCTTCAGAAAGATGGTTGCTCTGACCTACAGTAGTATCATTCTGAAGAAAGTTGATGATACGGCACATGGCAGACAGGGCCAGGCACCTCATTTCTTGGCTCAGTCGGATGAGAGCAGTTGGCCTGCCTGCAGAATAATTTACAATACCAATCTTCACTATTCTCTCATTCTTTTTAGCACAGTAGGGACACAGACAGAAAAGGGTTGGTTAACAGTGTAAACTCACATGTGCCAAGTTAAAGAAATGCTTTAACACACAGTGCCCGGAGGGGTGGTGAGTCAATGGTCATCACCCAAAGAACCAGTCATGGACTAACTCTTTCTACCTCTACCCCTGTTGGCGTCACTTTGGTGGTAGAAGCATTTACACTACTAAAATCAACACAGGCTAGGTCTTCTCTTTACTTCCCCGGAGAGGTGACTGTCATTCACCACTGAGTAGGACAGTGTCGTCGCTGTTCACTGGGTAGGTGCTTTGGGATGGCTAGTATTAATTGTCAGTTTCACAGAATCTAGCAACACCCTGGGAGATGGACCTTAGGCAGACCTGTGGGGGATTATCTCTTTTGCCATTTAATTGAGGTGGGAAGAGCTGCCCATGGTGTGTGGGGCCTCTCCCAGGCTGAGTGACTCTGCACTGGATGCGATGGAGAAGGGGAGCTGACCGCCAGCACACATTCATCTCTCGCTTTCTGCTGTGGATGCCATGTGACCAGCGTCCCAAGCTCCTCTTATGACCTCTGAAATGTGGATCTGTAACCTTATACCACGGGCTGAAATAAACCCTTTTTTGTCCTACTTTTGTTTCTGTTGCTATGATAAAAGACCTAAACAAAAAGAAACTTATGGAGAAAGGGCTATTTTAATTCACAACTCCAGGCTTTATCCCATCATGGCAAGGAAGTCACAAGAGCAGGAATCTGAGACATCTGGTCACATTGTCATATCACATCCACACTCAAGAACAGCAGAGCAATGCATGCGTGCTAACTTGCATGCAAATGTGCGGCTCTATTTCTCCATTCTCTTTTTAAAAAGCTTTTAATTTTTTATTATTTTTATGTGTCCGAGGGTGTACACGTGTATGTGCATGCAGTACCTGAGGGGGCCAGAAGATGGAGTAGGGTCCCCTGGAACTGAGTTACAGACAGATGTGAGCTGCTCTGTGGTTGCTGGTATGGAACCTGGGTCCTCTGTAAGAGTAACAAGTACTTTTGGCTTCTGAGACACCTCTCCAGCTCCTACTTTTCGACTCTTATACAGTTTAGGACCCACTGAATAGGATGTGTGCCACCCACAGTGGGCTGGGTTTTTTCACACCCATTAACTTAAGACAGTCCCCATAGACATGCCCACAGGCCAGTCCAATGTAGACAGCCCCTTACTGAAACTCTCTTCTCACATGGTTCTGGGTTGTATCAAGTTGAAAGTTCAAAGTGACCCCCCCCACACACACATACCTTATGGTGCTCTTGTCAGAGCGTTCTAGTGTAAGGACAGGAAAGAAGCTTAAGACAGGTTGCTTAGGATATCTTGATCCCCGCGACATGGCTGCTGTTATTCTCTCTATTTGTCAGCAGGAAATGGAGACACAAAGGAGCAAAGTCCATTGGTGCAAATAGAAGAGTCAGATTGAAGATCAGGATCTCGGTCTCTAGACCTGAACTCTTCACAGCTGCAAGTTCTGGCTGGTGCTGCTATAGCTCAGCATTTGGAGACGCAAGAGGCTGATACACAGGGGCCTCCAGGAGGAAGAAAATTAACAGATTCATTACTTCATATAGGCACTGAGTCAAAAGACCTTTTTGAGTCCTTATTATATAATATACTGTCAGGAAGAGATTAAAAATGACAGAAGGAGCTGGAGATATGTAAAGCTTGCACACGGACACACCCATTCCCCTCCCGACTCCCACTCCCATCGCACAGCTGTGAACTGCTCAAAAGCACAGACTATGCCTGGCTAGGAGCGTGTGAGCTGGCACATAATAGTTGTCAAATAAATGGATGAAGAAAGGCTGCTGGGTGGGGAGTGTGCTGTTTTGCATGTGGTGTTCTTCCTTCAGCACGAGAGAGGCTGTTCGGTCTTGTAGTCACCGTGGGCTCCTGTTCTGCAGGCCTAGTCTTTCTCTGTGTGGTGATTTCTTGAGGAGTTCAGCTCCTGAGCTGGAAGGGCAAAACCCCAGCTCTTGTCTCCAGACTGAGAGTGAGAACTCGAGGCAAAACCAACCTATGAGAGAACATTTGGAACATACACTCTGTTGGAAACAGAGTCCAAGCTGCCTCATAAGGGGGAAGCTAGGAGACGGAGAGAGGGCGAATACCAGGCTCAAGGGTCAGTGATGTTACAGCAGAACGAGTGCAGACAAATGCAATGAATGCTCGTCCGATTTAAGGGCCAAGCAGGGAACTCTTTCAAATTAAAGGTAGCGCCTCATTTGGTGTGAAATGCGCTAGAGTCTAAATCAGCGGTTCTCAATCTGTGGGTCCCGGCCCCGAGGTGTTGCATATCAGAGCTCCTGCATATTAGATATTTACATTATGATACATAACAGTAACAATATTACAGTTATGAAGTCACAACGAAAGAATTTTATGGCTTGGGGTTACCACGACACGAGGAACTGTATTAAAGGGTCTCAGCGTCAGGAAGGTTGAGAATCACTGTTCTAGAGAGACCTGAGATATGGAAGTTCTAAGCCTAGCTCTGTTTCCTTCCCTCTGGGACTTCTCATTCTTGATCTAAGGCATTGAATTAGATGAGAGCCCCACCCTCCACCCTCATTTTCCCCAGCAGGATGCTTCTTTCAAATGATCCTCACACGAGGACATTTTGGAAGTTTTTTCCAAGCACTTCACTGCTGTAGCCCTGCTGAGCATCGTGGATGAAAAGCTCCTTCAGCTTCTGTGTCCTTATGATTCCTCCTTCTTATTTTATCCCTGGGATGAATCAGATGTTCAGAGATTGACTCAAACAGGAGCTGAGGAAAAGATCCACAATCAAAAGTCTTCTCATTTATGACCAGGACACCAGAGTCCAAATGAGATGGTATCCTGGGTATCCAGGCTCACAGAACCAGTCACACTTGCACATATCTTAGAGAACAATAATAAAATACCCAAACTTTGCAGTGCCTGGTAATTGTAGAAAACATAGAAAAAAAACAAGCAAGCAATGTATTTTACATGTATAGCTATTATAATGATTCAGGTATGTGATACATTCATATGTATATATATATATTTTACAAATCTCTGTCTATTTGCGATGTTCTTCCTTCTATTTCAAGTGCTCTTTTGAATCCGCCAACAACAAGATCTTTATTTTCCGTTTTGCCACTTGTTCTAGCCTCTCTGTGACAGCCGTCTACTCTGACACTAAAGCTGAAGGACACAGTTCCTAAGTTGACCTGTCTGCTGAGTGTGGACCACTGAAGCAGTATGCAGTTGGAAAAGACATTTGTTTTTGAGGTGCATGGTGGGAGTGCGAGGTGCAGATGCTAAGTAAGGCCCAGATTTTTGACTGGTCTATAAGGAGTCAGGAGTGGTACAGCCAGCCAGCGAGACTGCAAACCTGCAGCTGACAGCTCTCCGAAGAGTAGCAACAGGAGGCCCTCAGACAAGAGGTCTAGTGTTAGGGAAGGCGTCTTGAGAAGGCCGGTCCCTCACTGGCCTGCTTGTATGCAGCTATCCCTAAGCTTGCACACAACGTTGCCTCCAGATCCCTCATATCTCCACTTAAAAATGTTCATAAAACATTTTTTAGAGTTGTTCAGTTGCACCTCACTGGAACCCTTAATTTATTAAAAACGAAATGTGGAGCTTCTTAAATGTAATAGTAAGTTCCAGAGGTTGCTGGTGTCTCTAAAACATACTTAGAGCGCCAAGTGAAAAGTATAGTTTAGGAAAAATCACATAGGGATGCCAAAAAGGCAGCCATGTCCAGAGCCCTTTGTTTTCCAAAGATTTCAGAATTCCTTTCCATAAATCATTTCTTAAGAGAAAACCACCTTCTTTTGTCCTGTTGGTGGCCACTAGGAGCAGAAGCATACCCTGGCCCTTGGAGTGGAGAGCTGTGTTTTCTTATGCAAATAACCAGTGCCTCCACCAGCCAATTGCAGGCATCTCATTTGCATAATGCCTGGCCTCTTGAAAGATGGGCAGTTAAACCAAACGGTTTTTGAAATTCTTTTGTGGACAGGGCTGCCTCTGCACTTAATGCTGAAAACTGAAGGGAGATGCGGAGAGGGAGAGGCAGTGACTAAGCAGTCTCTTTAGATCCTGCCTCTGTAATTATCTGTGGAATTAAGCTGCAGAAACACATTAACTCATCAGAAACAGAATTATGAGAATTCTTAAGGGCAGCTCCAGACTCAATGCATAGTACTCACTGGAGTCATTATTGTTAGGAAGGGTACTATTAATTTTTTTTTGAGAAAATAAATTCTTAGCCATTGCCTACTTTGGACATACAGGAGGAGACAAAGCAAGGCCATACTTTTATTTTTTAAGGAAGAAAAAAGAAATTTAGAAATGTAATTCTGCTCTGACTTCTAAGGGAATTCCTATGCCAGGCATTTTATATATAAATGGATTATATGTCACCTATGCAAAATGAAACACAAACCAAACCAAAGAGCTATGAATGTCCTAAGTGCAGAAAATAATATATAATTTATGATACTTTAAATCTCATTAAAAACACTAGCTTTTGTAGCTTCCTAGCAACCAATCCTCAGGAGTCTCTCTGTAAAGAGGTTGGCTCTCCCCAAGCTCCGGGTCCAAAGCTGTAATAAATGAAGTCCATATGGTGAGTACATGGCGGGTCCCCGTGTGCAGACCATTTGCCCGGGTGTTCTCAAAAGCCTCACATGATAGCTTATAATTTGCTAATCCAATATAATAAACATGAAAGCACTTTGTTAAACTAATGTTCGGGGTCTAAATTAAACCAGCCAAGGCCAGAGAGTTAGAGAGAAGCTTGAAGGTTCCTAATTGCAGCCCCGACTCCGGGGTTCCAGAAAGTGGTACTGGGGCAGATATGAGCATCCATCCTCTTTCACTGCCCATCCCTAACCGTCCTGAGGCGTCAACAGAGACAGTGTTTCTCTGTGCCCACTTGTCAGATGAACATACTGAGGAAGAGAAGTCTTTGTGGAACTAGGCAGAGTCTGGACTGGATGACCGGGTATCCCCAAAGAACTTCCCTTGTGCCTTGTGCTGATCCCCAGTTAAGGTTCCAGGCACGCCGTCAGCTGAGACTGTCAAGCAGGGGAAGGATTATCAGTGGCAGATGCTTGCCCGCTCTGGACGGCATCCCTAGCACAGCAAGGAGCAACAGTGACAGAGAAGGCTCAGCCAGTGAGGTTTTAGGCTTTCTAGTAAAGCAAGGAAATAAAGTTTTAAAATGAAAATACTTTGAGAGTATCTTCTTTCCATTTTTTTTTTTTTAAATAGTAAAACGACCTTTGTGAAGTGAAGCCAACTGTCACTGCTCTTTGTATGTCTTTACTGGAAGTAAACATTGATAATCTAGCTTAAATTTGGAAAGCTTTGGGAAATTTAGTGGTTGCTAGAAAACTTGGTGTCAGCCCTCATTTATTTTTTTAACAAGTAGGAAGAAAGTGAGGCACATTCATCTGGCATGGCACAGTGAGAAGGTGCCACAGCCAGTTGAGAGCCTGGGTCCAGGAAGGGATACATAAGCAACATAGGTGATATTTTAGAGGGAAAATCTAGTCTTAAGTGGGCTTTCGCTCCAGTTTCTGAAGGAATTTACAATGCAACTGCTTTGTTTGTAATGAGATTATAGGCCAGAGCAGCAAAACAAAGTAGAAACCCAATCAGGGAGAAGTAAACATGCAAATGAACACAAATTAGTAATCGTTCTTTAGGAGCCGTGGACATCTAGAACCTTCGTCAGGAAGGGGCCAGGGTGGTTGCCCTGACCCTTTAGTATTGGAGGCGGCCATGCCATCCCTTGTAGGGAACAAGGGTCTCCAGGATTGTTGGTCAGATAGCACTGAGAGGCGCAGCTATGAACCTAATGTCTATCTAAATGGAACAGCTATGTTTTCCTCAGTCTAGAGGCCCTACTGTTGAAAAGAGGCTCCGTGGGGACTATGAGCCTAGAAGGTTCCTGAACATTCTACAGTTGTTTAAAGTTCAGGTGAATGATCAATTGCTAATAAGGGCTCCAGCTACCAAGACACCAGTCTTAGATAAGTGGTATGAGCTGCGTGGCCTGGGTCCAACCATGTCCCCACTCCAGCCTTCAATTTTTCTGTCTCAGAAGTGCAAGTGTCAGAGTGGGTCACGGTGTCATTTCTTAGTATGTAATTCCCTCTTCAGTCACCTGGGAACCATTTCTTCCCCCTTGCTATCTAGATTGTGTGGAGCTGACCACTCTCCTTCTCTCCCTCCAGAGGGTGGGCCCATGGTCAAGAAAGATTAGTACCAGAGGTTCAGGGTTGGGCGCAGAAACCAAACCAAGTCTCAGAGAGTCAAGAGAAGCATGGGAGGGAGGAATATTTACCTAAACCACAACATTTGAGTAACCAAATTCTGACTTGATTGGGCTGTCAATACTTAAAAGGATGTGGGCATGTCCAGCTCGCAGCCTGGGGGCCAAAGGCAGCCAAGGACAGCTCCCTAATACAATGCTGTAAACTTCAATCATTAGAAAATGTTTTGCTTTTTTTAGATTTCTCTTTCATAGCTTCATTGCCTAGTTTTTGAATATAGGCTTTAGGCTTTGTAGATGACAATGTCATGTCATGACGTAAAAGGATGTCATGTCAGGCTGTGGGTGATAGGTAAACAGGTAAGTTTGTATGTAGATAGATAGGTGAAGAGAGCCCGGGTTATAGCCCACACCAGGTAGTTTCTTTTGTCCTCAGACTCAATGGACCTAAAGGTGTCAGTCAGTCTCTAGATATTATTAAGACCCAGGGTTACTCTGGCCCTTTGAACTCTGACATCATCCGTGTCGACCTCTGTGGTACTAGTACCTTGAGGAGGCAGGATGGCTGTCAGATGGGTGCAAAAGATGCAGGCTTGAATCTCACAGATACCTATCTTACACACACACTTAAATACCCTACTTATTTCCCAATTACGAAAGCCTGTAATCAGGCTGTGTACAAATCTCTGCATTAATCATAGTGGTCACAGGAAGGTGACATTGTGATTGACCAGGTCTAACTCTTTCTCAGCGTTATCGTTGAAGATGATGCTGCAGGGGAACACTGAAGTCACTCTGAATCCTTAAACAGAAGTATTTAAAGTGAAGAATTGGTTACACAGGTCGGGGTGGTGAAGTCACTCTGAACTTAGCAGCAGCAGAATGTGGTGGCTAATGTCACTCAGTGAAGGGTCACAGGGAGGAAGGAGCCAAGTGTACCTGGTAGGAACAGAAGTCAAAGTAGATCATGTGTGGGAGGAGCGGAAGCCACAGGGAAGATTTACTCCAGAGACATGACCCAAGGCGGAGAGGGAGGGCAAAACCCCTCTTCCATCCTTGCTTCACACTCCAGCTCACTGGTTTGATCCACCCAGAAATCCCATGGACACAAGAACCCGGGAGTTACAGTGAGATCAACTTTCTTGGAAAGTAGAGTAAAATAAGGGATGACAAGAAATCCAAAGAGATAGCACAGTCCTATAGGAAAGAGGAGCAGGGTGCAGAGAATCCAGGAACATTGACATACTTACTGTTATCGCTGATGTTTGTCCATACACAATCAGATCTGGGATGAGGGATACAAAGTGACGTCTGTGTGTGTCTGAGGACCAGTGGACATAAGGAGAACCTGTCAGATTCAGAGCTCTGAGGATAATAATGTGGATCCTCTGTGGTTTTCATTAGTTCTGTTGCTAAGAACACAACACCACGGGCTACGTTAACACACAGCTTTCTTGCTGGCAGAGTTCCGGGCATCTCAGGAAAGTATGAGTGTGTGTGTGTATGTGTGTGTGTGTGTGCATACATGTGTTTTCTCTCTTTTTATAAAACCCTCAAAGTTCAATCATGGGATCCACTCATTCCACCTAATAACATTATCTAACCCTAACCCTCATGACATTATTCCAATCACAAAGGTTTCACCTATAAAACCACACTCAGATAAAGTTCCCACCCTCTTAATACTTCACAGTGGGATTAACTTTCAACACTCAAAGCCTTGGGGGACGTAGAGTCATGGCCCAGCATAGTGCCATGTGGAGAAAACCAGCCTGGAGAAGAGCAGACCTGGGAGGGTATCAGAGGCATCTGGGGCTCGAGCACAGAAAGCAGCCGCGCAGGCTGGACTTGAGTTTCCTCTCCCCTCATGTTCCCTTGCTGCCCCGACACTCATGCTTTGGTTATTGTTCTATTTCTATTTGGCGTCAATGTGAAGAAGAGGTGACTCCATTTCTCCAGAGCAATGGCGTTGGTAAAGGAACTGGGGGTGTTGGTCCACGCCCTGATAGGAGATCACCTACAAGTGGTTGTCTTGAGTGTTTGTGGTTACAGAGGGAGATACAGAAAGAGAACAGCCGCTGAGCTTAGATGTCCCTCTGCCTTTCAGCCAGGGAAGCTGAGGATGTGTTTCAGCTTAACTGCAACTTTACTTCAATATCATGTTTGAAGTGTTTTTATTTATATATTTATTATTATTATTATTATTGCTACAATGCTGGGGTTTTGTGTGAGTCCTTCCTGGGGAGATGGACAGACATCTACTCACTCAGACAAGTCTCCAATAACAGACCAAATATATGATTTCACCCAAGTCAGCCTTGACCTGGCCTTCCCCATCCATGAAAGAACTTAATGGGTGTGATCTCTTGCAGGCGACCAAAAGTGCTGGGTCTAAGAGGATAGCGTTCTGAAACACTGGTGCAATGAACTGATTTTTTAAAAAAAAAACAAAAGTTTAATAAGTTATTTGGTAAATTAATAAAATGAGCCTGACTTTGGTATCCCGTGGAGCCAATCTCAAGACAAGAATAAATGCCTTGTTTAAATTAGTGCCCGGGCATCTAACACACTGTCTGTGGAGTGCTTCGGGAAAATGTCCCATGGAGACAAGACATTGATCTCCAGCAGGCAGGAGTTAGTCTTGTCCTAACAGACATGGGGAAACTATGAATTATGACGATTACTGCTGTGCTAGGATGGACGTCCAGCTGGACTGGGCTGAAGTGAAGAAGGAGTTTACCATAAAGGATGCTCGCGTGCCTCTTGCAGCTCACAGGCAGACCACGTCTGGGCCTAAGAAGCCCGAGAACAGAGCCCCAACATGGTGCTTGGCTTCTGTGCATGGATTCGCCCCTTCTGCTCACAGCAGGAACATCTCCTTGAAGACAACATTTAAAATTTTTCCATTATCTTGTGCTGGCCATGTTTTGAACCTGAAATTGAAAGCCCCAGAGAAGGACTCTGGTTGGCTAGCTTGTTTAGATCTTCTGAACCAATCAGCTGGTTCTGGGGAAGGACATAAGTCCAAAATGTGGCTCTTTCCATGATGACCTCAGGATGGAATTAACCCAGGTTTTGAAGGTGAGGTAATCAGGAATCTAGGCAGATGAAGCAGTTCGGCCACCAAGAATGACAGCTTACTTTCTTACACACTCATCCCAGGCCCTTCCTTATTTGTGGTGTAATAAATTAGCCCCATTAGAAGCTTGCGGCAAACTCCATTGTTATCTCCTAGCTCTTCGGGTTTTCCTGGTGCGGCATGGCTTGTTTCTCAGCTCAGAGTGTTAGCCTGAGCTGAGGGTGCCAAGTTTGTTCTCAGCTTGAACTGGAGATTTACTTCCACGTTTGATCCTTGGGCCAGGACAGGATTTAGTTCTTGAGGTTGCAGGATGGAAAGCCCCATTTCCCTGTAAAGGTTCACTAACGGCTGCATTCCTAGCTATGTGGCCCTCTCCATCCTCAAACTTAGCAACAGAGAACAGAGAATGCATCCCTTTTTGCTTCCATGTCTCTCGCTAAAAAAAGTTCCACCCTGCCCATTTTTAATAGGTCACCTTCTTAGATCAGGCCCACTAAGGATCATATGCACAAGGGCAAAGTCCCTTTATATGTCTGATCTCATTTTGGGTGCTGGCTGCCCATGAGCTCTGAGGCCACCCACCCGACTGGTTGGTTCACTTAAATCCAGAGGTTTTCCTAACATTCTGTTCAATAATTAACTAGAGTGACTTAGAGAACTCAGTATTACACATATGATTATAGCTTTATTACAAAAGATAGATGGAGTACGACATCCAGTAGGAAGTATAGAGCCTCTATATCCTCTCCCTACTGGGGTCAAGAGTACACCTTTTCCCAGGCACATGTGTGCATTCAGCTTCCAGAAAGATCCGTGTTGGTACCAAGTCCAGCATTTTTGAAGAGTCCTCTGACAGTAACAATTGGTTACATCACTGACCATGTGATTGAGGTCAGTCTCCTTCAGCTCTTTCCTGTTTCCCGGAGATCTAAAGTTCCTCACTGCTCCAAAGCTCCACACTTTGAGTCCTGTACTTGGTCTGCCCACCCCATCTGGAAGCAGTATTGAGGCCCATCAGTCACCTCATTGCACAGCAGAGACATTTCTTACCTGAAGAAGCCCTAAGAGGCTTTAGAAAAGTCTCAGCAAGGAACCCAAGACAAAGTAGTAAAGTCCTTCCTTATATCCCAGGGTTATTGTAGGATCCCTCCTGCCCACTTCTTCTGCTGCAGCATCTTTGCCTCTTGAAATCCTTCAAAGCCCCGTCCCAGGTGTGTCTCTTTCAGCCTTTCCCCTTCCTGTCTCCTGAATCTGCTGTGCCTCACCTTCAGACTGCCACCAAGGTTTGTATGGCCATTACCTCTATTACAGAAATCCCCATCCTTGCTGCAAGTTTTCCTCTGTGAATGTATTTTAAATTGCATGAAAATATCAACTTCATTGATTTAAATATAGACGGCACTCTAAGTATGCTCACGTAATGAAGCGAAATGTAATTATATGAGATGTAGGTTAGGACATCAACTGCGTGGAGCTGAGGCTGCAAGCATAGTCACTAGCTGGTAACCTGGGCTCAAGCTGATTTGGGTCATGCACACCCCCTTTTCTAATAATGCACTCTGCAGCCTATCTCCTCCTGTATATACCAAACTCTCTCTCTCTCTCTCTCTCTCTCTCTCTGGACAACACACCTAGCAACCTGTTAGTTAGCAACCTGGGGACCACCCCATCTGCATCAGTTACACATGCTTTACTCTTTGGACAATGGAAGAATTTTTCATCTCTTAATGCCTTTCAAACTTAGACAGTTTCTATTAAAATATATTCCCAATGTATCTGGGAATGAAGAATAGAAAGATTGATATGGCTTGACCTGGTTTTGGGTGCAGGAGTAGTAAGGCAAACCACATTCTTCAAGTGGGCTTTTGGGGGGGAAATCCACTATTTACCAAGTTATGCCTATGCATAATGGGGAGGGCAGATGATTAAAATCAAATGCATCATGGGAAAGGACATACACAGAAGGAAAAATAATTACATGACCTAATCTGTCAATCAAAATAGAGAACCACTAAAACTTTACCCCTTGGTAACCAGTTTCTCCTTCCCTTAGAGTTCATGAAAACAGTCCAGGCTGGAGCTGGGGCCTTTGAGTATTGTCAAACTTGTGGCCTGCTGCTCTCCCATGGTGTATTCTGATCTCTTCTATTGTTTGCTTTAAATAAAGTTTTCTTGCCACATTGCAATCTTCCTGAGTTTTTATGTCAATTCCTTGAATGAGGGGCTAAGAATCTGGAGACAGCTGCCCTTGGCCCTGCCCCTGACCACTGCTAACAAAACCACCCTTTAAAGTGTTGGGAAACTGTCATGGCAACAGGACAGTGCACTACGTATTTTTTCAAATTTGTTTTCATTCATCGCTATAAAATATATGCTATGAAAATCTTAGGGGAAGCCTAGGAATCTGAGGAGATCTGTAAGCCCCTTCATTGGTTTCTTAGGGAAAAAACGAATTGTCCCAAATCCCAAGACATTGAAAAACAGGGCGTCAAGCAAAAGGTAGAAAACTTCAGAATGGTTAATACCTGTGTATACACTCATACCAAATTGTGTGGACACTGATATCAGATTGATTATCAGGAGGGCAGAAGGTATCTTGGGCTTGTAGACTCTGGGGAAGTCCAGTAGGTTCCCAGGAATGGCTGTGATCTCATCAGGGCAGATAGACAAGATCATATCTAAAAGCATTTGGAAGAGACCCTAGTGCTGTCTCCCATTAGTCCTCTTCTCCTCCTTCCCCCCTCTCCCTTCTTTCTCTCCCCTTCCCCGTCTTCATATCTGTCTTTCCTTGACAGGGTCTCCCTATGTAGCCCAGGCTGGCCTTGAACTTGAAATCCTCCTCCCTCAAGCTCCACAGTGCTGTGTTTGCAGGCACGCTCTGTCCAGGAAATAAAGAACAGAGTTTCCTCCATAATGTGGTTGTTTGCCAATGGTCACCGCCTTTAGCTTCTCTTTGATTCTTGCTCTCTCTCCTCCCTGACACTGTGTGCTTTCTACCCACTTAATTTCCATCTTCAGAAGTGATTTAATTTACTCGAACTTAACCGTGTTCTAGTCAAATAAAAGATCAAATCAAGCAGACATCTCCTGCCCCCAGCAGCTGGAAACAAGCTCACAGTTTCAGATTTGCCTCTTGGGGACCTTGGCAATGCCACTAGCTCTCACTGAAGCCATCAGTGTGTCACTGTGTTTGCTGCACACTGGAACACGTTGATGTCTTTCCAATTGTACGCTTTGGGGACTCTAGTGTTGAAGCTGTAGCCCTCTAACCAGAACGGATCATGGCTTCTTCAAGCCTTTCCTCTTCCTCATGTGTACTTACAGTAGGTAGTTCTAGAAAGTTCCTCTCCATCCATCCTCCTTTGTTTCTCTGTAAGTCTGTTTTCTCTTTTCATTCCGAGGTATTTTGCTCGGTGTACCTTTACAGAGTCCAGGGTGTCTAATTGACAAATTATGTTGTGCTTTTGGTGGCTTTAAGTAATCATTTGAAATAAATAAGATCATAATTATCAGTTTTCATTTACCCATTTATTAAGTAACAATGTTCACACTGAGCGGTTTGATTTTGTGTTCTAATAAGGCACTCTCTACATGATGACAGATGGTGTTTCATTTTGCCGACACTGTGCTCAAGTGCTTTGAGTTGTGATGTGTTTGATTTTATTAGAGATCAGATTTAACACATGCATGCTACATAACTGCAATCGCATTCCCATTTCTCATCTGTAGGAGAAAATGAAACTGTGATGAAATGTAATATACTTACCCTCAGGCTGAGCCAGTGGGACCAGGACTTGCAACATAATAAATCTAATGGATATTACACTACAGGACCCTGGAAATTTACTGTTATTATGTTCAGGGAAGGAACTCGCTTCTGTAAAACTCACTTTTATTTCACTGGCATTGGTGCAGTTTCACATTATTTAACTGTTGTGTCCCAATAGCAGAGATGGTATTTCTGGTCCTGAAAAGAAAACTTGCTTTTCAAAGAACACAGGGGTGCGGGAACCCGGAGGAGAGAGCTAAGGGAAAGCCAATGGCAGAGCCAAAAAAAATTGGATCTATCAAATGCAAATTATAACCATGGCATGTCATTAACAATGGATTGTTGGGATTGTCAAATTAAGCCTCATTTAGCCACACTGTCAGCGTGGCACCCACTGGAGGAAGACACATCCCTAAAAGCTTCCACTATGAGACTGAGAGTTTATATTCTCTGCCTTCCCCACTGCCACCCCCCGGGGAAAGGAAACCCAGTTAATTACACATCTAGTTATTGATGTGCCTGTCGATAGAGCTTCTCCCTAATGAAGCCACTGCCAAGTGGAATTCCAAAAGGTGGAAGAAACCTTAGGTGACTCTGGGGTGGCTTTAGGGGAAGCGGAAGCAATCGAATCGGCCCCATCTCCCTGGAAAAGCCTCCAGCCTCCACCTGCCATGACACAATGGAGGTGCTTACCTCTCACCCACCTGTGTGTCCTAAGAGACTGTCCCTGCTTGCCACGCCCATTCCCAAAGCCTGGTAACGTCCATTGCGGGCATTCACACCCTTCCTCATTCAGTGCAGACCTCACAGTTCCTTAGACCAGTGGCTCTTTCTAACCCAGCAATTCTTTAATACAGTGCCTTGGGTTGTGGTGACCCCCAACCATAAAGCTACTTCACTTGCTACTTCATAATTGCAATTTGCTACTGTTATGAATTGTAATGTAAATGTCTGATATGCAGGATATTTGATATGTGACCCCCCATGAAAGGGTCATTTGACCCAAAGGGGTTGTGACCTACAGGTTGAGAAGCACTGCCTTAGACTGGTGGGCTCTTTTCATTGCTCTTGTTTCTCTAGTGTAGAGTTCTTTTCTTCACAGCAATAGAAACTTAGTTGTTCAGGCAGATACGCAAGCTTCAGTGTCTGTGGCTTGGCACAGATGAAATTAGAAATTAGTTTGTAGGATGGTCCCCTCTGACCTGGTCTCTATTTACATGTGCAGATTCAAACCTTCACTGTTTTTGGTTCTTTTCAGTGGATACTAATTGGACAAAACAATGGTTGTCATCATTACATGTTCTTACATGTATTCATTGTTCTTTGATCATATTTACCTCCCATCATCCTTTCAGGTCCCTCTCTGTTGGTCCCAAATCCAAATAGTTCCCCTTCTACCCGTGTGCTTTTTTTTTTTTTAAAATCTATACTCTGCATATTTTTCTTTCTGAGTCTAGCATATTTTACTTACCACTATAATTGCCAATTCCACCAAATTTCTGTAAATGACCTAATTTTATTATTTATGGCTATCCATTATATATTATGTATAATTATATATCTACATACATAAATAATACCTTTAAAATCTATTCATCAGTTGATGGGCAACTAGGCTGACTCTGCAACTTGACTATTTATCTAAGTACTGGATTTTGAGATGAGGCTATGAGAGGAGAGGAAGTGAATTTGTCTGTCTCTGTGGATTCAGGTTCAGAATTTCTGTAGGAAGATTTCTGAGTACTTCAGTACATGTCAGAGGCAATGGGAAGAGCCAGTAAGTTGGTCCCTGTCATTACCACATTTCGTTTTGGATAAGATAATCTCATAACAATTGTGGGTTTTGTTTATTTGGTTTTGTTTTTGTTTTTGTTTGTTTGTTTTTTGAGACATTGTTTCTCTGTGTTACAGCCCTAATTGTCCTGGAACTATCTCTGTAGACCAGGCTGGTCTTGAACTCACAGAGATTCACCTGTCTCTGCCTCTTGAGTCTGGGATTAAAGGTGTATGCCACCACAACCCGGCTTCTCATAGTAATTCTGACAGGAAGGTGTGGTCTGTAGTATGACTGGAATAGGAGCAGGGAGCAGAACCCAGAAGAGGAGGGCACTTTAGAAAACCACAATAATACCCAACTGTAGCAGGTGTCACCTTCCCTATCATGCCCCCTTCTGAGCCATATGCCTTACAGAATTAATAAAGAAGCTAATATTTTAGTGCTGTGAAATATGAATGTTATCAGTTGTGGGTGTAGCTCAGCAGGAGGTGCATGCCCAGTATGGTCAAGGTCGGGGGTTCAATCTCTGACAACCACAGAATGTAAAAGGGAAGTTATGTGGAGCAATCCCCACAACTGAGTAGTTGAACCAGGCCTTTTATTGGACTCTGCTCATAGTCCAAGCATGCAGGAGTTCTTTTGAACTGCTCTATAAAAGAAGAATTTGAACGTATCTGGATACTTTGTTTACATGACCCAAAACACATGATTCTCATTTAGGCTTGTTGTATGGGACTATCCTCTGAGCCAAACTGCCACCATCTTCAGGAGTTCATCTGGGTTTAATTGTCTAGTGACATTCCCTCTTGGATGGAGGGGCTGATGAAGGTAACAGATCCCACCTGCATATACAACTACCCCTTCCAACGAGTTATATGCAATTCTGCCTTAACCTCGCACCGTCTCAGTATCTCTAGGAAAGGCTAGCTGCTGCAGGGTACAGATGGGGAAGGATAGGGGCTCCTTTCACACAGCTGTGGGGGAGTCATTCATGCTGGGTACTGATCTTCCAGTATGGCTGCTTCTACGTCAACAGTTCCTACCATAATCCTCTACCCATTGCTCTTCTAAGTAAGCCCAACAAGCTTACTGGTTACTTTCATGGAATTGAATCTTGGTTTGTATTTCTTTTGGACAGGAGGAGAAGGAGGGTAGGTGTCTCAGTTAGGGTTTCTATTGCTGTGAAGAGACACCATGACCAGGAAACATTTAACCTTGGTGGGTTACAGTTCAGAGGTTTAGTCCATTATCATCATGGTGGGACACGGTGGCTTGCAGGCAAACATGGTGCTGGAGCTGAGAATCCTACATCTTGATATGCAGGCAACAGGAAGTGGTCTGAAACACTAGGCATGGCTTGAGCATATATGAGACCTTAAAGCCCATCCCCACAAGTGACACACTTCCTCTAGCAAGACCACACCTACTCCAACAAGGCTACACCTCCTAATAGTACCACTCCATTTGGGGGTTATTTTCTTTCAAACCACAGGAAAGTATCTCCACAGGAAGGGATTTTAGTAACGAGGCTACTTGAAGGCAGGCAAGAGCACACAGGATCCCAGTAGATCCTTTGGTACAAGCCTGGATACATCATATCTCATCCTTTTCATCAACAAACATCTACTGACGTGTCATATTAATCAGCTAATTACCTCCATGCAAGATTTTACTTGCTACATTAGACTTTATACTCTATATTTGCTCATGTTCTTGTATGTGGCCTTAGTTTCATTCCAACTCTTTCTCTTACCAGTCCTTGAACTCTCCTGCCCCACTTTTGTATGACAGCAGCTCCTTTGCTTACAGTACCCCCCCCTTCCCTTCGACCATTACAAACCTGCCTATTCTCTAAAGCTTGATTTAAACCCCAGCTCCCTTTTAACCTTAAGTGTCATCCCACCTCAATAATGTTCTTATTCATCCAAATCTTAGAGAAATGATTGTGTATTGTTTAGCTTCTCATGCCAACCTATAATTGCATATATACATGTATATATGCCTGTGTATATACATATATATGTATGTGTATGCATAGATACATATATAATTATATATATACATATACACACATACACATAACTAGACCAGTCTCATATTTTCATAGTTCCTAAATCAGTGACCATGGTGCCAGGCACATGACAAACATTCAATACATGCCATTTGTTAAGCTAAAAGGAATTCTTAAATTAATATAAAATTATCTAGAAAAATGCAAGGCATGACCGTAGATGACATACAGGTCACATATGTAGAATTAAGGCACAGCTACAGCACCTGGGTAGGATTTGAAATCTGGCTCATAGTGTTTAATAAGTATAGAGCCCCAGGGCAAACTCAGTTTCCTCATTTTTGAGGTGGTGATGAGACTTTGCACTTCAACTCCACATATTTTTTTTAATTCAGTGGTGTTGGGGCTCATGCCCCGTCCGTGTACATGGGAGGCAAGCAGTTGCCATGAACTGCTGGCCAGGCCTCTCCCACTGATTTCTTGGTTCCTTTGTCGAGGCAAGGTCTTGGCAAATTTCTCCAGCTGGCCTTAAACCCACCTGTGGCTCATGCAGTGTTTGAACTTGTGATCCTCCGTCCCCCGGAAGAGCTGAACCACTGGGATAACAGAGCTGCACACCAGGCTCAGCTTAACAGAGATGGCTGCTGTGAGAATTTCCATGACCTGCACTTGTGATGCTTTCCACGGCACCTGTGTCATCCTTGCACGAAGGGTTGTAGGTTGGTGGATGGAAGGAGAGCCCAGCATCTGAGCTGTGCATTTGACGATCATGCCAGAATGTCAGAATAAGCGCTAAGCCAAAGTTGCCAGCCAGGCAGGCATCATGCCTCATCACCTACTAACATCCATGCCTCAACACAGGCTAACATTCTTTTCCTTCCTTTCTAGAACTCTCTACACAGTAGCAACATTCCGGTTGGTAGTCTTCTCTGGGGGCACATTTGCCTCTTGATCTAAGTGATGGAGAGTCGATCATGTAGAAATCTGAAGGAAAACCATTCTAGTCACAGGGATGTGTGGATGGAAAAGGGGCAGAAGCAGGAATCTGTTAGAGGCACAGGAAAGAGGCCACCGTAGCTGGAACTTAACGGCAGTAGGTTGTACATGGCAATAAGATCGTACACGGAAAGCCTTACTGACATGTTGAGATTGTATTCCCACTTCAGTGAGAAGTCAGTGGGGGGGCAGGTTAAGTAAAACTGCCATCTGAGAGCCACGTCCTGGGTGGCTTCAAGGGATCTTGGCTTCTTTTCATCCACACCCTTCATATAGAATAAGGCTAGAACTAAGATGCTCTCAAGAAAGTGACCGGGTGTGATTCTGGGGTTGCAAAAGATGTTGGAGCTTGTGACTTGCCACCTCTGAGGTAGCCAGCTGCCATACCATGAGTGTGTGCAAGTAGCCCTAGGAGAGTCACATGTGGCCCAAACTGGGGCCTTCCACCAGCATGTGGCCCGAGTCACATTGAAAGTGAAGCCTCCAGAGACTGCAGCTCAGAGGACCTCTTGACACCACCCTCTGGAGAAAAGATGTGCAAACCTCCCAGCTCAGCTCCTCTCAAGTTCTCCAAGTCCTCAGAACCTGCACAAGATAATGTCTACTTATTTATTTTAACCTTAAGCCGTTAACTTTGAGAATGGGTCACGTGCAGTATATAACGAATCCCGGTGACGTCATCTGATTTTGATTTTCCCCACTTGGGCTGCTGGATGATTAAGGAACTGAGGAGAGAGAGGCAAAAGGGCCTGGCCAGCTTTAGTGTGTATCCAGGAACAGTGGCTTGCACCCAGGAGCCAGGAATCGGCAGCCAATGGGATCTGCTGATGGATTCACAGTTGAGGAATGGAGGTCAGCTTCTCTGTTTGGTGTCTGGGTTGTGGGTGGTAAGGGAGAGTGGTGTCACCTGCTAAAGGGATATTTTGGAAGCTCCAGACTCCGCTACGCACAAAATAAAGATTGCGCTGAGGGAGAGTGATTGAGACGGTTTGACCAGAAGCAGCTTTTCTATCACCTGCAGAGTGCAAACAAGATCTGTCTGTGTTCAATGAAAACACCTTCAGTCAGTGTCTTGGAACTGGCTTCCTCCTTCTCAATTAAGTAGACGACAATTAAATTAGAGTCCAGCTTCGAGAGGTTCATTATGCCTCATCGAAAATGATAAATGCCTCTCAGTGACCTTGTCACCTCACTGACACAGTCCCACCTCATTTTTCAAAGAGCTAATGAAACCAATAGATTTCTCTCTGCTCAGTAGCGAGGCCAAGAAAAACAGCATGTGCGCAGCGGCACGCATGGGAGTGGAGACAGGGTGGGAGACGAAACCTACCTTTTACGTTTTGACAAGTGGCCAGAACAACTCCAAAGTGCCCACTTGGGGAAAAAAAAAAAGCAACCCACTTATCGACATACTGATGTCTATCTACCCCATGGCTTTATTCGGTGCCTCTGTTTGGCATACTGAGTGGTGTGTGTGTGTGTGTGTGTGTGTGTGTGTGTGTGCGTACATACACACATGTGGGGGTCAGGTCCTTTCTTTCTCTTTGGAAAGGACCTGTAGAAAAAGGGACAGGGAGGATGACAATAGGAGAGCCCTTTGGAGCTGACAGAGAAACCACAAGCACTTAGCTTCTCCAAAAGTCACTCTGAGACAGAACGAGGACTCGAGTTCTGCCACCTTGCTTGCTGAGGGAGGGGATGAAGCTGGCACCAGCGTGGGATTGTGGACAATATGAAGGTGAAGGGGTAGGAGCTTGGGATCTTGCCTTCCATCCTGGTTTCCAGCCGTGAGACTTTAAGGCTTAACTTCTCTGAGGCTCAGTTTTTCCATCTGTACAATGAGGATGATCTCACTGCACAGACTGGGTATAAAGATAAAGGAAGAGTTCGTATGCCTAAAGCAGTGGTTCTCAATCAGTGGCTCACAACCCTTTTGGGGTCACCTATTCTATAACCTGCATATCAGATATTTGCATTACGATTTGTAACTGTAGCAAAATTAACAGTTATGATGTAGCAAGGAAATAATTTTCCATAGTTGGGGGAGTCACCACAGCATGAAGGACTGTATTAAAGGGTTGCAGCACTGAGAACCACTGGGTCTAAAGCATTGTTCCTGCCAAGTGTAGCATGGAGAGTCAGAGGAATCACCATGTTGGGCATTTTATTCCATTTCCTAAGTTAGTGCTTTTTCCCATGACATCCTGTCTTCTGCTTGTAGCATAATTCATAAAAACCAAGAGACAGATATTAGGGTTCAACCTGAAGGTCAGAAAATCAAAACAACCAGCCACTGGCTCTTACCTCTACCTCCATCTGAAATGGCGATCCTGCCTCCAGGAATCTCAGAATAAGACTGCATCTAAGAGCTGTCTCCTGTCTTATATCCCTCTCTAGGGCTGGGTTTAAAGGCATGCACCACTACAGCCAGGATTTATGGCAACTAGTGTGGCTACTGGGATTAAAGGTGTGTGTCACCACTGCCTGGCCTGTAAGGCTGACCAGTGGGGCTGTTTTACTCTGTGATCTTCAGGCAAGCATTATTATTATTATTATTATTATAACACAGATAAAATATCACTATATCAGCTGACTTATTTAGGAGACCTCTTTAAAACAGATGTTAGAGGAGAGCATTCCATCAACCTTTTCTGTAAAGGGCTTGTATTAAATATGCTAGTCTTTGTAAGCCAATTGACTCTGGAGTATTCTCTGGCTCTGCAGTCTGAAGCCAGCTGCGGATGGCAGGCAAGCACACCCACGCGGCTGTGTTCCCATAAAGCTTTGCTTACAAAGGCTCATACCGGCTGGACGGCTTTCCAGGCCCAGGTCGAGGAAACAGGCCTGGAGAACGGAAATTTGAGGCGTCCTGTGTGCACCAATGGCACTCACACGCTATGCCTTGCAGGAGCCTCCCCAGAAATGCAGTCAGGTGAGCACTTGGTGTAATGGAGCTGGAACTGGCAGATATCTGGAGGGGCAGGAGAAGGTGTGGAAAGCTGAGGCTCAGTGCCCAGAGGGTCGGGATCTGCACGCCAGCTTCGTGACCTTGGGCAAGTCACGTAAACACTTGGTGCCACCATGTTCTCACTTGCAAATGCTTTTCTACCTGCACAACCCTCAGAGGGTTTCATGACTCCATGGGCACAGGCACTTGCTGACAACCTGAGTACCTGAGTTTGATCCCTGGAACTTACAGAGTGGAAACAATAAACCATGAACTACGGTGTCCTTCTCTCCGAGAAATAAACAGACAGGAGGAAAAATTAAGAGTCCTGAGAAAAAAAATCTGCAAGCATTGATTGCCCTGGGGCTGGTGAGATGGCTCAGGTCAGCCTGTTGCCAAGTTGGCAGCTTAGACTCACGTGATGGAAGGAGAATACTGACTCTTCCACAGGCACACTATGGTACACGTACACGCATACACACACACACACACACACACACACACACACACACACACCTCACTATAAAACAAACAAACAAATAAATGTTAAAACCCTCCTTGAAGCAATTCTGGCATAGAAATGTTAGTTATCTTAGTTAATCTGTATGCCAGACTATTACTTTTATCCCCATCTTACAGACAAGAGAAACTGAGGCACAGAACAGAGTAGCACTTTTTCTGAGGTTTGCAGAGGCTCCTTAGACGGGGGTTCTATTAGTAAGGATTTCTTTTGCTGTGATAAGACCCCAGGACCAAGGCAACTTATAGACGTATGTGTTTGGGTTTATGGTTTCAGAAGGTTAGGGGCTATAATGGCAGAACAAATGCATGGGGGCAGAAACTGTTGAGAACTCACATCTTCAACCACAAGCAGGAGGCTGAGAGTACCCAAAGGATGGTGTGAGTCTTTTAAAACCCCAAAGCTCACCCCCAGTGACACTTTCAAGGCCCCACCTTTTAATCCTTCCCAAACAGTTCCACCAATGGAGGACCAAGTATTCAAACTAAATCTTTGAGGGTCATTCTTATTCAAACCACAGAGGACCCATATCTTTCTTAGATGCGCACATCCTTGGCAACGGGAAGGAATTGAGAATGAGAGTTTGCCTGAGCACAGGCTGATAAGCAAAAGAGCCAAAACTTGGGACCTGCTATTTTTTTTTTTTTGAACCCTGACTCAGGACCAAAACAAAACCGGAAGCGAGGAGATAGAGCTACTGAGAGGCCTAGATAATGCATGGTAAAGTCACATCTGGTGGGTGTTGGTGTCAGTGGCTGTGGGAAGAAGAGCCCCATGAGGAAAGAAGCGTCAGCTGGGGGTGCAGCGCTGCTGGACATCTGAAATGGCTTAAGGAGAATTGGGCTCCCGCTGCAGCAGCAATGAACTTTATCGCACAAAGTCCCAGCAGTGTTAGAACAGGGATGACGGGATTGGGGATAAGATGCCCTCTGGCCCTCTTCTGGCCTTGAAGCATACACAGAAAGAGACAGCAAAGTATCACCTGACAAGGTGACAAGGTTGGACCTCAGTTGGCGGCACTACTTTCCTAGAGGTCCCTGGCTCATCTTTGAGACCCTCTTCCTGATGGGGACTTCCTAATCCCACTGGTGACAAGGAGTGGAGAGAGAGCCGCTAGCTGTTCTGCGACCCATTCCTTACTGAAAAGCCCTGGTTCCTTTGCAGCTATGTTTCAGAGAGTTGGTGTCAGTTTCTAAACTACAAGCCATCTGTTTTCTGTCTAAATGTCAAAATCACAACCTCTGACACTGAGATTTAAAAAGAAAGAATGAAAAAGAAGCAATTTTTTTCCCTTTAACCCAGAAAAGCACACTGTTTATAGAGTCTAGATGCTGTGCTGAGTGGTTGGCACTTGCCTATAAATTCACGTAAAACTTTATCTTGCAGGTGCCGCATGATCTCCTGCTCTCAAAAAGCCAATGCCTGATTGTTTTACATACCTCTAAGATGTTTTGTGTATTTTAGTCTGAACTTGAGTATAATATACCTCTCTTGTAATTGGAAGGTAGGCTTACATAGCTAGATTACCCCACATCCAGATGTAATTTTAATGAGTGTGTGTGTGTGTGTGTGTGTGTGTGTGTGTGTGATGGGGTGCACTGAGTGAGACTCATATTGACTTGGAAAACAAGAGTGTCTTAGGTTGATTTAACACCAAACATGTTCTGGATGTGGATCTGGGGCGCTGCTTTTGGAAAGATTATCTGAGGCTTGAAGAGGCAGCATGCATCAGCTGATCTGGAACTTTCTGCATCCAGAAGAGGTTGGGAGAGTGAGAGTAGATAGGGAAGACTCCCCTTCTTCTCAGGGCTCCATTCCTGGGATTCATCTCTGGGCATGGGGGCATGAGAATCTTCCTGTAAGACGGCTGCAGCCCCGGCAGAGGGATGTTTGCACACTGGGAACAGACTGAAGCTGTGTTTGATGGCAGACCCTGCCGGTGCTGCTGGGCCAGGTGGTATTATTCATTTAGTGCTGTTCTGTACTTCGCAGGAAAAGCACAGCAGGCTTATAGTGCTTGAGTTTTTAAACATTCAGAAGGCTGTGATAGTATAAATAAGCTTCCCGTGTCAGAGATTAAATCAACCAAGATGGCAGTCATGCCAACTTTATTTCTGAAACAACTTGTTTGCAACAGAAATCAAAATACATGTTAATCTCCCCGTTCTGATAGGCTAATGTGAGCCTTAAGAACCATTGTGCTGTGATGCTGAGCAAACATGAGTCGGAGTGGCTCCTTTGCTGGCCAGGCTGCAGACACCCCTGACTCCATCTGGGAGGCATTTGCCTGAAGTTGTTGCACATGCCCTCCTGAGGTATGACTGGGCCTAGCTGCTCATATTGGAGACTCTTGTGCTTTGGAGTGCATGCCTTTGAGACGAGTGGTCACAGATTAACCACAGCATTCTAGCCTAACATCCACTCCTCCTCCTTTTAGTAACAGCCCCCAAACTTCACTCCCTCTTAGCCATTCTCATAGCTCGACGTGGACAACTGTCCTCAAGTCTCCAACACTGGTGGTGAGTACAGGATCAGCCAATCGGAGTCTATTTCTTTCCTCCCCTATGGCACTTGGTTTCGGGTGAGCCAGGCCAAGGTGGGTAATGACTATATTTTGGAAGTTGCTGCAACTATTGGGAAAGAGAAATTCTTGTTTCTTTTTGCTCCAAGCTGCTGCGCTTCGTCATTAGCCACCCAGTTGCTTGAGATTGAGGCCAAGCACAGCAAAGCAGAAATGAGATATGGGGACAGATTCTTGGTGATAGTGCGTGAGCACCTGGTAGAAGTGAGGTACACCCCCGGGCTTGTTTCCATGGACACGGTTTAGTCTTCTTCATCCAGAGCAAGCGCCCAGTCTGTCACTGAAAATGGAAGCAGTCCTAACTCTCTCACATCAGCCAGCTGCATCGTTCAGTCACACTGCTCTATTCAGTGCCAAAATGTGTTTATCAACCCATGCTTAGGCTAGACTTGTTCTAGATTAGTGAGACTGACTGGTGAGGCAGCCCAGAAGGGAGTAGGCTCTAGGGAAGAGCGAGTATTAAGGACAGAAACTAGCCCGTTAGAAGTTGTGTGGATGCCACAAGGAAGCGACGGGAGCTTCAAGTAGTCAGGGGCCTGCTGTCTTGGCGGAAGAAGAAGCAGTTTCCAACCAGGTGTCCTTGCTCCTGGAGGGATGTCTGCAAGGACCTGGGAGGACAGTACTCATTTCTCATAGAGAGATTCTATTCGCCATTTCCCACAAAGTCACCCATGTTATTGTGGGAGAGTCAGTCACAGAACAACAGACACTCAGCCACAACCTCCTGGATATTCCAGATCAAACATTTATGGTTTCAACCGGTGATTTCTCATTTATATCTCAGAAGACCTCTAGTGAATGATATGTAGGTGCTGGTTAAAATTTCTGAGGCCTTATCATATGCCAGAGCTTGTACTTACTAGGTGTTTCATTCTCTTTTTACAGTGACTCTCTGTGGTGGATGCTGTCATTATCTTAACTTGGGAAATTAATAGTTTAAAAGATTGGAAAGCTATCCAGCTTGGTCAAAGTCGAATGGTCATTTACACTCAAGCCCAGGAGACAGAAGAGGCTCTGCTCTGAATTGCTCCTCTGGCTCTCCAGAAGCAACTCCATTAATGGGTCTCAACCATCACCATTCTATGCTCGACACCCTCACATCCTGCTTCAATGCAATGCACAGTGACCCAGTTCAATCCCATATCTGCCTGGAGAGAAGATGAGATTAGATTGGATCCAATTCCAAATTCAGCGAATTCTTTAGTATCCTGGATTCTTGTTCTCTGTATGGGGCGTATGGTCAATATATTTGCCTTTTCCATCTTCCTTTCTTTTTTTCCAAATTGTGGAGAAGTTAAAAAAATGAAGACTATTGCATGTGAGAATTTAATACACCAATAGAAAGTCGTGAGTGTGCAAAGCTTTAAAACTCCCCCAATGGCTACTAATACAGCCCTAAGGATTTGAAAATGGGTAGGCATTCTTTCCCATAGATTGACAGTCATTACAGAGAAAATACACTGCTTACTATTTTCTCAGCTTTATTGAAGTACAATTGACAAATAAAATTTGTGTATATTGAAGGTGTGTAACATTTTGATATACATATACATTATGAAGGAATTGTCATAGTCAAGGCAATTGACATACTTAGCATCCCAGTTTCTTTTCTTCCTCCTTTCTTCTCTGTCCCTCTTTTCCTTAGGATCTAGATACTTAGTAAGTCTTAACCATACAATACAGTGTTTGTAACTTGGAGTCATAATGCTTTTGTAGCTTTTTAAAATTTTGTTTGTTTGTTTGAGACAGGGTCTTACTGTGTGTCCCTGTCTGGTCTGGAACTTTCAGAGATCTGTCTATCTCTGTCTCCTTTGCAGTGCTAGTATTAAAGATGTGGATACCTCTCTGGTGTAGTGGTCTGAAAAAGAATGGGCCCCCATAGACTCATATCTTTGAGTGTTTTGTCACCAGGGGGTAGAACACTTTGAAAGGATCAGAAGGATTAGGAGGTGTGGCCTTGTGGGAAGAAGTATATCACTGGAGGTTTCAAAAGCCCATGCCAAGCACAGTCTCCCTGCACCCCAGCCCCACCCCTTCTCTGCCTCTGGATCTGGATTCAGATGTAGCTCTCAGCTACTTCTCTAGCACCTTCCTGCATTCTGCCATGCTCCCCACCATGATGATAATGAACTAAACCTCTGAAACTGTAAGCCAGCCACTAATTAAATGCTTTCTCCTTTAAGAGTGGCTTTGGTCATGATGTAACTTCCCAGCAATAGAACAGTGACTAAGATACCTGGTATATGCTATTTAAAAAAAAAAACCAAACAGCTGGGTGGTGGTGGTGCACACCTTTAATCCCAGCACTCGGGAGGCAGAGGCAGACGGATCTCTGTGAGTTCGAGGCCAGCCTGGTCTACAAGAGCTTGTTCCAGGATAGGCTCCAAAGCCACAGAGAAACCCTGTCTCGAAAAACCAAAAACAAACAAACAAACCAGAGTCATGTACTTTGGTGCTTTCTAATGTCTGTGGTGCTTAATGCAATGTACTGTGGTGTTTTTGGTAACTGCATTTACTTTACAGATCTGGGCATGTGTATTTCTTTTGTCACTCCCTGAATACTTCCATGGCCTCTACATTTTAAAATCCTCTTGCAGAGGAAACTTTCTCTCTCTCTCTTTTCCTTCTCTCTCTCTCTCTCTCTCTCTCTCTCTCTCTCTCTCTCTCTCTCACACACACACACACACACACACACACACGTACAACTGGATGTGTGGATAAACAGAATTATAGGAGTAGGGCTGCATCCCCAGACTAAGGTGAGCGCAGAAGAGCCGCTAGTGGCGTTGTTGGAAGGATTCCACTGAATTGCGCAGGGACACGGCGTGCCTTCTTGGTGGCTCTCATCTTCACATTCCCACCGGAATCTTCTTTGCATTCAGGGGCTCATCTGAGGCTGGCGTCCCCTGAGCAGCCCGGGGCTTATGCTGGCAGATCCGGAGCCAGCTTCATGGGCTGTGTGCCTCTCCCCTCGGAGCACACGCTGCGCACCTGCGGACATCAGCTGGGGCTGAGGAGCGGCTGCCCAAGCAGGCAGCGACTGGTGCACTCTCAGTGCTGCCTGAGGCCAAAGTCAGAAATCACTGTCTGGTCAGACTTCGAGGGAACCCATCAGAATGGTGGCCTGGGATGAGGCAGGAGGTTTAAAGCCTGTTACGAAACCTTCTTAACGTGTTCATTCCCTTAATGACTGTTCTCAGAGCAACTGCAATGAGCCATGGACCATGATTGCGGTCGTAGGTTCAGTATACTGACACCCCCTCTCACGACTATCACGGTGATGGTTAGTAGACATGCCTGTGTTGGTTTTGGTTTTATGTCTTGGGAATACTTTAACAAAAGGTTTTTTTTTTTTTTTTTTTTTTTTTTTTGTGTGTGTGTGTGTGTGTTTTAGAGAACAGAATGATCATCCTAGGTTGGCAACGACTACCTTCCTCTAAAGTCGCAAATAACATCCCATACTGCCATGGCGACACCAACACGGTTGTCATGTTAGAAATTCCAATCAAATCAAGCTAATTATTTTCCCTTTCCCGTTTTCCGGTAGAGTTGTATTTTTCCTCCCCTGCTGAGTAGGCCAAGAAACCCCTTTTCTCCAGGCACAGGTGACTGGCTTAGAATTGAACCTCTGGTTCTCAGGCTGCCTATTAGACTCTCTTTGGGGGAGTTGGCACTGTGGCATCAGGGCTCCAGTCAGGCTCTTTAAGACAGTTTAACTGAGGAAGAACTAAGATGGCGGATGTGTGTTTAGTCCTACGAATGGATAGGTGGAGCAGGAAAGGCTATAGTATAGAGAGACAGAAGGAAGGTGGAAAACGTCAGTAGGGAACAGAAGCACAGAGCTCCCAAAGGAAACAGAACTGGACAGCTCCCTTCATGTTGGGAGTTTGAGAGCAAGAGCCTCATTTACCTGAACCTTCCTCAGACCACCCCAACAAAGCCCAGCTTCCTTTCCCTTCTTCGCCACCCCCTTCACCTCTCCAATAACCCTCCCCATCTCTCTGGCTAAGGCAATATCTCTTCCCCCTTTGTACTACTGAGGAAAAGGCAATAGAGACACTTCCTGTCATCCCGTCCCCGAAGGCTAAACATGATCCATTCTTGGAAGACATATTCTGTTTGACTCTCTGTCACTTCTCAGATGGCCTGATTGTTTTGGAAATGGGTTGTGCTCTGTCCTGGGGACCCTCTGGGGAAGGCTCAGCTTGGAGGATTCCTGGATCCATTTGTTCAGCAATTAGATTAGGGGTCTTGAGAAGCAGATGCTGGGTGTTCCTGAGACAGCACCCACAGCAGGCGCCCTGTAGAACCTTTTCCAGAAACGTGACCTCACCTTGTGGAGACTCTATATCCCACCCACCCCCTCCAGTGCATGGAGACATGTCCTTAACCACCAGAATTGTATTTTTATCCCTGGTTAGTAGCTCAAAGTCAGCAAGGAAATTCACAAAGGTTTCTGATCCCGGGGTAGTGTGAACAAGCAGGACAAGAGAACAGTCCAGAAAAGCACTGCTTGCCAGTGACCGAGGGAGAAGTGGAAAAAAAAAATCCTTCTTTCTTCTTGAATCACATGAACAAACACTGAAAACTTGATTGTGCGTTCACTGTCCCATGGCCCATAGTATCTCCTGATGGAGCTTTCGAGACTGGGCATATTAACAGTACAGCTCAGCGTCCACATGCATCACCACCATGCCCCTGCTTTCCCAGAATCTTGGAACGACCTAGGCTCTCTCAGGAAATATGAGTCAGAGGACAGGGAGTCTTTTGTCTTTTCCCAGTCCCCGCTGCCTGGTTCTCAGTCACTTATTCATTGCTCTCCATGCTGGATGACCAGACAAAACCCTCCCCATTCCCTGGCAGGTCCAGTTTGGCTGCCTGTTCTCCTGAATTCCTGGGCCTATAAGTCTCCTTCCACCTCCTTTCTCGTGCGCACGCTGGCATTTTTGCACAGGGTGCTGAGCAGCAGGGAACTCAGGCTGGCATTAGGCGAAAATCTGTTTTTTCTTTGTCTTTACTCCCTTTCCCTTCCCCCACTCCGTGCTTTAGCTAGGCACATTCAGCTGCGTATAAATTAAGCACGTTCTGGTGCTTTCGCCGGTCGCATCTGGGATATTCTGGACATCTCTGGTATCTGCTCTGAATTTATGAAACCAGTAATTTGCTGCTGCCAGCTTATGACGGCCGACATTGTCACTGTTTGCTTAGCGGTTTTGGTATCTGATGTTCTTAATGTTAAGGTCAATTTTATTGATACTGAACTTTCTGCCCTCATTTCTTTCTCTATTGCGAGTTTTTTTTTTTTGAGGCACACACAGAGAGGGTAACTAATCTTAATATCTTGTGTTCACAATTCTATTTAGCATGAAATCAGTAACTGACATATTAATTATAATAATCTGTTAAATATACTTTACCTACATGTTAATTATAGGAGACCATTCTCATTTATTTCTCTGGGTAGCCTATTAATTCAACCCAGATGGTACAGCTTTGTGCGATGGTAACACGGAGCGTTTGCAGAATAAATCATGTTGCCAAGATACAGCAGCAAAAATGTTATCACATCTGAATAAGCTTTAGCATGATACAAGCACCAAAGCAACTACTTATTACTCACACACTGGGGCATGGTTACCAAAACGATCCATACGCCAAACGTAAAAAAATAAATAAATAAATTTTTGAACACATCATGGTTTCCTCCCAAAGAATGGATTCTTTATTCAAGCCCAGGGCCCCATAAATAATTCCAGGAGGGGGAAATGGAATCCTGAGGCTGCACACTCATCACAACTGAGGGGGAGGGGAAGGAAGGCAGCTGTGTGGTTCTTGAACCTTCTGATGGCAAGGCTGGCATCATGGGGGGACGTGTTGAAGGACCCCCCTCCTGACACGCTAACTTCCTCCTGTAGATATCAAGCAGAACTTTTGCTTCCATCTTCTAGGGCTCCTATTATGGGCTGTTTTCTGCTGAGAGGCATATTTATCTTCAAGTGCAGAGGAGCCTCTTGGCAAAGTTTGGATACAGTCAAGGGAGGAGGTCAGTGGTATCGTCTGGGACAAGGTCTAGTGCCACTGGCCACAAATTTTAGCCCAGCCGCAAGGTTTAATAAGACCATTGTCACTTACTCATTACTTTGAAGAAGACCCCCCAGTAATTCTTAGGGACCATTTGAGGACAAGAGCCATGTGGGCTCTGCTTTCTCTGAACTTAGGATCTAGGGGATACAATTAAGCAGTTGGGGCCACGCTACAGGGGCCCTACCAGTCAGAGCACTGAGCAAGGGCCAGGAGGCTTGGAGCAGCTCCCCAGAGTATTCGCTTTATATACCGTCCTTGAAGCTGGAGGTAGTCAAATGGGAGGCTGGAGAATTAAAGGAACATGTTTTCAAATAGCCTGTTCCATATTCATGGTGCAAGTGGGGTACAGGGTTAGTGGGGAAAGGAGGTGGTGGAGGCTTGGGCACTGTGGTTAAGGCAGTGTGCTGGGCTGGCTTATGCGGTTCCTTTAAGCCCCAGGGCACTCACTTTTTGTCTTGACGGTCTTAGGCTTTGGGAGGGTATTGTTAAAGAGGGCGTGTCTGATGAGTCAGGCAATGAGTCAGCAGAACGGGATGATGCTGAGTTTACCTTTTAGGAATTCCATTCTGGCTTCACCAAGGGCCACAGGTACTCAGCCAAAGCTATTGTGTAAGTAGAAATCTGGTGTCCTCACCTGGAAGAGAAATGACCTGGTTCCTGGCACCTCCACATGACACCCTTCCCTTTTTTCAAGGCTTCTCCCAGTTCCTGCAGGCTCTACAGACTCTCTCTTTTTTGAGCTTCAGCAGCAGTGTTTGAGAAATGATCTCACAGTGGAAGACAGCAGCCATCAGGACCTCAAGAGGCCCCATTCTTCCAGCACAGGGGTCTCTGCGTCCGCTGTGATGGGTAAGGTTACTAACTTCACATCATCCTGTCTCTCCTCCGCGGACATGCACCTTGGAGAAGTTTGTGCACTTGACCAATGACGTCCATGTTTACCTTTGCCCCTTATCTATTAGAGACTGCATTTCAGGATTGCTTTTTGATCACTCAATCTAAAGAACCGTTTCCCCAGCCACTCTCGTGACACACTGTATCTCTTCTTCACAGCGCTGACTACAATGTATAAACAGAGGAATCATGCTTTCCTGTTTTGTTTTTGTTTCCTTTTTCTTTTCGGTCACCCCTCACTTTAAGCCCCATGATGGCAAGCCGTGTTGGTTACCCTCTCCAAACTCTGGGCGTGTGGCCCTGCCTTCTAAGAAGTGGCTGTGCCACACATTGAAACAAATTCTTGATTGAACAGCTGTATCAGTTTTTTTTTAATTGAATGTATTAAATGTGAGTGTTTTTAAGCATAGAGGAAGAGATGAAAACTAGGGTGTGGAAATGGGAAGGAGCCGCAAGGCAGAAATGGGGGCGTTGCAAATGATCTCCTGTGACAATGGTTAGAGTTTAGGTAAATGACAGTCATATCCACTCTAGATCGGCCTGGAGGCTAGGGACTGAAGGTAGCAGAGACGTTTTCAGCCTTCAAATAAAAACTTGATCATGCATGTGAATTTCAGAGCAGAGTGATCATGGTTTTGAATGTTAGAACCATCTCGGAAAAATAAGCAACTCTTGTTCCTTCTGCTCTTTTTTCCCACCAAGCTCCCTTCTTCTGCCCCATCTCTTCAGTTAGAAGTCTCCCGGCCATGTTTCTTAGCATCCGATGCGCCAAGTCTCTCTGGAAAATGTCTTAGAAAAGTAAGGACGTAAGGCCTCAAGTCGCTAACCATCCCTCCCTTTGCACTAAGGGACCCAGGGAGGAGACTAAACAGAAACATTTCCAGCTGAAAGACCGCTGATTCAGGTTTGATCTCTGCCCCTCTTTTGAAAATATATTGAGAAAGTTTTGGGGTCTCTGACACATTTGCAGACCCCTCTGAAATCACAGCTGAGCCCCTCCTCGCTAGGCTGAGGATCATCAGCGTTCCACACCCACGGCACGGTGAGGAGGGACTTCTAGCTGGGGAATATAAAATTTTAAATGGCACAGATAACGTCAATCTGAGTTACTGTTTTCAGAATGACACAGATGTTAGGATAAGGGAGCATAAATGGAAATTAAAGAGAAACAAATTCAGAGCAGATGTCAGGAAGTACTTTTTTTTTTTCTCATGCGGAGAATCACAAATGTGTAGAATGGCCTACCAGGCTTGATTGTTAAGGCGAAGACACAGGGGACATTTGAGAACTGATCAGATGGCATGGCGGGGGAATTAGCAGTAAAAGAGGAAATGAGCATATGGCAACGGGCTTCTAGCGAGCCCTCCGCAGTGTCCATGATCTTATGTAGTTGCTGCTTACGTTCTTACCTCCGATAAACACACAAAATCTCTTTGCTTTCAGTTTTCACACATGGCACCAATCTCAAAATTGTTATTTTCACATCGTGATGATGGCATTCACAGAGTGAATGAGATTCTGGGTAGAGGAGGAGGGGGGAGAGAGAGAGAACATGGACACACACACAAACACAGAGAGAAGGGCAGGAGGAAGGAGATAGAAGAGAGAAGAGAACCTTTCTTGGAATCCTCCTAAATCATTATCCCTTTCTTTATCCCCTAGTAAGGATATCATAGTGTCCAAGACAAACACACACACACACACACACACACACACACACACACACACACACACACACACACACAAACAATAACAACAAAAAGCCACACATGCAAAAGAAGAAAATTGAGCCATCAAGTCTCCAAAGCTCCTTGCTGAATGGAATTTGAACCAAGAAAAGGGCAATGGTGTATCAGGAGATTGGGGTGCTGCAATACTCCTCTTTCTTCTCCTTGTGCCCTCAGAGTAGCCCGGGAGAGATTGTGACCAGGTGCCCTTTAACCGGGTATCACCTGGGGAACATAGCTTATGATAACAGGGACAGAGAGAGAGGGAAGCAACGGCCCTCTGCCTCAGGGGAAGGTGGTTGAAGATAAAAAGTCGAGTAAAACCTCATTAATCTGGGCCGTGCTAATTTAGAGGATATGAATAATTCAGACCCTCTGGCTGGGCTGTAGTTTACCTTCGTACTAGATATGGTAAAAAGGTTTGCTAAGCAAATTAATAGTGTAAACAAGATGGAGGGCAGGGAATATATAGCCTATTTAAGAGAACAAACTGTTTTCACATACTTAGCAAAGCCATCTGCATAGAAACAATGAATAGGTCAATTATAAGTAATCTTGGCTTGCTCATTAATCCTGCTCTGCCAAGTGTCCATACTTGGTGCAGTTTTATCAGCATTTGGGGAAGAAAATGAGCAGGAGTGGACATTCTTGGCAGTTTGTACTTAAGGCACCCGGTTGATCTTGTTGCCTCTCCTTTCATTATTTACTTCAGGCTCAAACGACTTCAAAGTTATCTTGACAACCTTTCTTAGACCCACTTGTCCCCTGTATCTACTGGAGTTGAGGAGACAGAAAGACAAACAGGTTCGGGATAGCCTCCAAACAAAGGCGAGCACGGAGAGCTCACTCACCTGGGCAGCTCATGGCCACTTGGCAAGAACAGGTGTCACACCTTAGGAAGTCTAAATTGAGAGTCTCTGCACACAATTACCCTTGGACTTGGGCAGGCCGCATCTTCTCTCTGGCCACCACTTCCCACATTTATGAAAAGGAATCGGATCAACAGCATCGAAAGCCTTCCAGTTCAACTGTTCCATCATTGCCATCTATCTTCCCAGAGACAACATCTCATCAGTGAGAATACATATTCCTGTGTTGTCAGAGGCAAATGTAGTGCAGAGGGCACCATAGCAACAAGAGAGGGCAGGGCAGGGAGGGAGGGAGAAAGGGAGGTGAGAGAAAGAAAGAGAGAGGGTCAAGGTAAAGAGGGAGGGAGAGGAAAATAGAGGGAGGAAGGGGACAGAGAAGAAGAGGGGAAGGAAGGATATGAGAGAAGGGAGAGACACATCTGTTGTCACAGGCTGAGAAGCATTTTTTTTCCTGTTTCCTTTAGGACATATCACTCTTTCTCCCTCTTCCCCACAGCCTTCTTCATGCCTTTCCCCCCCCACAGTACAGTACCAGGACGTGCGTACCCCACCCTTGCCACCAGCTTCTTTACATCGCTCTCTTCGTTTCTTTTTGAAGCAGAAGCCAGGACAAGATGCTACATGAAATTGAAGGTGTGGCAGGGTTTGGTGACACTACCTTCACCATCCTCGGCGCTCTGAAGAGTTGCGGCCATGCCTCATGCCCCAGGGCTGCAGGTGGGCACAGAGCCCCTCCGCTGTGTTTGGCTTCTAACTTGAGTTTCCATCACTCTCTCGTTCTGCCAGTTGTTGACTCAAACTAATCAATTGAATATTGATTTCATGTACCATTTCCACTTAAGCGATTCTCAAGGAATGCTTGGTCAATGCACATTTAAAACCTCCGCCACTGAAACAAGTCAGCGTCAGGCCCTCTCAGAGATGGACCCTACCCAGTACCAGGCTGCACTGCCTCGTCTGCAGTTGGGTGAATACACTTGCCTTCTTCAATGTGTGTTTGATGTACGCTGGCAGCATTGAGAAACTCGGCAACTGGATCACCGCACGGATCTGCAAACAGTTATGTTAATCTCATTGGTGAGTGCAGTTGTCCCTTTAATTCTTCCTGTGGTTTATGAGGCTAACAGACAAACTTTGGTCCAATCCTCACTTGAAGAGCAACTGTGGCATACATTAGAGACCCTATGCAAAATGAAAGGAACGTGGGAGAAAACGGTGTTGGCAAAAGGTCTTTAACCAGTGTTTCTAGGCTTGCCATACTTTCCAGGGGCCCCTTGTCTCACAGGGACTGTTCAAGTGGCTTAAGTCGTCAGGCCTAGGAAGGCAACTTCTCCATAATCACAAACTTTGGTCCAATCCTCGGACCAATCCTTGCAATAGCGGCATGGAGGTTATGGGGAAGCCTGCCTCTTTTTGATCAGTTATGAGGGTTGCTCTGCAGGAAGGATTTCATACCTGGTACTCAACACTCAGTCACGAATGGGGAGATTATAGGCCCTAGGAGAAGTTGTGTGGGGGAATCCTACTGTTTTGCTAAACAGCTGCATTGTCAAACAGTACTCTAAATATTTGTGTTTATCAGCATAGGCTTGTTTTGCTCTCAGGTGTAGGCAGAGAAGCTTTATTTTGCAGAGGGGGTGGTTAAGGCAGAGACTCGGAACTGGTCCGAGTGGTGAGTGTTAATAACACCAAGTGCTCACCCTGGATAGTCTCCTGCATCAATGCCCAAGGCTTGGGGTGCTTCCCTGAAGAGGAGGTGGGAAGAATTTAAGAGCCAGTGGCTGGGAAGGAGAACGACGGCATGCCAACTTCTGGACACAGCGTGGCTGTTGGTACGCCTCAGGTCACAGCAACTGTTGTTCTCTTCACAGGCCCTGGACACGATTGAGCCAGTCAAAATTTTAGCATGAATAGAGGAGAGGTCCCAGTGGCCCCACCCCTAACTGGAAGAGTGATTGACAGTTGGTGATTGTTGAGGGCGGGAGAGCCACTCTTCTTTGCAGATGTGACCAGTGGTTGGTTGCTCCTGCCCCAGTGGATGACTGCACACCCTTGTGCCTATGTGCAGCACTAATTGGACTCACAAGGTTATTAGTAACAAAAAATAAAAAGAAGCCATGGGGCCAGGAGGAAGACGAAGTGAGGTGCACTAGAGGGAGTTGGAGGGAGGTAGCAATGGAAGGGTATAATCAATATACACTGTGTGCATATGTGGAATTTTCAAGTAATAAAAATAATATTAAAACATAAAACATGAAACCTAAAAAATGGGGAATTGAGGTTTTCAAGTACTTTGAAATAGGGGAGAAAAGAATCAATGCTGTCCTTCTAATGCTGCAGTTTTCTGTGGCTCGCATTCTCATTGGCTTCCCGAAAGCAGGATGTGACATCACAGCTGTGGCAGTGTAGAAGGTGATGCTGAAGACTTTGGAGTAACAGGTACCAACGTGGCCTGTAAGATGATACATGAGGCATTGCTGTACAGGCACATGCCTGCATTGTTTTCTCTTCTTGTATGTGTTCATGTGTATGTATACGGGTCCATGGGCAGACGTATGTGAAGGACAGAGGTAAAACCATGGGTGTCGCTCTTTGGGGCCCATCCACTTCTTTTGGTTGAAGCGGGATCCCTCACTGGATTCTGAGACTCACCAGCTGGGCTAGGCTTCCTGGCCAGTGAGCCCTAGAGAGCTGCCTGTATGTGCTTTCCTTGTGCTGGGATTACAAACTCATGCCACACGGTCAGATCGTTTACATAGGTCCTGGGAATCAAACTCAGGTCCTCACGTTTGCGTGGTGAGCGCTTTTCTGACTGAGCCATCTCCCCAGCCCATCTGTGTTGTTTACCGATGGTTGCTATGACCCAAAGACCAAGATGTGCGTGAGAAGTTGCACAGATATACCCAGTGGGATGAGTCACGGGAGGACTGAAGAGACGATTGCTTAGGTGGTACTGAATGTGACAATGGAGGTAAGCATCTGGTTTTGCAATTTTTTCTTCATACCTGCAAAGCTTCCATTTTCTTTTCTTCTGCAAACAGTATGACTTCTTCTCTGACTTCACGCATACAATTCAGGTGGGGCCACTCCACCCTAGGGGACCAATTCAGACTCAAAAGGAGGAGGTGCCCATCTCCTCTCTTCCTTTTTCAGGGTAGATGGGCAGCACATGCTGGAGCATTACAAGCCATCCCTTGAGGCTTTGCTCATCTACCAGCCAGCAGACAAGTTTTTCCCAGAGGCTTGTGCAGATGATGGGATGTCAGTCCAGAGGGCAGCAGGTTGTCCTGTGACTCCTAGACAACAGCTCTAACGATGGAAAGAGAGACGGGTCCAACTGTGCTGCCTTGCGCCAGACACATCTGAAGCCACTACTTTAATCGTCAGCATCACTCTATCCTGTTGAATGCCTGAACACCAAGCTGCCTGGATGGTGAGCTTTGCCTAGGATGAATTTTTAAACAACTGACTTCTCTGCAGCCCGGTTATTGGTGGGCTTTTTCTGACAACGCCTCCGAGCTTCAAGCCCTGTTCCTACAAGGTCCTTGCACACACGAGGAGGTGTGCCTTCTCCCCTCACTCTGTCATGGCTGTGTAGAAGGAAGAATTGTGCAAATAGTAAACAACCAATGAGCCCGAGTCAGAGAGTGCCACATCCTGCAAGGACCTTCTAGCACTTCACCTATCTGCATCTTTGGTTGTCCTCTATTACAGACAGAAGCAGGTAACTGCAGCTGGAAGAAAAAAACAAGAAAGCCATGTGGAGCTAGGTATAGACGGTCTCCTGCCATCATAGCTGTTTGATCTCAGGCAAGTTTCTGTTTCTATTTCCTAACTGTGCTGCAGGAATGGTGAGCAACACTCCATAGCGTTCTTGCGAGGATTGACGGATTCCACGAGACAAAGTGTGCGAAGCTCGGGAAAGAGCAGCTGGAAATGATTACATTTTTGGTTGAACTGTTATGATCTGAGAGGCAGAATAGCATTGTGGGTAATGGCACAGCTTCTAGAGTCAGACCACCTGGGTCCTCAGCTCATCTTCTCCCAGGGCATCTTGAAGCATCAGTGTCTCCATCTGCAAAACCAGAATGACAGAAACAGAAAAGCTTCTAGCAGCAAAGCTATCACGTGTGTGAAATGATGTAGTACATTTAGTGTGCAATGTGTTTGTATTTGTGAATCTCATGTGTGTGTGTGCAAGAGAGAGGAGGGGAGAGAGGGAGGGGAGAAGAGAATGTATATGAACTGTGGCACACAATTGAAGGTGAAAGGAAACTTTCAGGAGTTGGTTCTCTCTATGCCTGTGGTTCAGAGTCTGTGGCTCAAACAAACTCAGGTCATCAGGTTTGGTGGCAAGTACCTTTTTCCACTGAGCCATCCTTACTGGAATTTTTAAATGGTGTAGGAGGTTCTTCTGTCTATGTATTTCATTGGTTGAGTAAAGAAACTGCCTTGGCCTTTTGATAGGGCAGTACTTAGGTAGGCGAAGTAGGCATAACTGAATTCTGGGAGAAAGAAAGCAGGGAGAGGGAGAGACACCATGAAGCTCCTGTCTGAGACTGATGCTGGTTAGAATCTTTCCCGGTAAGCCACGACCTCGTGGTGACATACAGATTATCAGAAATGGGTTAGATCAAGATGTGAGAGTTAGCCAATAGGAGGTTAGAGCTAATGGCCAAGCAGTGTTTTAATTAATATAGTTTCTATGTGATTATTTCGGGTGTAAGCTAGCTGGGCAGCCAGGACGAAAAGCAGGCCCGCACTCCCTGTAACATTTAAAAAGTTTTTTTAAATTATATTTATTTATTTAAAGATATGATGATTT